>CM043318.1:105216053-105568553 GCA_023736055.1 Quercus glauca
GTGGGCCTTGCCTCTCCTGCATTGGCTGGGTTGCAGGATGACAGAGCTCGTAGCCTTGCTTCATTTGTCTCATCTTCTGGTTTGGAATTTTTTTTTTCCACGTGTTTCTTGTTGCTATGGTTGTGTCTTATTTCATCATGCGTTTCCTGCCGCCGTGACTTTGTCTTATTTCTTCTTCACGTGTTTCCTGCCACTATGGCTTTGTCGTATTTCTTTGTGCGTTCCTTGTTGCTGTGGTTTTGTCTTATTTCTGCCGCTATGGCTTGGCATTTTTTCACCATGTTAGCCTTGTAGAATTTGGAGTTTATTCTTATCCCCTTGTACAAGGGCATTGTGAGTTTGCTCTATTTTGTTGCATTGGGCGCCTGCTGACCCTTTCAATTTTTTCTTTCTTCGGGCCTTTGGAATATGACCCAATTGCTATTTCTTTGCTCATGCCTTGAACCCATCTTTTGAGGTTTTCTTGGGCTTTTCTCTTCATGAACTTTTGGGTACGAATTTGCAAAAATAGGTTTTAACACCAAGCAGGACTTAGAGTCCATCTTGTATAAAAGGACTTGGAGCATCCTTTTATATAAAACTTTCCTGGACATAAACCAAACAGTGGAAACGAAGTCTTTTAATTTTTAATTTTATTTTTTCTATTCTTTTTTATACCCTTCCCTTTCCTCTCTCTTTCAAACATACTTTTAGAGCTGTATCCAGGGCATCTGCGGAGATGCAAGGCGGCCCCTTTATCCAACTAGTGAAGTTTCAGCACTTGTTGGATGTGAAGATGCCGAAAGGGAGCTAGTATCTCGACTTCTGGATGGCACTGAGGAAAACCTCAGTGTGATTTCACTGGTGAGCGAAGAAGCAGTTGGCAAGACAGCTCTGGTAAGGCATGTTTATAAGAGACTAGACATTCGGCAACACTTCCAATGCTGTCTCTGGGTCCATGTCCTCTAAGAGTTTGCATATAAGGGTCTCTTGCTCATCGTACTCAAACAGATTCCAATATGCTTATTGAAGGACATAGAGCATATAGCTTATGAGCAAGAAGGAGCTACGTCAATTGGTTTTCCAGACTTTAATGAAGTTCAGGTATCTAATGGTGTTGGATGACGTGTGCACGAAGGATATGTGGTTGAACCTTTTACGTCCCTTTGCAGACTCCACAAATGGAAGCAGGGTCGTCCTTTATCAGAATTCAGACACTTAGGCCGTTCCGTACATGGGTTTAAAAACTGAAAATTATTGTTTGAAAACATTTGTGAAAATATGTGAGTGAAAAAGTGTATGGAAATAAGTATAATGTTGTTTAAAAATTGAAAATTGTTGTTTGAAAACACAAACCAAACACTCCCTTAAGGATCAGAGAACAGAGGATGGGAAGAAAGGCAAGAAGGATAAAACGACACTAGGTTAGCTGAAGCTACAAGAGGATTAAATCAATTAGCTAAACTACAAGTAGTTTAGGTGTTAATTATATTCAGTAGTGTCACACGTGTTGTAACTAATCTTTGCACTTGCAGAGTTGCAGTAGCTGCTTTCCTTATAATTTGGTATAATTAGTTACGCTTTGTTTTGGGGCTTTAGTTCTTAGCTTAGATGTGATTGTATAAAGAACGAAATTGCATTTTAACCATAAAATTCAAACTATGTAGTTAGTAGTTATTAGTTTCAAACTATATATTTTTCTAGCAAATCGAGTCTAAGAGGGTCGATTTAGGGGCCATAAATCGAGTGTTTTAGGGTCGATTTTCATATTTTAATTGGGTCTGAGTTGGCACTTTTTCCACGTGGCGTCCACGTGAAAATCGAGTCTCTTATACTCGATTTACAAGCCCTATATAAAAGAAAAGAACAACAGCTAACCAAAAAGAATCAGAGCAGAAGAACAAAAAAAAAAAAAAAAAAAAAAAAAACCTGAAGAAGAAGAAAGAACCCAGGCCGGCGAACCCAGGCCAGGCGAGCCCAGGCCGCGCGACCCTGGGCTCGCGCGACCCTGAGCTCGCGCGGCCTGGGTTGGCGCGAGCTCAGGCCGCGCAGGCCAGGCGAGCCCAGGCCGCGCGACCCTGGGCTCGCGCGAGCTCAGGCCGCGCGACCCTGGGCTCGCGCGAGCTCAGGCCGCGCGACCCTGAGCTCGCGCGGCCTCTTTCTCTCTCTCTGATGTCTGATCTGGTCTTTCTCTCTCTCTGATCTCTGATCTGATCTGATCCGATCCGGCCGCCTGTTTCTGGATTTTTTTTTTTCTTCACTGATGAACATGTGATCTGGTTGTATTTTTTTTTTTTGGTATGACTTGGAGACTGAAAATTTTTTGAAATTTTTTTGAATTGTAAATCGAGTCTCTAAGACTCGATTTTCAAGTGGTCGCCAGGTGGTTTTTACGTGGAAAAAAATGCCACATCAGACCATGGAAATCGAGTGTTTGAGACTCGACTTAGAGGCCAAAATCGAGTCTCTTAGACTCGATTTGCTAGTAAGTAATATAGTTTAGAAACTGAAACAACTAACTATAAAGTTTAATTTTTATAGTTAGTTAGCCAGATTCCCCTTGTATAAAGCTCTAATTCTGTACAGATTCATTCGTTGTATCAATTAGAGAAGTTCTTCACTTTTTCTCTCTCAATTCTCTCTCTCTCTGTTCACACTTCTTCTTCTTCCTTCGTCTTTACTTTCTTACATCCTTACTACTCGCCATTTTAATGTAGCATCAGAAGCTAACCCATGGAGTAGTCCATTGAATCTGAGGCAGTAAACTGAAGAGGAGAGTTGGGTATTGTTCTTGAAGAATGTAGGCAGCCGCAGATCACCAGAAAATAGTTCAGACTTAAACAACTTCCGGGAAGGAATTTTGGGAATATGTCAGGGTTTACCTCCGGCAATCCTCCTACTGGGAGGACTATTGTCAACCATAGAATTAAGTGACTGGTCAGGAGTAATTGATCGTTCACAATTCGGTGAAGATAAATCAGCTCTCTTAAATATTGTAGCTTTGATGAGCTATAATGAACTTCCATCTGCGTTAAAGCCATGTTTCCTTTATTTGGCTCTCTTTCCCAAGGCATATGAGATCCCCAAACGAAGGTTGTTGCAGTTGTGGCTTGCGGAGGGATTTGTTCAATTGTCACCTGATGAGGCTAGCGTCCCCATTGAAGATAAGGCCAAGATATATTTGGAGGAACTAGTGTCTAGATATGGATTTCTACACGTCCACCATTGCAGGTCAGAATGTACATCTGCAGATTCAGAAATATTTAAAGGTTCAGAGGCTCGCAGATCAATTCGGTGTCTCAAAATCTCATATCGGAAACCTATTGTGCGTATATTTCTTTCATAGCTGAAAAACAAGGTACATCCAATAGTGAAATTGGTACGTTGCTTAAAAAAATTATCGAAGGAAGAGATCGTGTCCTGCTGAAGGTGCTTGATCTCGAGGGTGTCTACAAACCTCAGCTACCTAAGAAACTCGGGGAGCTGAGGAACCTAAAGTACTTAGGCTTGAGATGGACAGGTCTTGACTCCTGTCCCGCGTCAATTGCGGATCTACCATGCCTGGAGACCATCGATTTGAAGTATACTAATATAACCAGCACTTTGCCGAGTTCTATCTGGAAGGCAAAGAAACTTCGACATCTCTATATGAATGAGGTTTCCATTCAGAAGCCATCAAGAGTAGTGTCTTCAACAAACCAACTTCAGACCTTAATGGGGCTTTAATTTTATCGGTTCCAAGGATCCCAAGGATTGTGGCTTGGAAAAGTTCACTAGCCTTAGGAAACTGGAACTCACGTGCCATTCAGAATCAACGGAGGAAACAGCCAAGTGCATCTCACAACTCGGCAGCCTTCTAACCTTAAAAGGTTGAGATCAAGAGATCCTTTTGGTCAACCTTTATACCTCGTGTTGAGTCCTACGAAGGACCATCAGTCTCAATGAACGTACACCAAGTAAGCCGAATTTGATATATATATCATACCTCAAAAATTGTGCTATTATTAAGTGATTAGATTAGATTAGATAGATTCATCTATCGAAATATATAAATCAGAAGCGTGAATTGAGTGAGTAAAAAAGTTAGAAACAGCAATTCGTTTGCGAAAAATGTACTGAATCCCACGAGAAATTGTGAAGTGGTTCGAGATTACTTGTCTTCCTAGTGCGAGTTGATCCCTCTTCTTGAAAATTATTCAGAAAAAAGACTACTATGGTATTGCCTCTATCCTTAATTTGATTCTGCCATCAAGTCTTAAAGATATATTGCGTGTAGTACTAAGACGCATCTACGTAAATCAACGTTTTTATTTTAATGCAGGACTAGAGCTCGTGGAGGAGGAGTCGACCAGGACAAAATGCAGTCTTTGGAGTGCGGCACTGTCAAGAGTAACATGCTGCAAAATTTTGCTATTCCTTTTTTATTTATTATTATTTTTCTTTTATAGTTCCTTGTATCATTGTTCACGGTGATATTCTTATTCTTCTTCTTCTTCTTCATCATGATGGGTGTTCTATGTTCAGGTATGAATAATATACATTGTCCTAGCCATGTAAATTTTATATTTTAGATTAGTACAATGTAAATCTATAATTACCGTAATTAATTAATTTGGGTCACAACAAAATTTAACAATAATTTTTTTTTTCTTTTACATTGTATTAGTACAATTTTAAATTTTTTGAATGATCCACGTGTGAAACAATAGGCAAATTTGGTCATATTGTGAAATTGTTATAAATTTTTGTTATTTCTTTGGTAGAGAAAATTTTTTGTTGTAACTATTAAAGGAGTTGGAACATAGTAGTTTTTAAGGCAAAAATATCATTTTGATTCTTATATTTTGGAGCCATTGTTAATATAGTTCCTATGTTTTGATAGTAGTTAATTTGGTTATTGTTGTTTTTAATTTGCAGTCAATTTTTGTTAGTAAGTTTATGGTAAAAACTAAATTGATTACAAGTTAAAAATAATAGGGGTCAAATTGATTACTACTAAAATGTATGAACCAAATTAATAATAACGGCAAAATATATGGATCAAAATGATATTTTCGCCTAGTTTTTATAATTGTTGGCATGACTTATTTTAATTGATACATAATAAACACTGTATTAGTAATATTATCATCGCACACCCTTGGTGGAGTGTGGAGGGTAAGGGTCGGGGTTCAAATCTCTAGGAGGGAGTTCTACACATATATACACTTAGATTAGGCTAGATTAGAATTCTATCTTGTATCAAAAAAATATTATTTCAATCACAGCAGACTATGTTAAAAGTTGTAAAGAGTTCTTTGTATCACTAATGTTATTCATAACTTATATACACACTAGACAGTTGAATGAAAAAATAAAATGAAAAATCACATTTGCAGCTCCTTTTGTGAAAATTGATTCAAACACGCGCTATTTTAATATATGAGTTCTACGAAAAACTCTATGGAATTAATGAGTCGATATCCTCATAAAGGAGAGAAGTTTCTAGATACATTTCACAGGATTGCTCATGGGATGGAGATCTTTACTAAAGCTGAGGAATGAAGCTAGAAGACTTGTTAGGTTTGAGGCATGGTGATGGGAAGAGAATGTTTTTTTAGCATGATCACTGGCATCCTGATGGAGCTGTATTCCCAAAGCATGGCTATAAAATCATCTATGATGCAGCTAGCTAGCAACTTTCAAGCCAAACTAGTACTCTATGCTCAGGTCAGAGGATCTTCTTAATATTCAGAGTCAATTAAGGTTATAAGACCTCAAAGATGAACACAAAGCCATATGGTTAACTTCGGTTTTAGGAAAATTTTCAGGAGATTAGAGACAAATCTCAGGTAGTAGAATGGTGTAAAGTGATCTGGTTTAATTTGTCCATCCAAAGCATGCTTTTATTGTCTAGTTAGCTTCGAGTAATAATCTTCTTGTTGTAAAATAGCGGAAACTAAAATTATCAAGATTGATTGTGAAATATTTTAGGCTTGAGAAAGAACTCCAAACAAACAATAGAACAAAGAAAATTAATTAAAAAAAAAAATAGACACAAAACAAAAAGAATTACATGGTTCAGCAATAGTCTACATCCATGAGTGACAACGAAGAATTTCACTATATCAAATTTACGATAATATAGATTGGCGTAGATGCACTCTCACAAACCCAAATCCCAAATAAACCCAAATAGTTCTCTATTACAAATACAAAACCAAAGAACCGAAGGTTCACAAATACCAAATACGAATACCAAGTACCAAATACCAAATACGAATTGCGCACAAACCAAAGAGAGAGTCACAAATCAAATCCAAAAGTTGCAACAAACCAAGAGAGAGCAAATCACCAAATCTCAGAACCAAAATCAAACCAAGTGGCAACAAAACCTCTCTCACTATTCTAAATTGCGACCCACAAAAAAAAAAAAAAAAAAAATATATATATATATATATATATATCAAAGAACCAAACAAGAGGAAGCCTATTTTTCCCACACACTAAATTTGCCCGCAATAACATTATGCTTATATAGAGGAGATAGTTGGCTAGCAATCCAAAACCAAGAAGGACTAGATTCCTCTTCCATGCACAAAGGAGACCTATTCCAAATAGAACTCAAAATCAAGTAGGAGACAAGACTTATAATAGAATTTGATAACAGTCACTCAAAAGGAATAAAATTTCTTTTTTTATCCAAATCCAACAAGGAGTCAAACTCCTTAATTCAAACCATGTTCTACAAATCTCCACCTTGACTTGAATTCCAACAAGTCTTACAAATGAAATTTGCAAACCACCAAATACAAATGCTTAACAATTCTCCTCCTTGACAAGACATCTCTGAAGCCATAAAGGCAAAAGCACTAAATCAAATTAGAGCCTAACCCAAATAAAAAAAAAGTGTATATTATCCAAAAATAGCTTCCAAATGCGCCAATGGATGCCAAATGCACCTGAAGATGGTGCCAAATCCAAAAATCAAAGTTTATATCACCACAGACTAAACTTCTCCGTCGCCTCCAACAAAGCCCTACTGGCTAATTCAAATTGCAAATACCATACAAGTCCAAGCAATGTTTGAACTTGTGCAAAGGCTTAATCACCATGTCACCACCAAAATTAACATCGTGATTCCTACTTCCAAAAGATTTAACCTTAATAGGCCCCCACACATTACTATGTGCATAGTCAAGCATACCCTTAGTACGATGAACTATTGTACCAAACTTGGCCCTAATTTGTTTCTCCAAAGCACAAGGCTTACAAACTTCAAATTTGCAGTACTTGTGACTCTCAAACAAAGTATTCTCACTTGCATGTTCCAAAAGTCTAATAGTGTTTGAAGCAACCTCCCCATTCATTACCCCACTTACAATAGTACTCCCTTTAAGGAAATACATTTTCCTTCAACGTGTGGCTATCATCACTACCAAAGCACCATGTAGTACCTTAAGAGTTCCATTCTCCGTAGCAATCTTGAAACCTTTGGATTCTAATTAACCAATTGAGATGAGATTCTTCTTCAAGTTAGGTACGTATTGAACCTTATTCGGAAAACGAACTGTTCCATCATGCAATTTTAACTTGATTTTAGCTTTCCCAAATATCTCACACTTTTGATCATTACCCATGGTTACTGAACCAAATTTTGACTTTTCTAGGTTGTAAAACCATTCATTCTTTGGATACATATGGAAGGTGAAAGCTGAATCCAAAACCCATTAATTTGAATGGGAAACAAATGATGAACTAGTCAAAGCTAATAGGCTAAGAATGTATTGACCCCCAACAGTAAATTAACTAATTAATTAGCCAAGTGAATTAATTAAGTCAATTAAACATGCAAAAAGCGTGGTAGCACAAACAAATCACCAACTAAGTTAAATGTAGCAAAAAATAAATTTGACACAGGTGATTTGTTTACGAATGGGGAAAACCATCGAGGCAAAACCCCACCGGGTGAATTTAAGGTCATCACTCCCGAGAATCCACTAATATCAAAATAAGCAGTTACAAGTAAAAGGAATCCCAGTACCTAATACCAACTTACAGTTGAACCGTTACCCCAATACACAATCGGACTTGTAATGTAGTGACAATCTCTCATTTCAATGCACAGCTCCAAGTATGTGACTGACCAATCGATGCACAGATCCCAGTACATGACTAACACACCAACTAAAGAAAAATGTTGGCTGCAAAGTTCTTCAGTTCATCTATACGATGAAGATCAAGAGGCTCTTTTGTTACAAAACCCTCGGCGTACAAACTCAGTAGCTTCTACTAGAGAAAAATGAACTAGGACAAATTGTCTCCAGTTACAATTTGAGTGAATGATCACTTTGCATCAAGTTGTATCACCTTAGACTGCCCTTAAAATAATCCTTATATATGTCTAGGGTTGTGAGAAAGAAACCATACACAAATAACTTGGATATGCATGAAAAACAGATCAGGAAATTTGAATTTTGTAATTCTCGATAGATACTGTATCTGTCGAGCTGCTGTCGAGATCACTCATCAAACCTTAATAGATTTATCTATCGAGCTATCTGTAAACTTTAATGAACAACACTTCTTCACTTGTTTCTTGGACAGATTTACATGGTTTCAATACTAGACTTGAACTAGATCTACCCAATTACAAGTAAAGTGTGTTTTGTCAAAAGATTAGCCAATTACATCAAAATACCCTAACAATCTCCCTTTTTGGCAATCAGTGACAAAACCACAACAAACAAATGAAGTATGAGAGAAGCCATAAATCACTAAACTTATAATCACTTACAATAAAATCTATCCTAACACAAACTCTTGAAAAACTTTGCAAGATGAGAGTTCGTGGCATGGAAGATTTTGACAACCTGTCTTTCTGAAACACTTTAAACAAAACTCATCAAGGCATCTTAGTGTGAAACAAAAATAAAAGATTGCATATATAAGAAACATGTGTATAAAGAGAGAAAGAAACAACACATGGAGATATAGGTGAAATGATAACAACATCATCATATATACAAGATAAATAAGTACAATGTTGCTATCACTAAATGGTCATAAGACTGATGTACAAAAAGATAATGTATCTAAAGGGAAAGAAAAGAAAAGAAACATAAATCCTCACTACATCCCTCAAAAGTATAAACACTCCCCATATCAAAAATATCTTACCCTATGCTAACTCTCCCCCTAAATACATGACTACTCTTATTCCAAAACTACTTCCCCTTTTTGTCACGAATGATATAGGCCAAGTCACTGAGAAGCAGTCATCTCCTCATCACTAGAAGAGTCAGCATCCTTATCCTCATTATCATCATCATCATCATTATCACCACTGGAACCATTATCATCATCCTTGTCCTCAAAAGCTTGTGGAGATGGAAAGGGTGGTGGAGACACGGCAAAGCCACCCATGCAAGCTTGATGTTGTGTAATACGACTGACACGGGTGTTCACCAGATACAACTCAGTAGTGAGTGTATCGAGGCAAGCATCCATGCGCTCAAGTTGTGTCATGACGGCCTCTAGCATCACACCACCCACAAAGAAGAGGAAGGAGTGGAGGTGGATGGAGCGGAAGGGGCTAGAGGAGTCACCGAATCAGTTTGTGGCCGCTTCGGTCAAAGTTGGGCCACGCTCTGTCGAATAGACGCCGTGCTGACGGCACCCATGACGATGAAGTGAGAAGACTCAGGATAGGGGATAGAAGGATGGTGAATGATCCGCGTGATAGCCAAAGGGAAAATGAGCTTATCACGGGTCGCCGTGTCTCTATAGACATCCATGAGAGAGAGAATGAAGTGAAAAGGGAAGTCTATAGTAAGGTCTTCTAAGAGGGAAAGCAAAAAGTGAGCACGAGGCTCGGTAATAGAGTTATAATGAGACAAGGGATGAAGAATGAATGTCATCACCATATTAAGGAACCTCAGACCTTCTGCAAAGCCCAAGCATAGGGTGTTTTGGTGCTAACCCTAAGAGGAAGGTGTCTCATAGAAAAGAGACAGGAGTTTGTCTTTGGACATTATTCTCGGACGTGGACAACCGGGGTAATTAGGATGCGATACCCTCGAAATGTGTAGTATCTTAGAATGAACACCACGTCGAGAAAAGTTCTCCAAGAAATCTGTACGGGCCTTCTCATCATGGAACCAGACGTGAAGGAGGGTAGGGTTAGAAGAAGATGCCCCAGAATGAAAAGGATTTTGAGATGAAGTGGTTTTGCACTTGGGTGCCATACACAGTCTATTCGAGAGAGAGTGAGAGGGAGAAACAGAAAAGCACCATCAACAGAGAGTACCATATATGGAAAAGAAAAGGTATGTATGCATGAATAATGCATGAACATGTGACGTGCAAAAATAAACTTGCATCATGGGTTCAGCCTAATCCAAACCTAACAGTACACAAGTTTTAACATATAAACACACATCTATAATGTATGAAACATTGTGAAAATGAAAATGTAATGCAATGCATGAGCATATAACATCAAAAACATAATACCCAACCCAAAAATTTTACAAAATACTCATCAATTTTCAAAAACCCCAAAAATTTCAAGAAAACCAAAAA
This sequence comes from Quercus glauca, assembly GCA_023736055.1. Classification (NCBI taxonomy): domain Eukaryota; kingdom Viridiplantae; phylum Streptophyta; class Magnoliopsida; order Fagales; family Fagaceae; genus Quercus; species Quercus glauca. The sequence goes on from CM043318.1 coordinate 105,226,596, forward strand.
CCTAGGTCGAAATGCGTGAAATGAATGAAGAATGAAAGAAATAGAGATCATACCAGAGAAGAAATGATCACACCAGGCCGAAATCCAAATGGGTTTGAGGTTAGAGAAAGTATAGTGTTTGGGAGGTGAAAAGGCAGGTTTCTGTGGAGAGAGATAGAAGAAATGAGATCTGATTTTCGTGCTGAAGCTATTTAAAGAAAACGCGTCTTGATGGATCGAGGATCTGTTGAGATTCTGTCGAACACTAATTCTCGACAGATAAATCTATCGAGGTGTTGTCGAGAATCTGTTGACAGAAAAAATACCTCGATGGATCAAAAATCTATCAAGCAGCTATCGGCCAAACAGAAACTTTCTCGATGGATCGAGAATCTGTTGATAAGCTATCGAGACAAATTCCAAAAAGCTTCGATGGATCGAAGATGTGTTAAGATCTGTGGAAAAAGAAGTCCAAGGGTCTCGATAGAAAACTTATCTATTGAGATTTTTTGAGAAGTTATCGAGCTTGATAAAAAGTTATCGGCAGACGGGAGAAACACACAGAAATGAATGCAATTAAGCAAGCTACTCAACCAAAGATCCAATCAACATCTTAAGCTCTTAACACATCTCTCAACAAAAAAAATGCAAGGCATTCATGATCCAAACACATACACACACTAAACAAGTCTAACCAATTTTATATTTAAAAAACAAGTTAAGACAGTTTAGTGAGTATATATTAACATATGTATTCCTTGTGATGGCCAAATCACTTTGTACTTACACATATATCAAAAGTAGCAAAGAATTTGCGTGTCGTGTGTGAAAACATAGCAAGATTGCATAAGTGTCTCATATTATGACGATTTGAGATATGAGAAAATCAAATACACTCACACACAATCATAACTGCTTGATGGGGAATATCACCTTCGAGGTACATCCTATAACTCCCATATCTCCTAGAAACACACTTGCAATCATATTTAAAAGCATTTTGATTCTTTTTGCTTTTATTTTTCTTTTCATATTTTTTCTTTTTGAGCATATCATGCATGGGCATATAAGAGAGAGAAGAAAATACCCACATATGCTTGAACATCCCAATTTTGCTATGCCAAAGTATACAGATGTTATTCACGATTGGCGGGCTTTAGTGGTGAGATGGTTATTTATGCCTTTCTCTTAGGATTTTTTAGTCATTCCCATCAAAAAGAGTGATATGAGTGCTAAGTATAAGAGATTACTTAATCATACTCATTACAAACACGAGCCACAAAGCTCACTTGCTTAGTTGTGCATTGAGATGCTCATCTCATCTAAGCTATAAATGATACAAAGTTTAGAAAACTTTGTTTCAATGGCCATTCAAGGTACACAAGTACCAATGTACACAAACACACACTATTTTTGTATTTTTCAAATTTTCAAATTTTTTTTTTAATTTTTGAAAAACAAATAAAGCAAAAACTGAAAAAACAACTAAACAAAAACATGAAAGAAACACGCAAAGCATAAAAGAGGTCCAAGAGAGGATGGAAACTGATTCTAGTTTCTGGATGAGATAATATTGTTGCTTTGTTGAGTGGCTAACCACTTGTAGCAATTTGGACGAGTATGCCTGGAAGCTCTACAGTGATGACAGAAATGTGGTTTCTTCTGTTGGGACTTCTTGTTTTTGTCCTTCTTAGTCCTAGGGTTCTTAGTCTCTTTCTTCTCAACCTTAGGGGGTGCTCCTAGAATAGATTTGCCCTTATCTAAGTTTTCACTAGCTAAAACACTTTTGACATCATTGTTCTCAACATTATTATCATTAGTAGATGAAATAAAGGCAATCTTACTAGAAGAAGCAATATTAAAAGTAGAGAAATCATACCCTAAGCCGGTTCTATCAGAAGCAAATTTCTGAAGGCTGAGCATCTCATCTAGCTTTGCACTAGAAGTCCTTTCTAATTGAGCTCTGACACAGGTGATTTGTTTACGAATGGAGAAAACCATCGAGGAAAAACTCTATTAGGTTAATTTAAGGTCAACACTCCCAATAATCCACTATTATCAAAACAAGCGGTTACAAGTAAAAGGAATCCTAGTACTTAATGCCAACTTACAGTTGAACTGTTACCCCAATACACAATTAGACTTGTAATGTATAGACAATCTCTCCTTTCAATGCACGGCTCCAAGTACATGAAAAACCAATCGATGCACAGATCCTAGTACGTGACTAACACACCAACTTGAGAAAGATGTTGGCTGCAATGTTCTTCAGTTCATCCAGATGATGAAGATTAAGAAGCTCATTGGTTACAAAACCCTTGGCGTACAAACGCAGTAGCTTCTACAAGAGCAAGATGAACTAGGACAAATTGTCTCCAGTCACAATTCGAGTGAATGATCACTTTGCATCAAGTTGCATCACCTTAGAAGGCCCTTAAAATAATCCTTATATATGTCTAGGGTTGTGAGAAAAGAAACCCTGTACAAATAACTTGGATATGCATGAAAAACAGATTTGGAAATCTGAATTTCATAATTCTTGATAGATACTGTATTTGTTGAGCTGCTGTCGAGATCACTCATTAAACCTCGATAGATTTATCTATCGAGCTTTAATGAACAACACTTTTTCACTTGTTTCTTGGACAGATTTGTATGGGTTCAATACTAGATTTGAACTCTTGCTCCTTAAAGTATTAAACACATCTTAGATCTACCAAATTACAAGTAAAATGCATTTTGTCAAAGGATTAGCTAATTACATCAAAATACCCTAACAAAAGAAAAATCAAAATCTTCATTACTATCATGTGCTACATTTGCATTAGAATCCTTCTTGCCCTTGTTTTGCAATAGAGGACAATCTTTCTTCCAATGCCCCTTTAATTTTGCAATAATAGGCACACTTATCTTTCTCAAGTTTTTTATCATTAGAAATGCCCTTAATAATCAAAGCCTCAGTCATCATGTCCCTTTGAGCTTGCTTATCTTTCTTATGAAACTCATTATTGGTCAAAGCATTTGACACATTATTAAATTTAATCTCATCCTTTCCATACAATAGTGTAGTAATTAGATGGTTGGATGTATGTTAGAATTGCCTAAGTGGGATGTGGTGTTAATATGTTGATTTGCCGAGCTTAGTAATGTAAGCTTGTAACCAAGTTGGGGCATTAAGCCATATTCTACACTACTAACAAAAGGCAAGTTGCAAAATGGGGTAATATTGAAGACTACCTATGTGATTTTTGCCAAGCTTAGTAACGTAAGCTTGTAACGTGATTTTTGCCGAGCATAGTAGAGTAATTTAAGCCATATTCTACACTACTAACAAAAGGCAAGTTGCAAAATGGGGTAATATTGAAGACTACCTATGTGATTTTTGTAAAAACTATCTTAGAGATAGAAATCACTTATACTGGAGAGTACCTGTGTGACATTTGATTTATCTTCTCAAGTTTCTTGAATATTACACTTTCACTTTTTTTCTTCAACATTTCATCAACAAATTCATTCTCTGTTTCTTCCTCTTTCACATTCTCTTTTTTTTCAACATTTTTCTTCTTTTGATTGTGATTTTTTTTGAGTCCTCCTTTTCTTCCAACTGTTTTACCACAAATTTACCACAATAAGACAATTTGATTGCATTCATTCTTGGAACACTTGGGAAAGGATTTGAGAAAGAATGGCTAAAATAATAGGCTCACATGGGTGACTAGCAATAATGTACCAAGAAAGAAAATAATAAAGGCTCAAATAAACAAAGATGGCCTAAAATCATCTCTTAAGGATTGAGATAGTTCTTCAAAATTCATGACTTTAACATATTCAAGTGTGGCATAAACTTGATGAATTCTTAGTATTTGACCAAAAAAAAGAATAATGAGACTAAGAAACAACAAAGTTATGTGCTTCCAAATGAAAATGGAAATCAAAAGAAAATAACTCTCTAAAAGAAATGAATGACTCAATTCTCACATGAGTCAAAGTATCTACACTTTATTTTCAAGATTTTCAAAGTCATCTCTGTCTCTCAACTAAGAAACATGTTCATGTGACTAAAAGTGCATGTGCATAATAGTTGAGTATGAAATATAGTGGAATTCTTTAGATAGAAATAGCATAAAGAACTTCAACTTAAAACTCATGCTAAAGAAATAATTTATTTTTTTCTAAAAAAGAAATAATTTATTTTTTCCTAAAAAAAAATTGGACTAAAAAAAAAAAACAAAAATCATTAAAAATAACAACAACAAAAAATTAACATAAAATAAAACCAAATGAAAATTATCTCAAGGTCCTCTCCCAACTTTAAATTTACATTGTCATCAATGTTAACATGGAAAAGCAATAAAGAGTAGAGATTACAGAGAGTACCTTGAAGAAATAAATATAAATGAAAAAAAAAAAAAAAAACACTTGCAAAAGGGGTTAGAAAACAAAACAACAAAAATAATAAAAAGAAAAACACAATCTAAACTACGAAACAAACTCTAATGCTAATTGCTTGGCAAGTCTTAATAAATGGGATCTTCCAAATTAATGGATTCCTCTGCTTGTGAAATTTTCTCAAGAAATGGATTAAGATGTTATTCATTCACCTTAAATATGTTACCATTGTTAGGGTTCTCAATTTCTATTGCACCATGAGGGAAAACATTTTTAACAATGAAAGTTCAGTCCATCTATATCTCAATTTTCCAGGAAACAAGTGTTAACCTAGAATTATACAAAAGAACATTTTGAGATGATTCAAAAGATTTCTGTAAAATATGTTTGTCATGAAAAACCTTCATTCTTTCTTTATGACTCCTAAAATTCTCATATGCATCACGCCAGATTTCTTTCAACTCATTCAATTGCAATTTTCTCAATGAGCTAGCTTTGTCTATGTTAAAGTTAAGGGCAAATTATAGTAAACCCAACTATGGTTTGATCCTTTTGCACTTTTCCTACCTATGGTTCAAAACTTAACACTTTGCCTACTTGAGGTTATATCCATTAGTCTTCTGTTATCCACCTCTGTTAAAAATAAGGGTAAATATGTATTTTTCTCACATTTTATGTATCTCTCTCCTCCTAAAACAAAATAATACATAAAACAATAAGAGAAATAAGATCTAAAAAAAAATTTTTAAAATTTGTAAAACTTTGGTTGAAGAGCACACTTCTTCCGGTATGAACATTTTGAGCCAATCAATCCAAGTAAATTACAAATTCAAAAAATGTTCACAAATTACACTTAGTGAATCCAACACTAGACAATATCCGAGACCTTAAAAATACAAAATAAAAATGTGGGATGCCATTCACATGGCAAACAGATACATTGGCAAGCCCGACAGTAATTGCTTTAGAGGGTGCATTATCTGAGACCACTAATGTAGCATGGCAATAACAAGAATTAGACGCAAATGCATTAGTCATCTCAAACTCAAATTAGTGACAACTATTTCACAATACATGATCCCAATTGATCATTTAAGGCCTCAGACTTATTCATATCATTCATCCAAACTCAAACATACATATTTATAAAGATCTTGTTGAAATTGTTATTTGACAAGACCATACATTCATAATATCCCAAATATTATTGTTATTTTTTTCTAAAACCCAGAAGGAGAACACTATTGTGAATGAATCTCCTTTATTACAACACACCATGGAAAAGCATAGAATTAACTATCCCAACCATAACACTGTTCACCACCTCTCAATTTGTCCTGAAAACATGGACCATCAGCAATAACATTCCAAATACAAGTAACGCACTGGTCCCTCTCAACATCGAAAATCTGGAACTTGTGCAACACCCCCGCCCATTGGAAAAAGCAGTTGATATTTTTTGTAGCATCCTTAATTTCGAAAAGGTATTTGTCACTATAGGCAACGAAAAAGGAAGGAAAATCCTCCCAGCTGTTTGCACAAGTGACATTAAGTTTTGAGGTCCGAGTCGCGTTGTTATGGACTTCAAATTCATCAGCTTCTGCATTCATAGAGAAAGTAGTAACAATTATAAAAAATGCAAGCAACAACAATGTTGATACGTTTTTATTGAAATGACTCATTTTGTTTGTCTATAAAATAGAGTTGTTAATATGTCCTTTATTTATAGTGTGGCTGTAGATTTGTAGTTCTAGTTTTCTTTTATAAAATTAGTAAAATGCAGTCAGCACACCAAAGTTTGGTTGCTATTAGCCCAAATTTCGGGGTTGGTTGGCATCAAACCAAATTTTGAAAGAGTCAACAACCCAAAGGATAACTTCTCTTAGAAATAGGATCTTAAATGTCAAATAAATAACAAATTTATCAATACTTTTTACAACACATACAGCTACTATCATTTGGAATTCAAAAAGAGAACTCATAAAATTTGGTTTTTTTTTTTTTTTTTTCCTAAACTTTTTCCATTTTTTATTAATTTTTTATCTGAATAAAACACCTCTAGTTAAAAAAAAAATTCCTATAAAAAAATAAAAAAAATAAAAAACTAAGAGAACTCCTAAAATTAGCCTTCTTTCCCCATGTTCATCTTATTATATATTTTTTTCTTACCCAATCTTTTCTCTACATCACTACACCACTTTCAAACTCACGTTCAAAAAGAAATTATAGTTACTGTTTGTTTATGAAATTTATCATTTTTATTTGTTTGAGGAAAAAAAAATCCTGTTCATCTTTTTTTTTTTTTTTTAATCTCGTCACAAGAAGTCCAAATTCCAAATAAAATACCTCCACTTTTTTTAATAAAAAAAACATAATACTCGTTTAAAAAAGAATTACTTATCCTTATTCTAATCTTTTCTCTATATCACCACACTACTTTAAAACACACGTTCAAAAAACAAATTACATTTTCTGTTTATCTTTAAAGTTTATCATTTTGCTTAAAAAATAAAAAAAATATATCAAATTCATCTTCTTTTTTTTTTTAATCTCAATTCACAATTAATTTTTGAAATATTTGGAAAAAAAAAAAAACAACCGGAACAGAAATACAAAATTTGGAGAGCAGTCTACACTAGGAGGGTCCTTAGTAACTAAGAGCACCCACCTTCTTCTAGTACGTTCTTTACAAAGTTGTTCATCTCATCCTCTTTATAGACAATTATGCACTATTGTTTTTTGTTTATGCAATTTTTTTGCTAAAGCCATTTTGGGATAGATCTGCATAATTAATACTCTTGGAAAGGAAGGGAAAGGAATGTATGTTACAGTAAACCTTAAATTTTGGTAGTCATCATTAAAGTTTAGTTGCACTAAATAAATTTTTTTTTTTTTTTTTTTTTTTTTTTTTTGGAAAGGAAAAAAACGCAAAACTCATGTAGACTTTTTGCTAGAGCCATTTCGTGACAGAGCTACATAATCAACACTACCTAGAAAAGAAGGTATGTAAGAATAAACTTCAAATTTTGGAAGTCATTAAATTGATTCTTATAGCTTATTGAATTTTGTAGTTATCATCTCTTAATTGTAATTGTACAGATATCTTATGAAAAAAAAAAAATGGATAACTGATATTTTGGATTGCTTTTTTTCATTTTTTTTAAAATGAAGTTGCAATTATCTTCATCAATACCATACAATTATCTTGTACCATATCTTAATTTTAATTGTGAAATAGAACTATATATATACTGACTTGTCACACGCGCAAAGCGAGTGTAATTATGCTCAAGGTAAAACCAAAAATCGATCAAAATAGGCTCAGCATTACAAAACATTACAAAGGAATCAAATACATACCTCAATAAAAATTAAGACTGGGCTTGTAGTCAACGATCTCTGTCTCCCTCGCCAAGCTCTCTGTCAACAACAAACACATTTAAATACATACCTCAATAAAAATTCTTTTCTTCAGATAAATTAGATATAATGTACCTTTAACTATTGAAATTCAGCGGATTTCAAAGGTCGTTGCGTTTGATTCTATCATAAAACTAGTGGGTTTGTTAAATTAGAATGAATCTGCGAAGTAGGAAGGTGGGAGACGTGATATGCTTGATAGTGGCTAAAGGGAGTCGAGATAGTAGTGGGTAAATGAATTTTAACGTTCAAATGAGGGCGATTTTGTACCGTAAGAAGTTGAAACCCAATGAGATATTTGAATTTATTGATTGGGATAAGAATTGTGATAAGTAAACCAATTTAAGATTTGAAAAAAATAAAGATGATATACGTTAGTGTGTGTTAGGGTCATGTTTTATGTAATTAGCTAATCTTTTGACAAAATGCACTTTACTTGTAATTGGGTAGATCTAAGACGAGTTTAATACATCAAGAAATATGTTGTTCAAGCATATCAAGTGTTTGTATTAAAAGGCATGAAGATTGGTCCAAGAAACAAGTGAAAAATAAGCTGTTCTTTAGGTCTCGACAGATAGGTCGACAGATGCTTGCTATCGATGAAAGATCACTTAGTGTATAAAACACTAGTGAATGTTTAGACTCCCAAATTCAAATAAACCAATACAAGCTTATATTCAAACAATATATGTGTGGAAAATGAAATATAAGTGATACCCAAATATGCAAACTACTCAAAGCCATATCTTAATCACAACTCAGTAGTAATTAAAAGCAAAGAGTAAGGGATAGAGAAAAGTCACTTTTCAGCAAAACAAGTTGTACTAGCAAATCACTCGCGACTGGGATGAGTCACGAGTTTCAGTCACCAGATAATAGAATGGCCAGACTATACTTTTTGTCCTGTAGTGATCCAGTTGTCCTGACCCTTCAACTTCCTGCATGCTTCACACGTGTGCTGGATTCTGGCGAGTCACCACTCGTGAGTCATTTGCGAGATCCAGTAGCAAGATGCCTCTTGATGCACACACTTGATCAATTCTTCACATTCTCTTACACACAACCCTTACATTGTTGCCACCTAAATACAAGGTTTTTAAATGCTAAATTACAAGCAAATTTGGTATAGAATAAAGCTAACACATAGTTGAATAAATTCAACTTTACAATCTCCCCCTTTGGCTATTCCGTGACAAAACCCTAAAACAGACTTTAGACTTAAATATGTGAATTGGGAACAGTTGCCAAAACTCACTCACACCTAATTCTAGATTTGTGAAGCTCTTGAACCATACAAACAAGTTTCCTGAAAACAATATTGCAAAATGCAATCATTAAGTTCATTTTAAGCGGAAATCTTAGAAAGCATATGGAGCAAGCACAATACGATCAAGCAAGAATGAATATGATAATGAAGCATAAGTTGACCATACAAGAACAATCACTATAAATAGTGACTACAATGAACATTCACTTGGTGAATGAACATTCGGACATGCAAGCAAATAAGGTTAATGCAAAGTATCATTTGCATGTCTAACACTTAACCGACGCAAGAACACTAAAGCAATTGCACCAAGGATACAAGATCCAACAAGGGCACAAGAGTACAAAAGAAAATGCACAACATTAACTAAAAGTACTAAGCTACATAAGCAAAGGTACATAAAAGCATAGTTTAAATAGCTAAAACATACAATTATCCAAAACACAAAATGTCCAAGCATTCTTAAAAACAAAGTACTAAAACCAATAGAATACTAAATCAAGGTGCTATGAAAACCATAAAAACTTTAAAAACCATAAGTACTATGAAAACCAATGCTGTGTTCTTCCCCTTAAGAGCTACCCATATTACTCCTCCTTTTTGACTGGAATGGCCAAATGGCTAAGGCTAGTGAGTAAAGCTATCAAGCTTGGCTGCTAAAAAGTTGATTTGGTCTTGGATTGCTGCAAGACTATTGGAATGCTCATTTGCTACATCCCGAAAACCATTAATCCTCTTAAGTATGATTTGAAAAGCATCGAGAGGAACTGATGAAGACAATGATGCTCTGCTCCTACCTTGACCACCACTACGTCTTGGAGGAGGTTTTTTTTCCTTCCGCTTCAGTCTCTGTATCAACAGGAGGTGCTTCTTCAGGCTCTTCAACTTGTTCATCTCCAGGAAGTTGAACCTTATTCCTTAGGATTGTTTGAGTGTTGATGGACAGAGATGGAGTCATTAGGCTTATGTGCTGTGGAGTCTCCACACCATTTTCATGAAGAATCCTCATTATAAGACTTGGGAGAACAAGCTTTGACCATGAAGTTGTCTTTGTGGCTTTGATAATGATGTAGTACAAGTGTGTACCAATGTCAATGTAGATTTTCTCACGAAGCTCCATGAGGAATATGGCTCTAGCATTGTTGATGGTTGACAACTTCCTTATTGGATACAAGTTGAACATCATGATGTAGGCGAGGCATCTCAAATCCGAAGGAAAGGAGGTTGTGTTAAGGCATCTTCCTTCCCTATAGCCACCAATGCAAAGTTGCACAGATTCTAGAGAGACCATTCTATCCTTGAATGGAATGAACCCTTCATGATCTTGTTCTACAAGCCCAAGTATACCATCAATGCCCTCCATGTCAAGAGTGAATGCACGACCTCTAACCCAGCAGTCTATGTGATCCTCTTTGAGTGATGCATTAGCATAGACCTCTCTGATCAAAGGTTCACAAACTCCGGGGAATTCACCAAGGAGTTTCTCCCTGCTTTGTCCTTCAAAACAGCTAGGAATGAAGGAATCCTTAAGATCAACAAGATTTGCATGTCTCTCCTGAATGATTGAAGCTGTTTCGAGTTGATGGGAATATATCTCATAGTGTTAAGGGGAGCGAAACAGGTTGTTGTTAAGACGCTTTCTCTTGTCACCACGTTGAGCAATGGTTTTTTATGGAGCCATTAACAAAACATAGCAGCAAATACCACAAAAATAGAGCATAATAAATGGTAACAAACTTGATTAGCAACAAGTTAGTACCGAAAACATAAACTACGAATTAAACCCTAAAAACTAAAATTTAAAGAGCAATTCAAAAAAACTTGACATGTGAAGATGCTAAACATCAAAGCATGATATAATGATGGCATTAGACTTACAGCATGTCAAAGATTTTGTCTGTGTGTGCATCATATGAAAAAGTGTGCATATTAGGCATGAAAGCATGCAAAGGGCAAAGTGTGAAAACACATAATCATTAGTTGTTCCAAACATGGAAACATGATTATCCCCAAATTTTGTACTCAACGAAGTCCAAAAATACACACAAAAACATCTAAATGGACATTTTATCAACAAAATGGTGTGCACACCACAACACAAAACATAGTATAATGAATGAGCATGTGATAAAAACATGTAAGACATGTAAAACAAGCATTATACCATCTATCTCAACAAAACCCATATATCAATATCATCAAAAACAACAAAAACCCATGTTCTTCAACCATATCTCAATATCTCAACACAAACAACAAATCCATGAAAAATAATGCATTAAACTTGAAACAAAGTAAAAAGGATTGAAAACCCATACATTCTCTTGGATTTGGAGTGAAGATTGAAGATGAAAATGGAGGTTTTTAGATTGAAAATGGTAGTTTTAAGAGAGGGAGAGGCAGAGAAGACAAAGAGAAAAGCACGTGATGCAAGGGAAATTGAAAAGTTTTTGAAAAATTGTCTGAGTTTTAACACTATTTTTGCAAAACACGCGATTTTCGCGACTCAACTGACTCGCAAGTGAGTCGCCAAAAAGTCTAAAACCCAGATTTTGAAAAATTTTCCAAGTCTTTTTGGCTACTTGAACTCTTACTCGCCAATGACTTGCAACACATTTTGGGTACACTTGCGATTAAAACTTTAAAAACTCGTGACTCGAGAGTGAGTTGCCAAAAAGAAGAGTTGAAAATTTTTAGAATTTTGGTGAAAATTTTTCAAAAAAAAATACTTTCCAAAAACAACTAAAATACTCAAAAATCTTTTTGGATTTGATCAATAGTTGCTTGAGTATGCATATCACATTTAATCAAGTACAATCACACAAATGAATAAGGCATTCATTGAACATAGACATGTGTGATGTGGGTGGGTATCAAATATGAGATAGTCCTTAGTCTAATGTGAAGCTTCAATGATCAATTCAACCAAGTCATACACAATTAGCACAAGTAGAATGATCAATCTCAATTGTAGAAATGAACATATATGACCTCCCACATAAACTTGATTACATATCTTTGAAGCATTTCATTTGGTTTCTTACATTTCATAACATTTGATCATTTTTTTTTATCTTTACATCTCTTTTTGAGATCAATGCCTAAAATTTTTGATATTTCAATTTGATGAGTAAGCCTTTAGCTTTTTGGCACCACACATTTTAAATACATGTCGCTTTCCCTTTTTCCTAGTCAAATACTAGTTTGCGTGATGGCTTTTGTAGCTCATTATCTCTTTTTGAGATTTGACATTGGTGAGCTCTTAAGCAAAAAAAATTGAGTGGGAAGAGATATAGACATAAGTCTACGCATGTCTCAAGATCAACAAAACTATTAACTAATCATTCATGACAAGTTTGAAGATCTATTTACAACAATCACATGGATGTCAAGATGTTTCCCACAAAGCTACAAGTGCATAGAGAATAAGCTAAGCTCATTAATGCATAAAGCCATTTGTACAGAAGTACAAAGCTAAACATGCATGTGACAATACACAACAACGCCGATCAAACTTTTTAGATTTTAAACTTTTATGTGTTTTTGGATTTTTGACACAAAGCAAGAAAAGAATGATAAAAAACAACAAACTACCAAAGCTTTCCAAACAACAAAAACAATGGTAGCATGCTAGAATGTAAAATAAGCAAACAACCAACAATGTCACATCATATAGAAAGAATTAATGCATGGACATGTTATAATACTTATGCATGAGTACCCTTTTTCACCTACACAGCACGTGCATTTGGGGTGATATCCTTTGAGGATTGGGTACTTGAGCCATGATTCTCAAACCTTAAGGTGAAGTTGGCCAAACATGAGATGATGGTGTCAATCATCTTCTTCATATCACTCATAGCGGGTTCTTCTTCTTGCCCTTTTGGTTGCTTGGGTTTCCCATTGCATTTTCCTTGTCTTCTTGGCTTTTGAAGATCCGCATTCTTCAATGCTTGGAGCTTGTGGCAATTTGGCCTAGTATGCCCTTGGATTCCACAGTGATGGCAATAGTGTTGTGCTTAAGGACCTCTTTGTGCCTTACGAAGAGAGTTTCCTTTTGCCTTGGGATTAGCCACAATTGGATTTGGAGACTTTGTCATAACCTTTTGATTTACAACATTTGGCTTTTTTTCAATCTTTACATTATCAACTAAAGGAGTTGATGGTTCTTCAGCCTTGACAAACTTCATTTCCTTAGACACTTTAGAGCTTGAGCTACTTTCTCCAGTATATCCTAAGCCACTTCTATCTGGAGAAAGATTTTGATAGGCAAGCACTTCATCAAGTTTCTTGGAAGCAATATGCTCCACTTTGGCATTTGCTTGAACAACATCAAGCTCAAGAAACTTTATCCTGGAATAGGCATTGGTTAGTTCTTCATTTAACTTTTCAACTTTACACTTGGTCTCTTTGTACCGCACAAGGATGCTTTTGTAATCTTGTTCAACTTTCTTCATTTTTCTAATGGCTGCCTTAACCACTCTTGTGTATTCTCCTCTCTTTTCAAGAAGCGCATTGTAGGATTCTTGCAATCTATTTGTTCCTTCATAAATTCATTCTTCTTCATCATCATCGGATTCATCTCCAACACCCATAGATTCCACTTTGGTATCTTCACCAAGCTCTTCCACTAGATTGCTTAAATCTTCCGAAGAGTTTACGGCTACAATGGTCATGAAAGCGGAGTAGTTTCCTTCCCTATCATAGCTTTCTTCAGAATCGGAGTTTGAGCTATCTGAATCACTAAGGGTTGTAGCAAGAACTTTACCCTTTGCCTTCAAATAGGTGGGGCATTCTTTCTTCACATAACCATGCTCGTTGAACTCATAACAAGTGGCTACTTGAGAAGGAGAAGAGTCTTTGGAATCCTTCCTTTTGAAGTCCTTCTTGTCTTTCTTGAAATTAGAGAATTTTCCTTTCTCAAATGACTTCCCATCCTTGTTGAATTTCAAGAACTTGCAAAAGTTCTTTGCAAGGTATGCCATCTCTTCTTCAACTTCATCCTCATGCAAGGAATCTTGAGCTTCAATTATCTCATTGATTGTCTTAAGAGCAAGGGATTTGCTCTTCCTTTGAGATGGTAGAGAGAGCTTATATGTTTGAAGAGAACTGATAAGTTCATGAACCTTTATCTCATCAAGAACCTTGCTCTCCTCAATGGTGGTCACTTTGGTCAGAAGCTCTCTGGCAATGATCTAAGAATCTTTCTTACTACTTTGGAGTCTTCCGTCTTCTCACTTAAGTTCAATTTCCCGATTACCACTTCATTTAACTTTCCATAGAATGAGTCGAATGATTCCTCTTCGCTCATCTTCAATTCTTGAAACTGAGTGGTAAGCATTTGAAGCTTGGTATCCTTCAGCTTCTTGGTGCCTTCGTAGGTAGTCTCCAAAATTTTCCACGCCTCCTTGGCAATTGACACATCAGAAATCCTGTGAAATTCATCTTGTGAGACACCACAAAATATAGCATCAAGTGCTTTGCTATTAGCATTAGCTACTGCGAGAGCTACCTTATCCCAAGTAGATTTGGCAACCTTTGGCCTTGTCCAACCATTTTCTACAACATCCCACACACCCTCATCAATGGAGCACAAAAATGCACGCATACACACTTTCCAAATGTGTAATTACTCCCATCAAAGAAGGGAGGTGCATTGAGGGATTGAGACCTATCCATCCTAGGGGTCAAGGATCACACTAAGGATATAGAAATCTATCAAAGTGTACCTGCTCTGATACCAAATGAAAGATCACTTAGTGTATAAAACACTAGTGAATGTTTAGACCCCCAAATTCAAATAAACCAATACAAGCTTATATTCAAACAATATATGTGCGAAAAATGAAATATAAGTGATACCCAAATATGCAAACTACTCTAAGCCATATCTTAATCACAACTCAGCAGTAATTAAAAGTAAAGAGTAAGGAATAGAGAGAAGCAAACATAAGATAACACCGACATGTGTTATCGAAGAGGAAACCAAAAAACTCGGCGAAAAACCTCTCTGCCGCTCTCCAAGCGGTGAAATGATCCACTAGAAAATTAGTTGGAATACATGAATAGCAATAGACCCTCTAAGCCTAATCTACCCGATACACCAAAGCCCTCCAAGCTTCTTGCTCTAACAAGGTTACACCCAACCTTGTCTTTTCTAGCTTACTGGATCTCGCAATTAGCCCATTGCATCAACCAATATGAATTGGTTTTCTCTTGAATTGCTTCCTATACACCAAGAACCTTCTCACTACTCTGAATCTGGTGAGGTAAAGATTTGACTTAAGATCCTCTCATGGGTATGACAATGGAGAGGATGAGAGTAGAGGAATTTGGAGAATTAAATGCATAAGATTGTGGATGAGTCAATCTTGTTTTCTCTAGGGTTTCTATCTCAAAATTCTCTTTGGAAGTTTTCTACATTTCGTGGATATAAGGGTATTTATAGTAGGGCATGAGAAGGAATGTGAAAAGTCACTTTTCAGCAAAACAGGTTGTACTAGCGAGCCACTTGTGACTGGGATAAGTCGTGAGTTCCAGTTGCTAGATAACAAAATGGCTAGACTGTACTTTTTATCCTATAATGATCCAACTGTCTTGACCCTTCAACTTCCTGCATGCTTCACACGTATGCTGGATTCTGGCAAGTCACCACTCGTGAGTCAGTCGTGAGATCCAGTAGTGAGATGCCTCTTGATGCACACACTTGATCAATTCTTTACATTCTCTCACACACAACTCTTACATTATTCCCACCTAAATACAGGGTTTCTAAATGCTAAATTATAAGCAAATTTGGCATGGAATAAGGCCAACACATAGTTGAATAAATTCAACTTTACAATCAAGACTTAATGTGAAGCTCGATAAATAGCTCGACAGCAGCTCGATCTATTAAGAAAAACGATTTCAGAATTTCTAAGACTAAAATCTGGTCCAAGCTTGTTGGGAAATTTAGACTCCGGTTGATAGAATTAACAAGTTTTAAATTCAAGTTGTTAATTAGATTTATTATTAATAAAACTTGTTAAAACAAACAAACATCAATATCATGTCAATAATGAATGCAGCAGAAAAGTAAATAAGACAAGATATGATGACCTAGGAAAGCCAATGAAACCAACCAGTTTCACAGTAAAAAACCTGGGGGAAAACCTTCCCGAAAAGCAATCCATTATAGTAAAGAGAAGTTTCAGATCTAGTACAAAACATTTGTCCCTAGACTCTACAATCCCCGTAGATGAACTCACAATAGAAACCTTCTACCGCTTCAGAACTTCTGAACTCTTCAATATATGAATGCCACCCTTTTGTTGCACGAATCCCAATACGTGACTAACCAATTGCGTGGATCCCAGTACGCGACTTCAATCACCAACTAGAAGAAGATGTTGGCTGCAAAGTTCTTTACTTCATCAAGAATGAAGATCAAGAAGCACTTGGTTACAAAACCCTATGGTGCAAAGACGCAGTAGCTTCTTTTAGAGAGAATAAGGTATCGGTCACCTTTTGCATATGTTCTCCTTGTATTCTCTTATTCTCTTATGTGACGGCCTCTAAAATAAGCCTTATATAGGTCTAGGGTTGTGAGAAAAGAAACCCTACACAAATACATAAGCCTGGCCCAAAAATCAGATCTGAAAATCTGAATTCCCATAACCTCAATAGATACCTCGATCGATCGGGAGGTGTCGAGCTTTATTAAACCTCGATAGATAGCTAGGTGTCGAGGAGACAGAAGATTTCTCGATCGATCCACCAGCTATCAAGAAGGTGTCGAGATTGCGATAAGAAAACACCTTAAGAGCTCGATAAATAGCCAGTTGTCGAGAAGGTGCCCAGCTATCTATCCATAGGTGTCAAGCTATCTGTCTAGCTTTAATGAACACCTTTTCTTCACTTGTTTCTTGGTCCAATCTTCATGGTTTTAATACTAGACTTGAACAACATGTTCCTTGAGGTATTAAATACAGCCTAGATCTACCCAATTACAAGTAAAGTGCATTTTGTCAAAAGATTAGCCAACTACACAAAATATGTCCTTACCAAAGCTTATGTATTTGTTTAGGGTTTCTTTTCTCAAAACCCTAGACATATATAAGGCTTATTTTAATAGCTGTCTCACACGGATACAATGACCTAGAGATTTGTTTTCTCCATGAGAAGCTACTACATTTGTACACCATAGGATTTTATAACCAAGTGCATCTTGATCTTCATTGTTGATAAAGTGAAGAACTTTGTAGCTAACAACGTCATTCAAGTAGCTGGAGTTAGTCATGTACTTGGATCCGTGTAAAAGGGTTAGTCACAGATTGGAGATTTATGCATAAAGGGAGAGAATGCTTTACAGGATCAAGTCGAATTGGTTATTGGAGTGAAGGTTCAATTGTAGGTTGGTGTTTCAGGATAGACCAAGGTAGTTGGTAAGATTCCTTATACTTGTAACTACTTGATTGTTGATTAGTGGATTCTTGAGAGTGGTGGTCTTATATTCACCTGGTGGGGTTTTTGCCTTGCAAGAGGTTTTCCCTATTCGTCAACAAATCACTGAGTTATTTATTTTCTGCTGCATATTAGTTGTTGGTGATTTGTTGGTGCTTCCACAATTTGCATACAAATGAACCTAATTAATCAACTTGGGTAAATTGAATTAATTAACTAGGGTCAAGCTATCTTAACTCAACAGTGTGGATGGATGGAGATTTGTGATAACTGTATAGAATTTGGATAACAAAAATTTTGGAATGTTTTAAAGAATAAATATATATATATATATATATATATATATATATGTATGTATATAACAATGGTTTTGTCTTTTTTAACAAAATTAGATTTCTTTATCACATTCAAATGATTTTTTGAAACTTCATCTTTTGAAACATAATAATTTTCAAGAAAATCAAAAAACAAAATATGTTTTTTCAACTGATGCATTTTTTCTCTCCATTTTCTTTTAACATGGTCTTTTTCAGACTGAGCAAAATTATTTTGGTAATACTTTCTTTTAGGTCTGTTCTTAGAAAGCATAAATTCATCAAACAATGGAACCATATCAACTTCAAAATTTTCATTCAAAACAGTCAACATTCTCAATTGATTTTGGTAAACAGATTTTTTAGTAAGAGGAGAATCAGACGGACAAACAAATTTAGTGTCATCTTTTTCTTCATTAACGTTTTTAGAAAACAAGCAAGAATAAACTGTAGAAAATGTTTGTTCAACAATGTGATCTTCTTCATTCACAATATCAGGAGGACAACCAGTCCTGGAGTTGACAGAGGAGTTGGATCTCCACAACTTATCCATATTATCCTAGTTTGAACACTCAATTATCATGTTTTTTCTCACAACCGTTGCATTTCGTAACACATACCCTAAGCAACCCTATACTACACACATGCCCTACACGCCCTCCTGGCTCAAACGGGCCTTACAGTCAGGTTCTGAGAATTCACTTTACACCTAGGGTGGCGCCAACAACGATAAGAAGGGGACACAACAACGGAGCACCAAAGGTTCGGACAGACACGGACAAGGCACAAAGAACACAACCACACTATCACCGGCCAGAAAAGAGTGGCTCTGATACCATAAAGGGGGAAGGGGACGCACAGTTGAAAGGAAGAGACGGAAGCACAGTAATAATATAGTGAAAGTAGAATGTAAAGAGCAAAGTTAGAACAATATTAAGGCGGTAGAACCAGCCAAGCAGTATATATCAAAATAATTCAAAGTAATCGAAAGCAATTAATGAAAGCAATTTAGAACCGTCCGGTATGGCGGTAATCCGTCCAAGGTGGCGGTAGCAACAAGTAGTATAATGAACATAAACTGAAAATACTTGTTTATTGAAAGTAGATAAACACTTACAGTAGTGTAGTCAATACAAGATCTCAACAGTAGAGATTAACAGTTACAAAGCTTGAACTAATCCTAGTTACAAGGTTTGTAGGAATAAGGTAGTAGTGAACAAGGTAATAGTCAATACAAAGAACTCTCTCAAAGAAGGCTTCTAGGGAAGAAAACTCTCTCTAGAAAGAATTCTAACAAAAAACTTCTGGCTTAAACATAAGGGACAACCCCCCTTAAATAGGTAAAATTCGGAGTGAACAGTGTCATGAATAGTAACAGGTGAACAGTAAAAGCAAATAGTGTTCAAAATATTCTTTGACCAAAGCATACAGAAAGTGGTCTTGGAATAATTGAAAGCAGTCTTGGAAACATAAGGAATCTTCTTTTCAGTAGCATGAGCAAGAACAGTAGCATTTTGGCCGTTGTGCAGGCTGGACAAACAGTGTGAATCAATCAATTATCAGTTATATCAGCTTTATCATGGGAAATAACAGTAGCATCTTTAGCAGAGAACAATAACATAACATTTTGGCCGTTTGTGCTGGCCAGGCAAATAGGGTGAATCATTCAATCTTTTGCCAAATCATCAGCTTCATCTTCATCATGTCCAAACCACTCCTCATTGTAGGGGTATTAAGGATCCTTTGTAATAGAGGCTTCAGAGGATCTTTCATCATCTAAATCAGCCTTTTCTCTTTTTAACGTTTCAATAAGAGCATTCAAAGCTTCGGGGTCCTTGCGGACATCATCCAAAGGAGAACTCACTTTTTTAGGTTTAACAGATGGCTTAGCAGATTTGGAAGAGGAAGCAGATGCATTAGTAATGACAGGGGATCGACCAAGTGAACAATTAGCAATTGGGAGAGTAGCAGTGGATGAAGATTCCCTGGAAACGTTAGCAATAATTTTTGGAGTATGAGGGAATTTACCCCACCATTTTACATACCAATGTCTGGAGAGCACATCACCTTCCTTTTCATACTGCCATTTTAATATCCAAGATATTTTGTAACGTTTAACAAAGTGGAGTAAAGCAGGGAACTTGGCACCATAAGCATCAACTTTATAGAACTTCTTGAAACATTCAAAAGCCTCAAGCAATGGTTCAGGAAATATGTCGTTAATAGGGCCAAATTGAGTCCACCAACGGTTGAACCGAAGAGGCAGGGAACCATGGAAATTACTATCAAAGTTAACAAACCAAGAATGAGACATGTTTTTATTCTGGTGAAGCATAAACCTTGACCAAGCAGTGATGTAATCATAGTAGGAATAGGGGATGGGGGAATCGGGCATTGTTTTGGTAAAACTAGGAGAGGGACCCCACTTTTCTTCAGTAATAACATTGACTATGTAAACACCATGGTAGATGATTTTGGAGGTATCATCTTTGTCAGTTATGGTTTTAATAATAATAGATTTTTCATGACTCAAGAGACCAGAATAGTATTGTAAGTTCTTTTCTCTATGCTCAGGAATCCAATGAAATCTTGGAGGAAAATAGCTTTTAGCAAGTTTGAGAGGATCAGAAATGGAGGCTCTGTTGAGTTCAATATGAAACAGGTTTTGGAAATATTGTTTTTTGGCATATTGAGGAATACTAGGGTTTTTGGGATAAACAGTTTTGATTGGTCGGTTAACAGGGGTCACAGCATAAGGATCATAGGACGAGGCAAGAACAGAAGAATAATTGGGTTTGGGAATAGTTCCTAATGGGGTGAAACGGTTAACAATGTCCAGAGCGGAAACAGGTTCACTTTTAACAATTGGGTTAACAGTGGTAGGTGTCTTGTCATTTGGCCTTCTACTTGCCATTGGAACACTGCAAAAATTCACGGGTAAGGAAATCAGGGATGGAGTTTTGAGATCCTTTAATATATTTGATTTCAAAATAAAAAACACTTAAAATAGCTTGCCATCTAGCAAAAATATGTTTTGAAGCAATATTTTCAACATCTTTTTCAATTACATATTTAGCACTTTTGCAATCAATATGTAATAAAAACTTTTGGTTTAACAAATCACTTTGAAATTTTGAAATACATAGTACTATAGATAAAATCTCTTTTTTAATAGTACTATAGTTTAGCTGTGCATTATTCTAAATTCCAGAATAGAAACGGACAATTTGTTCAGATGACTTAGAAGAAACTCTTTGTTTCAGAATACCACCATAACCAATGTCAGAGGCATCGGTTTCAACAATCTTAAACGCATTAACAGTGGGAATACCAAGACAGGGTAATGTCTTAGCATGAGACTTGATTTGTTTAACAAGAGTAGTATGAACATCAGACCAAGGTGGAGGATTACTCTTTAACCTATCAAAAAGAGGTTTACATTGCTTTCTCATATCTTTGTAGAAATCAGCAACATAACTCAATGACCTAAGAAATCTTTGGAGCTGAGTTTTATCAGTGATAACATCAGGAAATTTATCAGTAAATTGAATGGCTCTATCAATAGGACGAATTTGTCCTTCAAAGATGTCATACCCAAGGAAACAAACTTTTGTTTGAAACAGTTTAATTTTCTTAGCAGAAACAACAAGACCATTTCTTTTGATAGTTTCTAGAAACGAATACAAATGTTTCCAGTGTTCATCAATAGAGCTAGAGTAAACAAGAACATCATCAATATAAACAATGGTGAAGTGACTGAAGCAGTTGAAAATATCATTCATGATGTTTTGGAATTCACTAGGAGCATTTTTAAGACCAAAAGGCATCACATTCCACTCGTAATGACCAAAAGGAGTGGTAAAAGCAGTTTTGTACCTATCCTTCTCATTAATCTGGATTTGCCAGAACCCAGATTTCATATCGAACTTAGAAAACACTACAGCCTCACTTAACCTATGGACCAAGTCATTCTTATTGGGAATAGGGTACCTAATCCATTCTAAAACCTTATTCAAAAGTTTATAGTTGATAACCAGGCGAGGAGTTCCTCTCTCAATTTCAGCATTCTTTTGAACATAGAAAGCAGAGCAAGACCAAGGGGACTTGCTATTCCTGATCAGTTTTTTCTCTAGCAAATCATGGATTTCTTTTTTGCAAAATTCAACAGTTTCAGCATTCATCTGAATTGGACGAGCTTTAGTGGGAATGTTTTTCTCATCAAAATCTTTAACATAAGGCAAGTCAACAATATGTTTCTTCCTATGCCAAAAAGCATTAGGAACATCAGAGCAAACATCATCAATTAACATTTTTTGAAAATTGTCAATTTTTGATAGCAACAATTTATTAGAAAGCTGTTCAGCAATTTTCTTATATCTAACTTCTTGCTGAAGAAAGCTAAGATGTTTGATTTTAGCATGAATCAGATTGGAAGCATTATCAATATCAATCTCAAGATTTGAAGCAAATTTGAATTTCACTTTTTGACCAAAAGGATCAGTAGTAATACCATCATGTTCAACAAGAAAAGGATACAAAGCATTTATGAAAGGCAAACCAAGAATCACTTTATCAGTCATATTTTTGACTAAAACAGAAGGAATCTTGAAACATATGTTATCATGGCAAACATGAGCATTATTCAATTCTTATTTAATCTTCATTTGGAAGCCATTAGCAGAAACTAATCTTTCAGTTGATTTTTCAAAATATTTCGAAGGAATCAATCCTTCTTGGATACAATTCATATCCGCACCAGAATCAATCATAGCAATCACAGTGAAATGGTAATCATGAGAAACAACAATTTTAAATTTTGTAAACCATTTTGAAGGAAGTATTTTGTTAACAAGAGCAAGTTGAGAATTAATAATACCTTTATTAGAAAGAAGAGCCTGTTGACTAGATTCTCCTTCATCTTTGAGCTCATCTTGTTCATCATTAGTTTTGTCAAGTTTTTTATCAATTAACATTTCTTGATTAAGATTATGATTATCACTTTTAATATTTTTAAATTCATGTTTTAACTCACTTATCTCTTGTTTAACAATATTAATTTCATGTTGCAAATCGTTAACAGTTAAATCTTTGGATTTCTTTTTATTGAATCTTTCCAAAGTTTCTTCAAAGCTTATCGTTGATTTGAGTTTTTTACTAGTTTCATCTTTCAACAAGTTTTCATTTTCTTCACCTTTAGTGAGAACATTAATAGATTTAATAACATTACAACATGAATCTCTACAACCAATTTTAATATTAGGAGAATCAGATGAATTATCAGCAGAATGATAGCAGGAATCAGTTGAAGAAAAATCATCTTCCAAAGAATCAGACGAATTGTTTGATTCGAGGATTCTGAATAATTCTTCTTGATCATTATTATCAATTTTTAACATGTTAAACTTATTTTTTAACTTACCAGGTTTTTGTTTACAATCTTTACTAAAATGACCAGGTTTTCCACAATTGAAACATTTACCTTTCCCTGATCGCTGGTTAACATATTTTTTAGAAACATTTTTCTTTTTAGCATAAAACCATTAAAATTAGTTTTATGTTTTTTATGGTTATAATTTTTGTAACTTTTATCATGTTTTTTACCCTTTTACCTAGAAGGAGCAATAGGGGGTAAACCATATTGTTCACAAAAATTACCCATTTCATATTTAGCTTTTCTTTTATTTTTTAATTGGTGTTTTAACAGTTTTTCATCATTGCACATATTAATTCCAAGTTTTTTAATTGTGCTTAAAATATCACCATAAGTTAAATTATCATAGTCAATAGAATCATTTTTTCCAATTAATTCTTGTTTTACCTTATAAGCAAAGATAGGAGGCAGACCGTCAATAAACTTTTCTTTCCAATAAGGCTTGAAACAGTCTTTCCGTTGCATTACTCTGGAAAGGAAAACATCTTGATACCATCTATAATCAGACATAGTAGGGCATCTCAAATTATTTAATAAATCAGAAATTTGAGATGAAACATTAGATGGAGTACCAACAAAATGTTTGATAATAGTATAAATCAAGGTATTAACACCATCAGGAATACCTCGACCAATACGATCATCAAAAATAGGCAAACCTTCATCATTCTTTTTAACAGTATGTTTAATAGAATCTCTGGATTCTTCTGTGAGATATGAATCCCACCATCCACGAAGAGTACCAGAAAAACCAATAACAAGTAAATCAACAATTTCAAGTTGGTCAAAATCATGATTATTTTGGTAAGCAGTACCAACCATAGACATATGTCCCATTTTATTAATAATTTCTTGTTTAGAAAAACCATCAATATTCCATTTATAAATTTTATCAGCAAAAACAGAAAACTGAGTTTGAAAAGCTCTTTCTTCAAACTGCATATCGGGAGGAGTAGGTTTTGAATACCAATTCCTAGTAAGAAACATGGGTTTGGAATTTCCAACAAATCTTTTAATTTTGGGTAAACCATCATCAAAAACCTTTTTTGCAGGAACAGAAGAAACAGAAGAAACAGTATTAGAATCTGTATTTTCATCAGAAACAATTTCATTTTTTGAAATAATTCGAGCAGTAGGAGTACTTGTAGAAGTTCCTTCAGTTTTAACTTTTAAATCAGCAAGCATTTTTTCAACAGTTTCAAGAATTTTTGATTGAGAAGCTTTAAACTTAAATTTGTTATCATGACTGGGTAAATTAATCAAAGGTTCCTCAGTCTTGATAGAAACAGGTTTTTGAGCAGAAGCAGATTTTTCAACAGAAACAGTTTTTTCAATATGGTCAAGCCGTTGACCAATAACATGCAAAGATTCATTAGTAAAATTGTTTTGTTCAATAAGGCTAACAACAGGAGTTTGATCATCAGTTATTTTGAAAGGAGTAGCTTTAACATCAATTTTATCAGTAGTTACCAAAATAGTCTCAAGAGGTGGATAACTAGATCTAACAATGGTTTTGTCTTTTTTAACAAAATTAGATTTCTTTATCACATTCAAATGATTTTTTGAAACTTCATCTTTTGAAACATAATAATTTTCAAGAAAATCAAAAAACAAAATATGTCTTTTCAACTGATGCATTTTTTCTCTCCATTTTCTTTTAACACGGTCTTTTTCAGACTGAGCAAAATTATTTTGGTAATACTTTCTTTTAGGTCTGTTCTTAGAAAGCATAAATCCATCAAACAATGGAACCATATCAACTTCAAAATTTTCATTCAAAACAGTCAACATTCTCAATTGATTTTGGTAAACAGATTTTTTAGTAAGAGGAGAATCAGACGGACAAACAAATTTAGTGTCATCTTTTTCTTCATTAACGTTTTTAGAAAACAAGCAAGAATAAACTGTAGAAAATGTTTGTTCAACAGTGTGATCTTCTTCATTCACAATATCAGGAGGACAACCAGTCCTGGAGCTGACAGAGGAGTTGGATCTCCACAACTTATCCATATTATCCTAGTTTTAATATATATATATATATATATATATATATGTTGGGATAAGAATGAGTGGTTTTTAAGTGAGGTAGTGGGTTTTTTTTTTTTGGAAGAAGTAATTTTTTTTTATAATAAACATAATTGAAGTATTTGAATTCAAATAAATTACAAATATAGATAAGAATCAAACATTTGAATACAAACGGTTGGTGAGAATGAGGGTTTTTTTTTTTTTTTTTTTTTTTTTGAAGAAGTAATTTTGTATTTTTTTTTATAAACATAATTGAAATATTTGAATTTAAATAGATAAAAAATACAAGTAGGAATCAGATATTTGAATTTTTCTTTCTTTTGTACATGAGATAGTATTACTTTTTTAACATTTTTTTTTCTTTTTTGTAGGAAATAAAATTAAACTAAAGGGTACGTTATTTCAGAATTTGTATAAGGATATTTTGGTATGCTAAAATTTGAAGACGAAATAGGGGAATCCTGTTATTAGTAGTGTGTGTGTGTGTGTGTACTATTAATAACAGGATTCCCTGTTTGGTTTTTAACATTTTGCATACTGAAATACCCTCACACAAATTCTTAAACTCTTTAAAATACCCCTATCTTTTAGTTCAATAATTTTAAATTTAAAAATACAATATGGTTAAAAGAGTAATTTACTTTTTTAAAAGAGTTTCTAAGTTTTAGGCTTTCAAGCTTTTATCAAAATCCTAAAAATTAGAAAACTATCTTTATCTTTATCTAAATTTTGAACATTATTTCACTAAACCTAAAATAAAATAAAATAAAGTATCTTATTGCATGTGCAAAGCGCGTGTGATGATTCTAGTATATATATATATATATATATATATATATATATATATATATATATATTAACTAATCGCTAACTCGTGCGATGTAAGGAAAAACTATTGACATTCTAAAAAATAATAATTAATTGAAATTAATCTAAACAAATAATTAATCAACCAAAAATATAGCTTTTAATAAGAAAATAAAAAATCACATGAACTTAAATAAAAAGCATTTAAGGTAAAGAATTATGTTCAACCTATTAAGATGCAAATACCAAAAACCTCAAGACTTAAAACTTTAAAATTTATTGAATCCCCAAATTCTACTTCAGAACCAAACCAAATTCAACAAATTTATATATAATGTACCTAATAAAAATTATCGTTTCCTAGGTTGGAAGACATAGGATGTATCTTAGATTTTTCTCCAAAAAAAATAGAGATGCTTTATCTACCATGTACAATATAAAAAAAAATTTGTAGAAATTTCAACCCAAAAATCAAACTCATGATTATCAATGTGAGTCTCTTTTTCTTTTTCTTTTTTAGGCCTATCATAATTTTTGTTGTTTTTATATAGATTATCAACTTTTGAGTTTGAGTTTAAGTTGGACTTGTTAGAGAAATAGAGTTTCACTCTTTATTAAGTTTTGATTAAACAAAAATAATTTTATTTTAAAAAAATGATAATGATGAGTTTGAGTTGAAGTTGGACTTATTATAGAGATAGAGTTTCACTCCTAGTTAAGTTTGAACTAAAAATAATAATTTAATTTAAATAAAATGATAATTTAATTTAAATATTGCGCTGACGTGAAAAATTATGAGAGCTTCAGAAGTTTCGGTTATATATATATACCCACACAAATTAAAACACAAATTGGTTAAAAGAGTAATTTATTATTCTTAAGTTTTAGCTTTTTCCTTTATCTTCTCTATTTAGCTTAAAACTTAGGACACTATCTTTATCTCATTTTTAAACATTATTTCACATTACCTTATCTTTTTCTTTAAAAAAAATATATATATATATATATATATACAAACAGTTATTTATATACCACTTTTAAAAATTATAACACTAAACCAAAAAAACAAATAAATAAGTAAGAGTATTATTGCACACACAAAGCACGTGTGATGAGTTTAGTGTATATATATATATATGCTCCAGTAATTTTTGAAATATTTGCAAAGCAACAGCAGGATAGAAATACAAAATTTGGAGAAAAAGTCTGCTCAAGAAGGGGCCTCAGTAACTAGGAGCACTCACCCTCTTTCCATACGTTCTTTACAAAAATTGGAGAGCCATGCTCTTTATATTAAATCTTATGGGGAAAGAGTTTGTTCTCCGACTTCAGTTTTTTTCTTTCTCCCTCATCATTACGTTTTTTGTTTGTTTGGTTTTCCTTTTTACTATTTTTCTTTTTCTTTTGTGATTCACGGTTTTGTATTTTGTAGCAATTTAGAAATACATTAGTTGTTTACTTTAACTCATACACTTAAAATAGAATATCCTTAAGTTCCCTATTTTATGTGAGATGAGTTTTGGCATAACATGGTATAACCTAAGATGAGGCTTGGCATGGTGGAAAAGAATAGTCCTTTTTACTGGCATGTTATTAGGTTGTTTAATAAATACTAGCATTTATGCACGCGTGTACTCAGAGGTTCTTCTATTTTTTTTTATCTAATTTTTTTTCATATATATTAATTTGGGGTTGTTGCATTATCCAATCACCAAAATTTCTATGAGTGTGATGAGATTTATCCGTTTGTGAATGAAATAAATTTTCCATACTACGCTCATCACTTCCCTAGGAACTTTGGTGGTTGGATAGTGCAAGAATTCCAAGTTAGTATATATGATTTTTTTTTAAGAAAAAAAAATATAGAAAAGCCTCTAAGCACGTACAAGACGCATGTGTAGAGGTTAGTACTATCTATAATAAGATTCCCTTCCTTGGACTAGACTTTTATGTGGTTCAAAAATACCCTTAAACCCTAAGTTTAAGTCATGAGAAAACTTGGAAACAAATACGTAAAATAAAACCCATTAACCGCACTACACCACATTCAATTTTCAAATACATGTTCAAATCCATAAATAAATTAAAAAAAGGTTAAAAATTTTGTTTACATCATAATCCATTCCAATTCAATGTTTGTGTTCTACTAAATACTTTGATAAAGTATGCAAATAACCTCATGACTTTTGCAAGAGGTGAGCCTACATATTTGAATTAGTAATGGTTTAACAATTGCTTAGGTATTCCAGTACATTAAGTTTGCAATTTTTTACTTGTCATGGTTGATAGGCTAAGAATGTATTGACTCCTTATGATGAATTAACAAATTAATTAGCCAAGTTAATTAATTAATTAATTCAATTACCATGCAATACACGTGGTAGCACAAAAAAATCACCAAATAACTAAATGCAGAAGAAATTAAATTGACACGGTGATTTGTTTATGAATGGGGAAAACCTACACGGCAAAAACCCCACCGGGTGATTTTAAGGTCACCACTCTTGAGAATTCACCATTATCACAACAAGCGGTTATAAGTAAAGGAATCCCAGTACTTTATACCAACCTACAATTGAACCTTTACCCCAATACCCAATTGGACTTGTTCTGCAGTGACAATCTCTCCTTTTAATGCACGGCTCCCAGTACGTGACTAACCAATTCGATGCACGGATCCCAGTACGCAGGTTACTCACCAACTTGAGAAAGATGTTAGCTGCAAAGTTCTTCTGTTCATCAACACGATGAATATCACGAAGCTCCTTGGTTACAAAACCCTACGTGTACAAACACAGCAGCTTCAGCAAGAGAAATGATAGGCCACAATTTGAATGACCCCTTGTGATTTAAATTAATTAATTAATTTAGCCAAGTTATTAATTAATCAATTTAACATGCAAATGCGTGGCAGCACAAACAAATCACCGAATAACTAAATATGCAGCGGAAAATAAAAGACACGGTGATTTGTTCACGAATGGGGAAAACCCTAACGGCAAAAACCCCACCGGGTGATTTTCAGGTCACCACTCCCGAAACTCCACTATTATCAAATCAAGCGGTTACAAATAAGGAATCCCAAGTACCTTACCAACCTACAGTTGAACCCTTACCCCAATACCCAATCGGACTTGATCTGTAGTGACAGTTCCCCCTTTTGATGCACGGCTCCCAAGTACGTGACTAACCAGATGCGCGGATCCCAGTACGCGACTTCAAACACCAACTTTAGAAAGAGAGGTTGGCTGCAAAGTTCTTTAGTTCATCCTATGCGATGAAGATCTGGAAGATGCTTGGTCACAAAACCCTATGGTGCAAATACACAGCAACTTCTTCAGAGAAGATGAACTAGGTCAAGAACTCTGTCTTTGATCACAATTTGCTTGAACAAGGATTGCTCAATACTTCTGCAACTTGTGTCTATGTTGACGGCTCTTAAAACACTCCATTTATATGTTTAGGTTTAGAAGAAAAGAAGGCCCAAAAACATATTCATGGATCCCAAGAAAATCAGATTGGAAATCTGAAATTTTAAATCTCAACAGATAGCAGGTGTCGAGGTAGCTATCGAGCAGGTGTCGAGTTTTAAAAATTCTGCACTTCAGCTTGTTTTTTCTTGGACAGACTTGATGACTTCAACACTTGATCTTGAAACCTTGTTTCTTGAAGAATTAAAAACACCTAAAACTACCTAATTACAAGTAGAGTGTGTTTTGTCAAAGGATTAGCCAATTTACATAAAGTATGACATATGTTCTTAACATGTGAACACATATGTCCTAACAATCTCCCCTTTTGGCAATCCGTGACAAAACCACAACAAACAAATGAACATATGAGAGAAGTCATAAATCACTTAACTCATATTCACTTGTTGAATACAATAAAATCTATCCTAACACAAACTCTTGAAAAACTTTGCAAGAAGAGAGTTTATGGCAAGTAGACTTTGACAACCTGTATTTCTGAAACACTTTTAAACAAAACTCATCAAGGCATCTTGTGTGAAACAGAAATAATTAGATTGCATACAAGTATAAAGAACATGTGTCTAAAGATAGAAAAGAAACAATACATGAAGAGATAGGTGAAAGAAAAACATACATCCACATATAGAGAAAGATAAGTACAATGTATGTAAAACTGGTCACAAGACCTCATATACAAGATCAGTGTATCTAACAAGATAGAAAAGAAAAGATACATCAAAAACCTCACTACATCCCTCAAAAAGATATGAACACTCCCCCTAACAAAAATGTCCTATACTAACTCTCCCCCTAAGATGACTACTCTCATAGCCCAAAACTACTCCCCCTTTTTGTCACGAGTGACAAAGGGTAGAGTGTCATGTAGACATTTCATCAGTAGAGCTAGCATCTCCATCATCATCATCTGAAGCATCATCGTCATCACCATCATCATCATCATCCTCAGCATCAGAATCCGAAGCTACTGGAGGAGGTGGTGGAGGAGAAGCCTCAGAAGCAAAACCACCCATGGTCGCCTGCCGTCGTGCAATACGACCAACACGAACGTTCACCTGATACAACTCAGTGGTGAGTGTATCGAGGCGAGCATCCATGCGCTGCAGCTGCGCCATAATATCTCCAAGAGATACATCGCCTGAAGAAGAAGGAGGAGTCGATGTAGATGGAGCCGAACGAGAGAAGGGAGTGGAGTCCGGCTGTCTCGACCTAAACTGTGCCTCACTACATTTTACGGTAGCGGCATCTATGGCAGATATGTGTGTGAAGTGGTCGGACACAGGGAAAGGGATGGAAAAATGGCGTAGAATCCTCGTGATAGCGGAAGGAAAGATAAGCTTATCACGGGACGCCGAATCTAAGTGAACATCTATGATAGAGAAAATGAAGTGAGAAGGAAAATCTATCGTAAGATGCTCAGGAAGAGATAACAAAAATTGAGCACGAGGCTCTGTGATAGAGTTATAGTGAGAGAGAGGATGAAGTACAAAAGTCATCACCATGTTAAGGAATCTAGGACCTTTAGCAAAAGGCCTACATGATGTATACTGATGCTCACCCCAATCAGAAGGGCGCTCACAAAAAGCAGAGATCATCTCGTCTTTGGACACAGTCCTCAAACGCTCACAACCGGGGTAATCAGGATGCTCTACCCTTGGTACTCTAAGTACATCCGCAACTAGCTGCTGTGTGACATTAATGCGCGTACCTCGAACGCGAGTATGAAAAAGAGGTACTGAAGAATCAATCCTGTCCATATTGGAGTAAAACTCCTGAATCAGCACAAGAGGACAGGTGACCGGGACGTCACACAGTGACTCCCAACCCCTACTATGAATGACATCAGGGAGGTCAGTGTCGGCGAAGTCCGCCAGAATGACGTGGCGTTCCGAATGAACACCTCGTCTAGAAAAGTTCTCAGTAAATGCCTTGTGGGCATCTCCATCACGGAACCTAAGGTTAAGAGGAGCAGGATCAGAAGAAGATAATGCCCCGGAACGAAGAGGGTTCCGAGACGGAATGGTCTTACGTTTTGGTGCCATAGACACTACTAACGTAAACACAATGAGAAAGAGATAGAGAGGGAGACAATCAGAAAAGTCCCAAACAGTTCAAATATGATAATATCTTGAACAAAAAGTACGTATGCATGGGAATGCATGGACATGTGACATGCAAACTCAAAAAGTATCATGGGCTTAGCCCAATCCAAACCTAGCAGCACACATACAAGAAACACACATCTAAATGCATGGAAATATCATTCTAATGCATATGGAATGCAATGTATGACATTTTAAACATCTTTTATTGAACACTCAACCCAAAATTTCAATAAAAACTCATTAATTTTGAAAAACCCCAAAAATTTCAAAAAAATCCCAAAACCTAGGTTTCAAAATCATGAAATGCATGAAGAATAAAGGATAAAAAGATCATACCAAGTGATTTGAAGCAAGGAAGGGCCGAAACTCACGTTAGATGAAGGTTTTGAGTGAGAAAAATGGTTTGGGAGATGAAAAGCCTCGGATAGATTGAAGAGAGATCGAGGAAGTGAGGAGAAAAATCGTGACAGATCCTTAAATAGGCACCTCAGTAATTCTCGACAGCTGAAGTGTCGAGAGGTATCGAGGAAAAAGGCCGTCGACAGCTGAAGGTGTCGAGAAGGTATCGAGGTAAGAACACCTGATCCTAGAACAAAATCTCGATCGATCGACCAGGTATCGAGGAGACAGGAGGTTTCTGGATCGATCCACCAGGTGTCGAAGAGGTGTCGAGATTGCGATAAGAAAAGACTTGAGATGCTCGACAGATGATCAGGTATCGAAGAGGTGTCGAGGAGGTGTCGAGCCAGCTTTTCAAAGTAGTTTTTCGAGAAGTGAAAAACATAGACATGAATGCAATCAAAATATGCACCTCAACCATGATCCAACCAATCATAAAAAGCTCTCAAAAATCATCTCTCAATGAAAATTTAAGCACATGGATCTCCCAAAATACACACACACACTAAACAAGTCTAACCAATTTTATATTTCAAAAATAAGTCATGACAGTTTAGTGAGTATACATTAGCACATGTAAAAACCTTTGTGATGGCCAAATCACATTGTACCTGCATATGTATCAAAAGTAGCAAAGAATATTGCGTGTTGTGTGTGAAAAACATCGCAAGATTGCATATGTGTATACATGTTATGACGATTTGAGATATGAGAAAATAACTTTAACTCACACACAATCATAACTGTTTGATGGGGACTATCACCTTCGAGGTACATCCTATAACTCCCACATCTCCTAGAATACACGCTTGTAACCATTTTTAAAGCATTTTTAATCTTTTTGCTTTTTATTTCTTTGCATATTTTCTTTTTAAGCATCATGCATGGGCATATTAGAGAGAGAAAAGAAATACCCATTGATATTTGACATTTCAATTTTGCTATGCCTAAGCACACAAATGTTATTGACATCACACTTTTGCTATGCCAAAACATACAGATGTCATTAATGATTGGCGGGCAACAGTGGTGAGATGGTTATTTATGCCTTTCTCTTAGGATTTTCTAGTCCTACCCGTCAAAAAGAGTGATATGAGTGTTAAGTTTAAGAAATAACCTAATCTTACTCATCACAAACAAGAGCCACAAAGCTCACTTGCTTAGTTGTGCATAGAAATGCTCATCTAAGCTACAAAAGATACAAAGTTTAGAAAACTTTGTTTCATTAGCCATCCAAGGTACACAAGTACCAAAGTACACAAAACACACACTGTTTTTGTATTTTTCAATTTTTCAATTTTTTTTTAATTTTTATATGAAAAACAAAATAAACAAAACTGAAAGTAAACACACAAAAACATGTTAAGCAAAGCAAAAACAATGCATAAAACTAGACTGACTCAGCAAAAATGCAAAACACATAAGCAATGCAACAAACAAGAAAAACAAGAAGGGAGAAGAAAGTGATAAAATCACTTAGAGTCCTTTTTCTTCCACACCTTGGAAGAACCTTTCCTTTGATTGAATCCTTGAACCGGCGGAGAGGGGGAGGAATTAAAACCGTTCAAGTTCGAAAGGAACATGAGGGCTTTCAAAAGATCTCCAAAAGGAGCAAGAGAGGATTGATGCTGATTTTGGCTTCCAGATGCAGTCATGTTGTTGCTTTGTTGGGTGGCTAGCCACTTGTAGCAATTTGGTCGAGTATGACCTGTAGCTCCACAATGATGACAGAGATGCTGCTTCTTTTGTTTAGGCTTTTGAGAGTTAGCCTTCTTCGCCCTAGGGTTTCTAGCATCTTTCTTATCTTGCTTAGAGGGTGCTCCTAAGATGGATTTCTCCTTGTCTACGTTCTCACTAGCTAATTCAGTTTTAACTTCAGTGTTCTTAACTTTAACAGTATTAGCAGGAGGAACAAAAACAGTAGAACTAGTAGAAGCAGAATTAGAGAAAGAAAGACCATACCCTAAATCTGTTTGATCTGAAGCAGATTTCCGGTTGCTGAGCATCTCATCAAGTTTTGCACTTGAAGTCCTCTCTAGTTGAGCTCTGACTTGAAACAGCCCCGCTTCAAGCTTCTTAGTCTTCTCAGCCAGGAAGTTGTTCTCAAATCTCAGTGCTCCAATAGTTTGATTTGCCTCATCAAACTTTGTGGACAACTCTTCACGGTCAAGTTCCACATCACTGAGCTTCTTGGTGGCTAGCCTATATAACTTCTCATGCTTCTCAGAAAGCTTGTAAAGCTTCTCATAGGCTGAATGGATATCATCTTGATCATCCATTGTCTCACACTTGGTATCCACCAATTCTTCTTCTTCTTCCACTTTTTCAACAATCCCTTCAGTAGGATTGACTGTGGCAGTGAAGGCATTTAAGATTCCGTCATCCTCACTATCGGAATCATCTTCAGGCTCAGTGTCACTCAGGGTTGCAACAAGAGCCTTGCTCTTCCTAATACTTTTCAGATATGTAGGACACTCATTCTTCATGTGTCCAAACCCATGACACCCAAAACACTTGGGTCCTGTTGGAACAGTGTACTGACCGCCTTCCTTAGCATCCTTCCTTCCTTTGTCTTGGCTCTTGAACTGTGAAGAACTGGATTGCCTGCGGTCCTTGTCGAAGTTCCTCCCATTGGCGTTCTTCATAAACTTCTTGAACTGCCTTGTAATGTAGGACTTCATCTTGGAATCTTCATCATCGGACGTTTCATCTGTATCACTGCTTTTTGCCTTCAGGGCCATGCTCTTGCCCTTGCTTGACTTGCCAATTCTTGATAACCCTAGCTCATAGATCTGCAAGTTCCCAACCAACTCAGTCAAAGGAATTTTGTCAATGTCCTTTGATTCTTCTATTGCCGTAATCTTGGCATGAAATCTCTCAGGTAGAGATCTGAGCACCTTTCTTACAACCTTGGGTTCAGGGATGGTTTCCCCAAGATTGAAGGCTGAGTTCACTATGTCCTTAAGCTTGGCATAGAACTCATCAAACGACTCATCCTCCTCCATCTTTATCTCTTCAAAGCTAGTAGTGAGCCTCTGTAGTTTTGAATCTTTGACAGCCTTTGTTCCTTCATAGGTTGTCTAGAGGATGGTCCATGCCTACTTAGCAGTTTCTGTTGAGGATATCTTCTTGAACTCCTCATTGGTGACTGCGCTAAATAGGGCATTCAACGCTTTGCTGTTGAAGTTTGCCGCCTTGATCTTGGCTTCATCCCAATCGGCCGGCACTTCTTTTGGCTTGGTCCAGCCAATCTCAACAGCTTGCCACACCTTCTCATCTAAGGACTGCAAAAAAACTCTCATGCGTACTTTCCAGTATGCATAGTTAGTCCCATCAAATAAAGGAGGTATAATTAGAGATTGTCCTCTATCCATGACAAACAGGGGTCAATGGATCAACACAGCAAAGATTAACCTAATCAGAGTGTGCCTGCTCTGATACCACTTGATAGGCCACAATTTGAATGACCCCTTGTGATTTAAATTAATTAATTAATTTAGCCAAGTTATTAATTAATCAATTTAACATGCAAACGCGTGGCAGCACAAACAAATCACCGAATAACTAAATATGCAGCGGAAAATAAAAGACACGGTGATTTGTTCACGAATGGGGAAAACCCTAACGGCAAAAACCTTAACGGCAAAAACCCCACCGGGTGATTTTCAGGTCACCACTCCCGAAACTCCACTATTATCAAATCAAGTGGTTACAAATAAGGAATCCCAAGTACCTTACCAACCTACAGTTGAACCCTTACCCCAATACCCAATCGGACTTGATCTGTAGTGACAGTTCCCCCTTTTGATGCACGGCTCCCAAGTACGTGACTAACCAGATGCGCGGATCCCAGTACGCGACTTCAAACACCAACTTTAGAAAGAGAGGTTGGCTGCAAAGTTCTTCAGTTCATCCTATGCGATGAAGATCTGGAAGATGCTTGGTCACAAAACCCTATGGTGCAAATACACAGCAACTTCTTCAGAGAAGATGAACTAGGTCAAGAACTCTGTCTTTGATCACAATTTACTTAAACAAGGATTGCTCAATACTTCTGCAACTTGTGTCTATGTTGACGGCTCTTAAAACACTCCATTTATATGTTTAGGTTTAGAAGAAAAGAAGGCCCAAAAACATATTCACGGATCCCAAGAAAATCAGATTGGAAATCTGAAATTTTAAATCTCGACAGATAGCAGGTGTTGAGGTAGCTATCGAGCAGGTGTTGAGCTTTAAAAATTCTGCACTTCAGCTTGTTTTTTCTTGGACAGACTTGATGACTTCAACACTTGATCTTGAAACCTTGTTTCTTGAAGTATTAAAAGCACCTAGAACTACCCAATTACAAGTAGAGTGCGTTTTGTCAAAGGATTAGCCAATTTACATAAAGTATGACATATGTTCTTAACATGTGAACACATATGTCCTAACAAGAAAGATGAACTAGGGCAAATTCTGTCTTCGGTCACAATTTGCATGAACACAACTTTGCTTCACACTTGCACAACCTTTGACGGCCCTTGAAACAATCCTTATATATGTTTAGGGTTGTGAGAAAAGACAGCTCAAACATCTATTCATGAATTGAATTGAAATTAGTTCTGAAAAACTTAATTTCATAAATCTTAATAGATAGCTTATCTTTCGAGAAGCTGTCGAGCATCGGGCTTCAGCAGCCTTTTAAACCTCGATAGATACTACTTGTCGAGTTTTAAAATCCAGCACTTCTTCACTTGATTCTTGGACAGACTTGCATGGTTTTAACACTTGAACTTGAAACTTTGTTCCTTGAAGCATTGACCCCGTTTCGGTTTGTCCAGTGGAATGGAATATTTCGGTACCGGCCGATTTCGGCGTATCGTTTTAGGGTGTTTCGGAGTTCTTAAAAAATAATTTATATATATTCTTGTTGAACATAAAATTGTCAATTCTAATAAATAAATAACTAAATATCAAATAATACAAATCATTTAGTCTTAACTCTTAAGTCTTAAACATCAATATAACATCAATTTAACATCACACAATAAGAAAATTTACAAGACAATAACTAAATATCAAAAAATACAAGATTTACTCCTCCTCATCATCATCCATGAGAGAAGGATCAAATTCATCATCAAAAGAACTCCCAAGAACTACTAGCACACGTTGGACCTTTACTCTTTTTTTTTTTTTTTTTTTTTAATAATAGGCCAAATCTGGTACCCGGCCGAAATTTGCATCTCGGCCGAAATTGGCCGGAATTGACCGGAATAGACCGGAACGGCCCGAAATTTGACCCGAGGTGGAACGTGGGGTATTCCGATACCGGTACGAAAAATTCCGACCAGAACGGCCGGAACAGAACGGAATCACTAACAATGGTTTTGATAGTTTTACTTCATATATTGAATTGGAAAGGGGTGGGGAAGAGAAATTTATTTTTGGTAGAGAATAAATGTTCCTGATGAATTCTCATTTGATTTTCATGAACCAAAATAATGTGAAGCATTTGTTGGATATTTATTACACACCCATTCTCACTTAGCAAAAAAAAATCCAGGTGGAAATATGTCAAGAGTAGACTATGCTTTTCACATCCCAAGATTTGAAGTTTATTTCAGAAGTATTTAACCCGTGTGTC
Source organism: Quercus glauca (assembly GCA_023736055.1). Classification (NCBI taxonomy): domain Eukaryota; kingdom Viridiplantae; phylum Streptophyta; class Magnoliopsida; order Fagales; family Fagaceae; genus Quercus; species Quercus glauca. The sequence continues at coordinate 105,264,297 of CM043318.1, forward strand.
TACAGGTGCATACATCTCCATTCTTTGTTCCCTTCAAATTTATCAAATACCAGAATAGTTCTCTCTTAGCTTTTCCCTTTGGTTTCAAGTATCGGGAGTTTATTAGTTATTGGGTTCTATATCCAAAAGCTGAGGATAATTGATAATACATTAGACGAGAGTTTAATAGTGCATGTTTTTCTAAACCTACTTGGAATAAAAAGTATGCAGAAACTAAGAAAAGAATGGTAATTATCTCTTTCCTCACCTAATTAAATCTCTCCTCATAGATAAGGTTTCAGTTTTTGAATTTTTCTTTTTTCTTTTATTTTTTTTCCCTGAAATATGGTAGAAGAAGTATTACTTTCAACTTTCTCTTTTTAATTTATCTTTCTCTTCATTTTTTTTGGCAATATGCATGGATTGGTAGAAAATTTGTTACTTTCTTACTAATTCGCTAAACTTATTTCTTAAATGTTGGTCTAATAGGTTCTCATAAATGAAGACTGCTGGCACTTAGAGAATTCCCTGGAATTAGGGTAGATGATTTTTGGATTTCTTAACTTTATGAGTCCCGTGAACAAAAAGATTGTTTGGTGAATGTTGTAAAATCATAAATAAGACATTTGATTTCATCTTAGCTCTAATTTCTCAAGGTTGCTTAACATACCATGAAGTTATAGACACATTTTGAGATAGGAAACTTGTAAAATATCAGGTAATTATACTCCCTAAATTTGCGTTCCAAATAAATATGTAAGAGAAATGCTATGTCTACAACATTTCTACAACATTTTTACAACATTTCCTAAGTGGCAGGTTGTTATTGGTTGTTATTGTTGGGGCAAAAAAGTAATCTTAGTGTTAGATTCAAATTTGAACCAATAACAACTAACCACCTGTGATTTGTTGTAAAAATGTTGTAAAATTGTTGTAGACGTAGCATCTCTCAATATGTAAATATGGTCTTGGCACAGATTAGATATTTGAATCTTTATGCTTTTCATCTTTTTCTTCTAGTTATGTTTTGTCTTAGGTAGAATCCTTGAATTAGTGAATCCTAGAATTGAGTATATGTGTACAGAAGTTTCATTCTATTGAGAAGATTATATACATAAATGATTATTTAAGCACAAGTTAGCTTTCAATGTGAAAGTGTGATGTAGAGCATTTAATATCATTCTAACTCAATGAAAACCTTGAATGCTCAAGGGAAAAAAAAAAAAGTAATCTGCAGAAATTTGAGAAATTCTCATAGAAGTCCTCCCCCACACCACCCCCCCCCCCCCCCCCAAAAAAAAAATCCTAATCAAGGATAAGACAACGGTATCTACCAAAATTTGAGAAATTTCTCTTGTAGACAATTGAGAAAGTTTTTTTTTTATTATTATAAAATTCTCATACTAGATATGTATACTTTATCCTCAGGTTTTTCTGGGAAAGATTTATAAGAAAAACATAGTTCAAATGATACCCTTTGTGGAAAAGTTGAGACAAAGGGAGAGTTTGAAAGGCTTTCATTATTATTTTGGGATAAATAGAGGCAGGGCGTATTAATAAATGAAAAGAACGTAACATGAATATAACAATTACAAAACAGTAGTCAAGGCTTATGTTACTGAAGTGTGAGAGTCCAAGTGCCTATATGAATAAGTGTAAAATGATGAAACACCATGTTAAGGCCTTGCCAATAACAAATTCCATTCCAAACCATCGCTTTGGACCATAACAACCTTCCTTCTTGTCCTAACCACTAGACCCCTCACTTTTGGCACTCGTGGAACTCCCTCCACCTGAGGCCAGAGAAATTGCCCACAAATTTTTTTGAAACTAAATTGTTTTTTACAACATCAAAAGAACAGTAATTAAATTGAAGTGGAAAAGAAAACTCATGTATGTTACATTACCACTAGGACTAGGAGCAGGACTACCATCATTATGATTAGAACTCCTTCCCAATTGGTAGAAAACTTGGGCTTCTGATGAATTAGGATCCAAGTGTAGAAGAGCTGCATGAAAGAAATTGAAGCTTGCTAAATTGTACAACAATGGCGGAAACAACAACAAAACAATAAAAGAGAGAGAGAGAGAACAGTTTCTGGAAAATGCTTCAGTGTATTCTATTTCACACGCTTAACAATACATTAATCCACATCTCTTTATATAGCATAATTACACTACACTTAAGAAACTTCTAGAGGCAAAAACTGTTATAACGGACTGACAACCATATTCCAAATTATGCTCCGTGAAATTAGGAGTGACAGCTGGAAGACAGTTATGGCTCAACTGCTCACTGAAAGGCCATAGCTGAAGAACCAGTCCTTGATAGAAGCAGAGCTTTTCTGGAACGATGACTAATGAGGAAGACTTGAACCAAAACGACTCGTTTCTCATTAAAGCTAAGTGACACAGTTTTGTCCAAGTAAAACGATATCGTATCATAGTCAAATAGCCGTTAGCTTCTTCCTCCGCTATTTTCAAATTCTGTTGCCTTTGGTTGTTAGTACTTGCTTTCACACTGCATCCATGACCATGCAAACAAATCAAATTTGTGTGTCAAATATTAGCCACTTCTATAGTGACATTTATCCTTCTTTTTAGAGAAGTGTAAAACCAAAACAACTTAATAGCATTCACCATTCACTTCTTACATTGAATTTCATAGAAAGCAATTAGCTAGAACAAAACAACTTTTTACATTGAATTTCATAGAATACATGCCGGGACATTAATCTTTAGTCCTAATTCAGAATCATTATGATCTTTGATGATGACACGCAAGCACTTCTTCTTGTCCTTTAGGACTTGTTTAAGACCAGTGTAACAGTATGGTGTAGATGCTTTTGCTTGACCACCAACGTAAGGCAGACATGTAGCCAGTCCTACTACTTGTTGTGCACACTCCTTTATGTGTTTGGCTGCATCCGCCATTGTATAGCTAACCATAAATGACATTAGCAGTAAGAGGAAAGGAAGTATCAAAGTGCTTGGATTTAAGGCTATTGCCATTTTGTTTACGCACATAGAAAGAGTGGGTCTTAACTCAAATTGTGCTTTGCCTATTTAAAAAGAGCTAGGTGGTAGTGGAGTTTGTATCATTCCATTTGCGTTGTCATCGGTAGTCGCTACTTCAATTGCTACAATCACCAAGTTTAGTGCCACCGACTGGTACTTTCGAATTATTTACTTGTTGATAACATTCTACATCAAATGATATGCAGTGCAGTCTTAAGAATAGCTCAAAAGTTGCTATCTTATTAGATTTGGTGTTCTATGATTGCAGCAGGACGCAAGAAAAGTAACTAAAATTCCATTCCTCTAAATGTACATGAAGAAATCTACTAAGAACCTTTTCTTTCTTTAGTCATAGTTGCTGGTAATACAAGACTTGGGATAGCAATGCATATAGAAGATCACAGAAGTTTTCTAAGGCCTACTTCGCCTACCCCAATCAAAGGCAACAAGTCAGTGATGCCCTTGGCATTGTAATCATGATACCCTAATGCGCAACCTATCCAATTTGGGAGCAAATTCGTAATTGCTAATTCGCATTTCCTTGTGTGTAACCCAAAAAGTATTATACATCTAGTGCATTCCCACACAATCTGAGTGTTGTTTATTTATTTAATCTAATTTTGAGATATTTTCATCGCAGCTAACATGATCTTAGAATAGGAAACCATTACATATATGCGCATCTCTTACACTACTATTCATATAACTCTACCATGGTTCCCATTTAATTTCTTTAATGCTCAAGGAAACTCTAAGCTATCACAAAGTGTTTGGGGTGCAATCCTAAAATTATGAACTTTTATTATAAAAATAAAATTAACAAATAAAATTTATTTATTTGTTTAATTTTCATAATTACGCACCACTCAAAAAAAAAAAAAAAATATGTCCGAGCAATTTTCTTTTCACATGCACTCCACTGCTGCCACTCAAATAATTGTCATTTTAATTACAAAGGTTAATTACCAAAGTAAATTCTTAATTGACATTTTATGTAATAGTACAATACCCAATTTTGTTTGTTCTTATTCAAGCATGTGTTACAATCTGCTATCATTATTCTTTTCAAAGCACAAATGCGTAACAATATAATCACACAACATGTGATAAAGTGCATAATTAATCATACATAACATAAGGGATTAATTCCAATAATTTTTTTTTTTGGAATTAATCTCAAATTAACATCAATGCACCATATGTATTATTTCACTCTTGTTATTGCATGTGATAATAATTCCAAAAAGCATAAAATTTATATTTTAAACTTGGCATTCTTCCACAACTTAAACACATGGAACAAGTCATATAGGCATGTTATTATTTCACAAAGAAATAATTATTGTTTTGTTGCGATATTCAAACGTTGTGTATATACTATATTTCACTAAGAAATAATCATGGAATTAAATAATTTTAAAACACTAAAATTAATTTCATATGATTAGAAAATGCCACAACATGATATTCATAGAACAGCAAGCATATTCCTTGGTGTATATATGTATTTTTTCACTGTTTTGGTGACTTGACCTCTATTACTGCCTTTACTTTGTCTAGATTTGCCTCTATACCCCGTTGAGACACCATGAATCCCAAGAACTTACTTGAAGCAACAGCAAAAACACACATTGTAAGGTTTAATTTCATATTGTACTTACGTAGTGTGCTGAAGGTTTCTTTTTTATTGTCCAAGTGATTGGCTTCATCCTTACTTTTCAACAACATATCGTCTACATACACCTCTATATTCCTTCAAATCTGGTGAGAGAACATGTGGTTTACCAATCTTTGGTATGTGGCTTCTGCATTCTTTAATCTAAAGAGCATAACCTTGTAGTAATACAAGCCTTGGCTGGTAACAAATGAGGTCTTCTCTTGATCATCTTCGTCCATCAGAATCTAGTTGTATCCAAAGAATGCGTCCATAAAACTCAAGAGTTTATGTCCAGTAGTTGAGTCTACCAATTGGTCAATCCTCGATAAGGGGAAGCTATCTTTTAGGCAAGCATTATTCAAGTCTATGAAGTTGGTGCACATGCTCCACTTGCCATTACTCTTCTTTACCATGACCACATTTGCTAGCCAATTTAGATAGAAGAAGTCCCTGATGAATCAGCTTCTAGTAGCTTCTCTACTTCTTCAATTATAGCTTTGTTGCATTCTGGTGCAAATATTCTTCGCTTCTGCTGTACAGGTTTGCATTCTGGGTTGACGTTGAGACGATGCTGTATGATCTGCCTATCAATTTCAGGCATATCCTCGTGTTTCTAGGAGAAAATATCTTGGTTTGCCCTTAAGAAGGAAATCATTTTCTCTTTCTCTGAAGTTGGGAATGCTGTTCCGATCTTCAATACTTTCGTCAAATCTCCTAGGACAATCTCAACTTCTTGTGGTGTTTATGACGATTCAGGAATGGGTTCTGGTTCATTGATCACTCATGTGTGGTTCTCTCTAGATGCTAAGGTAGCTTGATAGCATTCTCTTGCCAGAACTTGGTCTTCTTCGATTTCTCCTACCCCATGGGCTGTTGGAAACTTCACCTTCAAGTAATATGTTGACGTTGCTGCTCTTAGTCTGTTGAGTGCAAGTCTTCCCAAGATGATGTTGTATGTTGAAGGGCAATCAACTATGAGGAAATCAATTTCCTTGGTGACCTGTGCTGGATAAGTTCCTGCAATTAAGGTTAAAGTGACGATGCCCCTAGGGACGATTCTATCCCCTGTGAATCTTACCAAAGGCGAGGTGAAAGGCCTGATCCTTTTCTTATCCAGTTTCATTTGCTGAAACACAGGCAAGTAGATGATATCTACTGAGCTTCCGTTGTCAATGAGAACCTGGTGGATGTTGAACTCTTCTAAGCTGATCATGATCACCCATGGATCGTCATGAGATTGCCTGATGTCGCGACTGTCTCTCTCTGAGAAGACAATATCAGGCTCGTCATTCTTTGGCATCTTCATTAGAGGGAGCCGTGAATAGACGCTATTTATTTCTCTCCCATGTGCTTTTTTCAGGGACTTCAGTGTTCCGCCTGCCGGTAGTCCTCCCGAGATCGTCTTTATCTCTCTAGCAGGGGGTTTACTATCTCCTACTTCCAAAGTTCTGCCTTGATCGTCCTTTCATTGGTATTTGTGGGGCTCCGTCTTTCTGACGTACCTCTGTAACTTCCCTTGCCGGATTAAAGTCTCCACCTAATCTTTCAAATTCCCGCACTCATCAATATGATGCTTGTGGTCCTGGTGGAACCTACAGTACTTACTCTTGTCTCTTCTTTCTACTGGAGTGCTAATTGGCTTTGGCCATTGCAGGGAGGGATCATCTCCTATCTACATAAGGACCTGCTTAATTGGCATTATTAGAAAAGTGAAGTTAGTGAACTTGGGTTTCCTGTCTAGAAGTTCCTTCTTTTTCCCTATAGTCTACCCAACATTTCGTGTCTCCTTCTTCTTATCGCGATTGTTGCTTGTTCCTTTGCCTCTCTTCCTTTTTCCTTTCATTTCTTTTGCAAGCACTGCATCTTTTGCATTCATGTACTTCTGAGCTTTACGGAGCAACTCCACAATTGTTTTTGGTGGACTTTTAGTGATTGAGAAGAAGAAATCTCCTAGCAGCAACCCTGCTTGGAAGGTTGTTAAGAAAACTTGATCTTCAGCTTCATCTACCTGCAACAGCTCCTTATTGAATCGGGTGACATACTGTCTTAGTGATTCTCCTTCTGCTTGTTGAATGTTGAGAAGATGGCCAGTTGGCTTTTTATGTCTTTGCCCCCCAATGAAATGACGAACAAAACTCTTGCTGAGTTGTTTAAAATCTGCAATAGTTCCTGGGGGTATCTTGCTGAATCATACCCTGGCTGCTCCTTTCAGTGTTGTTGGGAATGCCTTACTCATCACCTCGTCTGAGGTCATCTGCAATAGCATCAGCGTCTTAAACGATTCAATGTGATCTAAGGGATCCTTGGAACCGTTATACGACTCCAACTATGGGAGGCGGAATTTTGGTGGGAAGGGACGGTTCAATACTTCAATAGTGAATGGTGAGTCTGTCCTTTGAATCATCCCATCTAGATTCTCTCCACCTTTATCTTTCATAGCACTTTTTAGTTCGTCCATCTCTTTCCTCATGTTGCAAAGTTCGTTCTCCACCATGGTGGAATCTTCTCCAGAAGTTTTATCTCACCAGTTGGCTTAAGAGCTTGATTCTTTTTCATTTTGGTTTTCACCTGTTCGCCGACGTTTTAACTCCATTGTCTTTTGTAGTTCTTCACTTTGGCGAGTCAGCTCTTCTAAATTATCCAAGAAGGCTTGGATTTGTTGTTGTTGCAGCACAGCGTCTGGCTGAGGTGCAATCTCTGCTTTCATCTCGTACTTCGAGGAACTCTTTTGTCCTTGGAAAGATGGCTTGAATGATTAGCGTCCCCACAGATGGCGCCAAACTAATGATGCAAAAAATCAGCAGTTGAGATCCTCATCGTAACGGATGGACGAAGCTGTGATTGGGGTCGTCACTGTTTTAGTAGGACCTGCAAGAATAAACGAGGTGGAAGAGTAACACGCCAGTGTGGTGTCAGCCAAATCGCTTTCGATGCTTAAGTTAGTAAGGGAGAAAGTTTCTAAAGAGAAAATGAGTAGAGAGTGATTTCGTAGAGTATTTGTGTGTACTTTTAACTTCTGTTCTTTTATAGTTGTGTGTCTAATCAATGGGCAATGAATTGCTGTATTTATGTTCAACGACTAGTACGTTACCGAATCTTTGTCTGAAGTTCACAGCTTATTTTGTGACCGTTGCTTTGTCCGTTACGTTTCGTCATTAATGAGCGTAATAAATGAGTAACGTCTTTTCTGAGTCAATGACGATCTCTGCTTAGTGACGATGATAAATTTCTGACTCATCATTACCGAAACAGCAAACTACAATATTTTTCTCACTATAAATTTAAATATTATAGGTTTCTGGGGAAAGAAAGATTAAAAAAAATCTCTGGCATATGTTTCATAATACTAATTATGATATATTATAAAACTCGAGATCCAAAAATCTATTAATTATTGTTGTAGCTATGACAGACTAAATAAGATAGTTAACGCTATTTTTTTTTTTTTTTTTTTTTTTTGTGAAGCAATTCTTTCTACAAAGATATTAGCAATAGAACTTGATGCATACTGTTAATGTATGTGCTTCAATCTTTCATCATGTACATTTATACTGGCAGTTTTTCACAACAATCATAGCTTCCATTAGTTAAATGTCCAAAGAAGCAACTCATACAATACCCTAATTTATAAGATAAACATAGTTCAAAAGGGAGAGTTGGAAGGTTTTTATTATTATTTTGAGATAAAGAGAGGTAGGGAGCATTAATAAATGAAAAGAACATAACATGAGTATAACAATTACAAAACAGCAGTCAAGGCCAAAGTTACTGAAGAGTGACAGTACAAGTGCCTATATGAACAAGTGTGAACTAATGAAACACCATGTTAAGACCCCGCCAATAATAATCTCCATTCCAAACCATCTCTTTTGACCATAACAACCTTCATTCTTGTCCTGACCACTAGTCCCCTCACTTTTGGCACTCGCGGAACTCCCTCCACCTGTAGCCAAAGAAATTACCCCCAAATATAAGAAGATTTCTACAATATCAAAAGAAATTGAAATGAAAAAGAAGACTCATGTATGTTGGTTACATTACCACTAGGACTAGGAGCAGGACTACCATCACTTTGATTAGAATTCCTTCCCAATTGGTAGAAAACTTGAGCTTCTGGTGAATTAGGATCCAAGTGTAGAAGAGCTGTATCCACGACCATCCAAACAAATCAAATCAGTGTGTCAAATATTAGCCACTTCTAGTGACATTTATCCTTCTTTTTAAAGAAGTGTAAAAGCAAAATAGGTCTATAGCATTCACCATTTACTTCTTACATCGAATTTCATAAAAAAGCAATTAGCTAGAACAAAACAACTCTTATAGCTGAATGCATACCAGGACACTGGGAGATATTAGCAGGGGCATTGCAAACAGAAGGCAGGCCCAAAGCAAGTGTAACATTAATCTGTAGTCCTAATTCAGGATCATTACGATCTCTGATGATGACACACAAGCACTTCTTGTTGTCCTTTAGGACTTGTTTAAGACCACTACAACAATCTGGTGTAGGTGCTTTTGCTTGACCACCAACGTAAGGCAGACATGTAGCCAGTCCTACTAGTTGTTGTGCACACTCCTCTCTGTCTTTGGCTGCATCTGCCATTGTATAGCTAACCATAACTGACATTAGCACTAATAGGAATGGAAGTATCAAAGTGCTCAAGTGTAAGGCTATTGCCATTTTGTTTACACACACAGAAAAAGGGGTTCAAACTCAATTTATGCTTAGGCTATTTAAAAAGAGCTAGGTGGTAGTGGAGTCTATCAGATCATCTGCTTTGTCCTCGGTTGTCACTACTTTTATTATTACAATCACCAAGTTTAGCACTACTTTTGAATTATTACTTGTTGATAACATGCCACATCGAATGATATGTAGTGCACTCTTAAGAATATCTCTGAACAATTGCTATCTTACTAGATGTGGCATTCTATGATTGCAGCAGGATGCAAGAAAAGTAACTAAAACTTCATTCCTCTAAATGCGCATGATGAAATCTACTAAAGCACCTTTTCTTTCTTTAGTCATAGTTGCTACTTGCTAGTAATACAGACCTGAGATAAGATAACATGTGTAAAGAAATAGAAGATCGCAGAAGTTCTCCAAGGTCAACTTTAAACTTAAAACAAGACTTTGGATAACTTATAGTGGGTCACTTCACCTACCCCAACCAAGGGCAACAAGTCAGTGACAATGATGATGCCTATGGCTTTGAAATCATGATATCATTCACCGTTCTTAATGACATCAATATCATAAACCAGTGCACTTCATTTTTATTTTCTCTTGCACATCATGGGCCAGCATTCTTTATCTTCTGTTTGGGCCGCTGCATTCTCCAGTTGGACCAAACTTGTACCCAAAGAGGAGCAGAACCAGAAAACAAGCATTGGTGTTACCTTAGCCCAAACCTAAATAATGATCCATAACTAGTCCATAATCGATATCATCATCGGCCTTCCTTCAACTGAATTTATTATCATGATCATGAAGGTACAAGGCCGGGGCTGGGTCATAGCTTCTCATTTTCAATTTTTTTTTTTTTTTGTTATTTTTATTTTATATATGTATGACATTGTAGTTTAGTTTACTATGCAGCTAGTGTAATATTCTAAACCAATAAAATCACAAATTTTTTTTTTTTTTTTTACTTATCTTTAAAAGTTGGAAAAAGTTAACCGATGTCTTAAGGACATTAGTTTAGGAAATTTTTTTAAAAATTTATGGAAAAAGAAAAGTAATTGATTTTTTGACAATTTTTTTTTAATATATTTTTCATGAAAATAGTATCAAAACTTTCTTAAAATAGCTCATTAACAAATTCTTTAAGAGTATCAATTAATAAAACCCTTTTAAGTTTGTCATAATTTTGTATACATGATTAGCTTATGAACATCTAGTTCGTGAAAAATTATTGAATATTCTGGGAATACCATAAATGCATACTCTCCCCTCTCACATGAATTGTGAGTCCTACCATAAATGTAATTAGTGGAACTCACAATTATGTACAAATAGGAAGTATGCATTTATGGTACTCTTGGAGTACTCAATAATATTACCCCTAGTCTGTTAATCAAATAAGTAACCTTTATGTGTGTATGTATAATTGGACATACTAATCTGTTTCACCCTTGGTATGTTTGGTTGGGTGGATTTTAGGGAAGGTGGAAAAATAAAAGTGGAAAATAGGAGAGAAAATGGGTGGGAATGGTGTTTGGTTGAGAGGAGGGAGGGGGGAGGGGAAGAGAAAAGTGGTGGGACCCACAAGTTTTCTCTCCTCCCCCTTCAAAATACAATCTCTCCAAATTGGAGAGAAAATTGGAGTGAAACTTGGGAAAAGTATTTGGACAAAACTACCCCCACCTTGGTTCTTTTTTTTTTCTTTTTTTCTTTTGACTTTTCCTTTCTCTAGTAACGCTGGTTTTTGTTTTTGTTTTTTTTTTTTTTTTTTTTTTAAGAAAACATTTTTGAATGATTCTTATGCTATTTTTTGAAATGTCCACTTTCATCTATATACAATTTTTTTTTTTTAATTATAATGTATTACTTTTTGCTTTATTTAAGAGGGATATTATGATAAATTTATACAAACCTTATTTTCAACCAAACCAAAAAGTTTTTCATCCCTCCATTTCTCCACCCTCTCAATCAAACACAAATGAGGAAAATTAAAAAACTTTCTATCCTCCCACTTTTCCATCCTCCCTCTATTTTCTATCATTTCACTTTTCCATACTCCCAACCAAACGGTTAGTCTTTTCTTTTTTTTTCTTTTTCTTTTTCTCTTTTTTTTTTTTTTTTTTTTTTTTTTTTTTTTTTTTTTTGTGCTGAATAACTGAGTTATAGTGATGCGGATTAGATGATCCTAGTGATTTTAGAGCCGTTTGGGGGGCACTTATATTGATTCCCTCTATGTATTTTTATTCATCTTTTTTGCTGTGGATATATAAACTGATGAGTCCATAAAAATTACTAAGATGTAACCGCTTAAGCATATTCAACACATTAATGGCGACCGTTACTCATCGGTCTTAAACGCCCATTAATATGATAACTGTTACACATGGGTAATAATCACCTCCAATTATGTACAACAACTGTCCAAATCACCTATAAAAGGGATAGTCCATCTCACTTGTGAAGGTAAGTCAGAAACTATTACAAAATGCTATCTACATATGAAAGATATGGGCTGATATTAACTTAAGCATCGGAGGCTCCCCCACCGGGCACAACTTGGTGGTCTCTTCGATCAGTCCCTCCTTTATTTTGCAGGTCTTACAAGGTCGTCAAGGGCTCCGGATTGGACGAGTGACCCAATTAATGATTTTGGCATCATCAGTTTGGCGCCGTCTGTGGGAAGAAGATTAGCCATTAACCTCTTCCTATGACAAAGGGTTACTCAATTCAATCCAAAGTTATAAAATACTGAATTGCTCTGCTCATCCAAGGTAGCAACAAAAAATGCATAGCCATGAATCAGATAGACTTTGACGAGTTGAGTTTCAATGAAGATGTCATGGTCAAAAGTCCCAAAGTGGGCATACAATAATGAGGGAAGAGCAAAGAGGCTACCTTTTGCCAAGGAGCAAGGCCATGAACGAAGCAAATGGAGGAAATAATATTGGAAAGTAAGTACCCAAATTTTCTATTTACTTCTTGATTATCTTAAGTGCCTCCACAATGCATATATTGGCATGTTTGGACCGTAATGGATCCTTTATCCATCTATTATCCATGATTCACGCCCCTCATTAATTCACTCAAACAATATTGCTTTGCTAAACTAAAATATAAGGCTATTCATAAACTAAATAGTGAAGCATATATTTATTTAGAAAAGTGGAGAATGCTTGGTGATATCTCATTTATGAGAGATGTGCTTGTTCAAAAGGGGATGTAAATATTTGGACAACTGTGAGGCTTTAATACTCACAGCCTACATATATATATGGTAAATAAAAAGGATTAGTCAATGGGGAGACTTACCGTTTCCTCTATAATATTCCTATTAGAGCCAGATTTTATGGCCTTGATATCCTATTTATGGCCATCAAAAATGTCTTATTACATTTCCTAATATAGTCATAGCATAACATCCTAGTTGATATGCACGCATTATGACTTTTCATATCACCACTTTTATCTTTCTCAAAAAAAAAAAAAAAAAAAAATATCACCACTTTTATTTCTTAGTGCATCTTGCTAAGATTAAAAAAAAAAAAAAAAAGGGAAGATATTGCTTCGTTTTCAAACTAAGATTCCTCAAATATCTTCTTTACATGGTGAATAAGTTTTTGTGATGCCTATATGCTCATGCACCATATGATATAATGCTCATGTTATGTTTATCAGTCAAGGTTATGAATTTATGATATTCCAACATTTAAACATTGCTGTTAAGAATTGTTTAAGGTAAAAACTCCCAACCTTTGTTTTTCTGCCAAATTTAAAGATATTAATTTTGAGTATTAAAAAAAAGGAAACCAAAAGAGTCAAATCTTATTGCCTTTCCAAATTTATAAACCCTAGGTTTAGGCATTAAAACTAGAAGTTATTTGGTTCCATTTTTAGAATTTTTGAAATTAAATCTAAGGTTTTCAAAGAAAATTTTGCCTAAAGAAAGGTAGTGAATTTCCTAATGGGCGTTAAGGATCCTCCTATGGATGCTTCTTGGGGCCTTCAGTCAAATGTGTTAAATGTTAATTTTGGGTCAAAAGATCTTATTATCCATATCACATAAAAAAGGAATGCAAGTTTGTGATTGAAAAAATTGTAAATTCTATGCCAATCTATATAAAGATATTCTACCATAGAATGAGCAAAGTTTATTGTTCAAAATTTTCCACGTATATATACATGTTGCTTTGACTTTGAAAATAGAGCACGAAAATTGTTCCATTTATACACAAATCTCACCAAAGTTTCATGAAAACTTTGGTGGTATCTATATGTCTGTGCATCATACTTTCATAAATTGAGCCATAATTTTAATGCTCAGTATGAAATAAATTATATTTTATTTATGCACATACATATTTGTGTTACGACTATGTCATAGACGCATCGACATATACCGTCCCTAAGCCACAACAAATTTTATACATTTGTTGTTAATAATATTTGTGAATTTCTTACTTGACAATGTTGCTCCAAGTCTAACACTTTGCACAATAAAAGTAATAGACTATTTACTGTACCTATATTCTTAAGTTCATAAGCTTTAGAATGAGAACTTGTCAAAAAGAAACAACCAAGAAAGAGATCAAAAACTCTTAAGTGGAAAAGGGGAATACAACCAAAGATTGTGAAAATTCCTTTGACATCACAAATGGCGAATCAAGCCCTAGTAACTTTGAAGCCAATATCAACCCAACAATGAAGAGCTCCTTGAAAAGGAATCAACTTAAAAGGATACCAAATGTCCCACACACACATCCAAGTCACTTGTCATGTGCGCAAAGTGGCCTCCAAGCCAAGCGTGCATGTTCTAACACCCTTGCAAAGGTGGGCTCGGATATTCAATATCTAAAAAAGTCTCCAAGGCCGACAGGTAATTAAAACCTTACTCTTCCTCCTATTAACTTTCTAAAACTTAATTGTCATTTGTAACGTATATAGTTTATACTTAAGGCATTGCATAAATTACCAATTAAATACAAAAGTAATCTTTGGCATCATCAAAAGTTAATTTTATAAATGCTCCTTAGAGGAGTCAGTCAAATGTGTTAGCTATACTACATTAGATATAAGACAATGTTGAAAACTTCATATTGGTTAGTATAGAAAAATACAGAGATGCTTTATCACCGCTCTTCTTTCCAAATATGTCATGCTAAAAAAGGAAAGGTGAAATCTAGTATTATTGCCTTGCCAAAGTTTTTCCTGTTTTACCGAAATTATATCATGATTCTTGGAGTTTAGACACTAAAGAGGCTAATTTCAAATTTTACTATCTTACCAAGTTTAAAAACACTATGTTTGGACATAAAAGAAAGTCCAATTAGCTCAGCCAAACCTAATCAATATTAGGTAGTTGGAAGCCAATGACAATGAATATTCTAGTTTTCCGTTACAACTGCACCTTGTGAAAACTTTCATGATTTATGTATGATTTACGTAGATTTAAATAGATCTATTATACATGAGATACAAGTTTGGCAAGAGTACTATATGTACATGTCCAAAAAAGCTAATATGGTAGCAGTCACCTATGAGCTTAAGAACATCCACACATAAGAGGATATGATAACAACTATAAAATAATAATGTTGACTGCAACACCATGGATTTTCTATTTTGATGATATAAGGTCTAAGAATATGACCAACTGATAAAGAGATCAGAAGAATTATACAGTTATGTAAAAAAAAAAAATTTACATAACTGTGTATTAGAAACAAAAAAAAAAAAAAAAAAAAAAAATTGTGATATTTGGGCAATTTCAAATATGAATCTTACCAAGAAATCGTGATTTCACTTTTTCTAAGAGATATTTTCACTGCTTAGATGACTTCATTTGAAAAGTCATAATGCCTCTGGGCTCAAGCCATAACAAATTTTATACATTTGTCTTAATATTATTTGTGGTTTCTTGCTTGGCAATGTTGCTCCAAGCCTAATGTTTTACGCAGCAAGAATACATGCAATACAACAACTAAACTAGAGTATATAGACTATCTAGACTGTACATATACTCTCAAGTCCACAGGATTAAGAATGAGAACTCATCAAGAAGAGCTTGCTAAAAAGGAGATCAAAGGTATGTGACATGATAGCATCATACCACCCCATCTTTATTTATATATAATTGTTGACACTGCTATAAAGTAATTTTGTGCCAAGGTCAAAAATCATGGAAAAGCCTAGAGTCTTTACATAGCATCATGAATAATTCTTTCTTTTTTAAAATAAAATGCTATATCAGTATGCTATATGTTTGATACATAATGGCTTGCACAATGATATGTAAGAGACATGGTGTTAAAACTTTAGCTTGAATATTTATTGAATGTGAAAGTATGATGACAGATCATGTATCAAGCATAAGTACTCTTTTTAAATTGTAGTATATGTATAACCAATTAGACATATGTTGGGAAGAATCTTATCCTATGCACGTGTCAATCTTGACCCTAATGGGATCACCCCTTAAAATAAACTGGAACAAAGGCTAAATGCCCTATAAAATCTTACCAGTGGTTTCTTTACTCATATGACATGTGTTTAATGAAACACTTTGCAAGTACATGTATAAATTGTAGAATGACAGGACTTTAGACAGTCAGTCAAGTGAATAGCCCAAGAAGAATAAGAAAAGAAATTGGCCAACTAGGCCACTGTCTCAACAAAGAGACTAAAAGCAAGGGTCATTTCACTGGTCGTCATCAAACGATAAGGGAGGTAATAATAAAAGCCCTTGGGATAGCCTTCATCCCTAAAGGAAGGAAATATAACCTTGAACGGTCAACATGCCCTAGTCCTTGCACCTTCAAAAGAATGAAGCAAAAGAGATCTTAAAACTTGTCAAGAAGGCTACAATAATGACAAGATCAAGGTATGTACATAGTATCGTAATCTAAGGTCTCTTGTCGAGGTAACTCATTTATTTCTTTCTTTTTAATTAGTCATGCCAAATATTATCTTATTAGAATTAAGTGCATATCAAGCTTGCATGATTATCTACAAATATGTACATATAAATCATGTTGAAAATATTGCTATAAAATTATTATAATTATCACAGCTAATATGACTATATTATTAGTAGTATATGTTCTATTGTCATTCTATTAAGTCTTCTAGACTCAAAACGTTAGATGATTGTATTCACAATATGGTCATGAGTTAAAGTCTCAATAAATTCCTACTGTCTCCGTCAACTCACCAAAATCTTTTTAAATTGCTTTAAAAATTATATACAGTGCAAGCACCTAAAAAAGCTCAGTTTAAAACAAGCATATAGTCAAATAGCTTCAATTTTTATATATCACAGAATACTTCTCTATGATTCATATGGAATGCACTTCGTCAACTAACATCCATAATTGTATAGCAATCAATTGCATATTTGTAAATTGTCATTCCTAACAAAGTGCAGCTAGCATTTGTGAAGTGACTTAAGCATACAATTAAAGAAGAAGGAAGAGGAAATTGCTATTACAAACAGCAATGACCATAGTCGTCAAAGCATGCAAAAAAAAAAAAAAAAGGTTCCAATCATGATAGACCACTCCTATAGTCGTCAACAAATGAGAATTGCCTTTTTCATGTTTGAATGCGGGCAACACCGTGGCCTAGTTTTTACACCTTCAAAAAAGTTGAAGCAAAAGAAATTTAGGCCTTAGAAACAAAGTATCATGTTGAGCTCAAAGAATCTTGAAAAGAGAAGAGCTCGTGATCATCTTAAAAAGATAAGAGCTTGTCAAGAAGATCCTAGCAATAAAAAGATCGAGGTATATGACAAAAATATCGTCATTTAAGGTAACACATTTATCTGTTTCTTTTATATTCGTCTATAAAAGTTTACACCTAGTAAGGTTTCATGCAAAAATCTATGCATTACTAGACAGATCACAAAAGAGGTAAAACTCTAAGATTACAAGGAAATAAGAAAAATTCCACCTAGGCTATTGGTAACTTATTGTTTATATATGAATTTTTCTAAAATTCTTGTTTAACCAAGTTTTGGCAAGTGCATGTGCTACTTAATGTAGATATCAACATGGCCTCAAGAAGGTCCAAAATGACATAGTGTCAAGGAATCTTTCTAGCAACAAGTGACAAGATTCCTTAAATGGATGTAAGTCACCAAAAAATGGTTAAGTGATAATATTCCGCCAAGACGGATGTAAATCACTGACGAAGCCTAAGTGACAAGATTCCTCAAATGGATGTAAGTCACCAAAAAAAAAAAAAAAGGCTAAGTGATAAGATTCCGCCAAGACGGATGTGAATCACTGACGAAGCCTAAGTGACAAGATTCCTTAAATGGATGTAAGTCACCAAAAAATGGCTAAGTGATAAGATTCTACCAAGACGGATGTAAATCACTGACGAAGCCTAAGTGACAAGATTCCTTAAATGGATGTAAGTCCCAAAAAAAAAAAAAAAAAAAAGGCTAAGTGATAAGATTCTGCCAAGATAGTTGTAAATCATTGACGAAGCCTAAGTGACAAGATTCCTTAAATGGATGCGTAAGTCACCAAAAAATGGCTAAGTAATAAGATTCAACCAAGATGGATGTAAATCACTGACGAAGTCTAAGTGATAAGATTCCTTAAATGGATGTAAGTCACAAAAAAAAAAAAAAAGGGTTAAGTGATAAGATTCCACCAAGACGGATGTAAATCACTGACGAAGTTTAAATGATGAAACTTTGTAATTGGATCTAAGTCACCCAAAAGTGGCTAAGTAACTAAATACCCTTAGACAAGTGGAAGCAGACAAAGATTCTCGCACAAACAAAAGTCGCACGCAAATCAAGAATATCAAACGTGACAACTAGAAAATGAATAAAAGAAGAAGCATCGAAGTGATAAAAAATGGTCGTCTAAAGAAATCACCTCGCTTTTCATCAGTGATAAAAAATGGCCGTCTGAAGAAATCACCTCGTTCCTCAACAATAATAAAAAATGGTCATCCAAAGAAGTCACCTTACTCTTTAACAGTGATAAAAAATGGTCGTCCAAAGAAATCACCTTGCTCCTTAGCAGTGATAAAAAATGGTCGTTCAAAGAAATCACCTCGCTCCTCAGCAGTGATAAAAACTGATCATCCAAAGAAATTGGCTCACTTTCAAGATCAAGCCATGATCCCTCGAACGTCCAAAAAGACTTTCAAAAGGCAGATACTAAGAAGTCGTCGCAAAAATACTACCATTCTTGAAGAAGAAAGTAGTTGAAGATAAAGAAGTTTGAATCTAAACAAGTCAAGAATATTCCCAAAGCCTGACTAGCACAAAGCAAAATCAAACTTGGGAATGGGGGGCAATTGATGAGTCCATAAAAATTATTAAGATGTAACTGCTCAAGCACATTCAACACATTAATGGTGACCGTTACTCATCGGTCTTAAACGCCCATCAATATGATAACTGTTACACATAGGTAATAATCACCTCCAATTATGTACAACAACTGTCCAAATCACCTATAAAAGGGATAGTCCATCTCACTTGTGAAGGTAAGTCAGAAACTATTACAAAATACTATCTACATATGAAAGATATGGGTTGATATTAACTTAAGCATCGAAGGCTCCCCCACCGGGCACAACCTGGTGGTCTCTTCGATCAGTCCTTCCTTTATTTTGCAGGTCCTACAAGGTCGTCAAGGGCTCCAAATTGGACGAGTGACCCAATTGATGATTTTGGCATCATCATAAACCTTCAATTATTTCTGTGGGACCTTCTCTGTTGGTCTTATTATGTAACGACTAAGCTAAAAAGAGGGTCCTTCCTCCCGGCCATTGGCACTGCATCTGCATGCATGAAATGCTTATACCTTAAGATTTGAGTTCCTTTTTATAAAATAAATATTTTATTATATTAACTCCTTTAAGACCGAGTCATCAGTGTGCATGGTTGTCACATGCAAGGTTTTGTTAAGAATCGTATAAATTAATAGCAGCATCCAAGACAGTTGAGCGTGCATGTATGTATATATGTAAAAGTGAGAGAGACCAGGGCCAAAAAACACTAATGAGTGGAGTGCAGCTCTAAAGATACCAAAGACAAAGAGTACCAGTAGGCATAACTTTGAGTGGGATACCACTTTCTTTCTCTTTGGGTGAACTTTGAGTTTTTAACTAATAAATTAGTAGAAAAAGAGACATTAATCAATATTAATTTGTTAATACTATTGCTTTTTTTAAATTCTTTTTTTATATATTTTATATGGATGTAAGCGTCGTTTTAGGAATAAGTAATATTCTCGCAAGGCATCAGGAGATTCAGGCATCATCATTCAGCTATACATAGTTTAAACCAAGTCAAAATTATGAGTTACTGAAAGACATTCCATTTTCAATTACGGATATTCACCTTATACAACTATAATGTTCTTTAAATTAATTGCTTTCATTTTTATTTATTTATTCCAACCAGAATAAATATCTATTTACTTAAGAGCAGGGGCGGAGCCATGTAGTGGCTTTGGGGGGGGGGGGGGGGGGGGGGGTGGCGCCCTAAAAAAAAATTTCCATTAGAGTAAGTAGAAAAAAAAAATTAGGCCCCCCAATATTGGATAGTCGGCCCCCCTATGTCCAATTCTCAACTATTCTCCTAAACCCAGCTCAAATATTTTCTCAAGCCCAACTTTAGTTTTAGGCCTTATCACTTTCTTTTCATCTCAAAAAATCCACCCACTGACCCACGGAATCTCTTTCTTTACTTCTTATTCTTTTGTTTTATCTTCTTTGATACACTTTCATTTGCACTGGTACCGTTGCCTACCCACCAGCCCCCAAAAATCCAGTCCTCTGTACTCACAGTTCGAAAAAAAAAAAAAAAAAAAAAAAAAATCCTAACCAATTTTTTCTTTCTTCATCAGCTTTAGTTTTGGAATTTGGTGACTGGTGAGTTTTCTTCTCTTTCTTAAGCATTAGACATTCATCTCTTTTTAGTGTCTTTTTTTTATTTTCTCAACTATCTACACCTAAATATTCACATGCTCTTTATATTTTCATAGGTTTTTAGAGGAATACATGATTGAAGGCATGGGGAGATTGTTTGTGATGAGTCTTGAAGGGAAGATCTAAAGTTGGAGGCAGTCAAGCAGAGACAGTAGGCATTGCCACACGAGTGACCCATCTTTGCACTTTGTGAAGACAAAGTTTCTAAGGTAAAATTGTTTTGATTTATTACTTATTTTTGATTAGTTAGATATCATGTGGCTGTGGGTGTTGTTAAATTGTTTGATTTATGTTGTGTACCAATACTTGTGTGTTTAATTTTTGTTTTTGTTTGAGGGGTTATTATTAATTAAAGTCATATTAAAAATGAGTTGTATGTTTAAATTATAGTGAAAATTTTGTTTTTTCTTGAGTATGAATAACATCCATATAACTAAGTAAAAATTTCTAATTAAAATTTTATTTTTTTACTTCTTTTTAGGTTAATTTTTTAGTCATATTTTTAAAGCTAAAAGAATTATGAGCAAACGAAAAATAATTGATGCATTTTTTAAGAAAAAAATGTTATCAATTCAGAAATTAGGACACCTCTGGCTGTAGAAACAAATGTTGATACTTCAATACCTGATGAACACCCTGACCTCTCCAAATGTTCAAGAATTCAATTTGAAGATATAGATCGTGATCCAGGATCATGTAAACAAATATATGAATTCCCTATCAACAAATAAGATGAAATCTGACGGGTTTATCTCAAAAAAGGTCCATATCAACCTAAAAATATAGACTATCTATACAACGATGATACTCATCGTCGTCGATTTCAACCTTCATGGTTTGAATCGCCCCCCATGTAAAAATTCCTAACTACGCCCTTGTTTAAGAGTAATGGTAAAAACACAATTTTTTTTTTTTATAATAATTGATATCCTTTGGGTCCGTTTGGATTGAACTTATTGTTACTGAAACTGAAAACTGAAAACACTGTAGTAAAATAATTTTTAAATGTGTAAATAGTGTTGTGGGGTCCATTTTTAATATTTTTAAATATGTGAACAGTGCGTGCAATGTTCACAACAGTAAATTTTGCCATTAAAAGTCAACATAAGCGGCTTAAAAAAAAAAAAAAAAAAAAAAAGAAACAAAACGCCAACACCAAACGTAGACGCCCGAATCCAAACGCCCTCTTTGTAAAAAGATCATGCCTCTAAATTTATTATTAATAGCATCCATTAACTGGACTTATTTAGTATTAACTGAATGTTCATAAAAAAAAAAAAAAAAAAAAAAATAGTTTTAACTGAATGACATTTTTTGATTGTGTCGGATAAAAAATCTAGAACCTTTAAAGTTTTTTCCTTGTTTTTTTGGGGGTTAGATTTACAGGATAATTTAGTAGATAGAACTAGGATCTTCTTTAACAGTGAAATGATTTTTTTATATTTTTGATGGGACAGTTAAATGATTTCAAAATGACTAGAATATACAAGAAGCTTGACGATTGATGTGGCCGACCTGACCATGATCTAAGCCTGGAATAATAAAAAATGAATCTGGTCTTTTTAGTTAATTACTTTTATCACGAGTCACCTCAAGTTTTGGTCCAGGTCGGTCGTACGTGTCAGCTCCTCACGAGTCACCTTTTTATAAATTTCCTCCATAGAAAACTCACCTGTCCTTGGAATTATCCTCGGCTCTGGCTAGATTGTCAAAAAGTAAAGCTTTCCCTTTCTTCACAATGCAAAAATATCATAATTAACCTTCTATATAAACCATCTCCACTACATAATCAGTATACTCCACAAACCAAGCTCTCTATAGGAGTGTAACAAAGCTAGCTCCACAACCACAAATTACACCCTTTTAGCTACATTTGTATCGTATTAGGAATATACCAAGGTTCGTTTTTGAGGCACATACACATGGCTGATCAAGGTTACTCATCTTCTTCTTCCAGCTCTCATCAGTCCCCTCTGCCCTTACATCTACTTTGCGTCTTCCTCATACTGCTCATGTTCCTTGGCTTTTCATGGTACATCAACTACGAGCCTGTGCTAGAGAGCGTGTTTGGTAATTTCAAGCTTTTTCTCATCGTGTCCCCCTTGTTGCTTTTATTAGTTGCGCACTTCCTCTCCAACAGTGAACGGAGCCCTTTTTACCAATTCATTCCTCTGCCAGAGAGAGACTCATTCCATAGAGCTGGGGGAACTCCTTGGGGCCTTGGATTTGCGCTTGTCCTTCTCTGCTTCATGATTTCTTACCAGTCTTACTTTAAAGAAAGTTGGTTTCCTCTGCTTAACAGATAAATATATACTAGTTTAGTGGTATACCAGAAGAAATTTGCGGTTAGTTAATGAAATATATATATATATATATATATATGTGGTTTTGATTTTGTATGTAAAAATTGTAAGTTGGTTTTCATGAGCTACCAGATTTTAGCTATATGGTAGTATTGAGAAATTTGTAGTATAGATATTATTATAATAGTATAATAGCAGTACGTTGTTAATAGAATCAAATTTTGTTGCTCCAAATTGTCTCATCAATTTATTTTCTTGCCAATTATAGTCTACACAGTCCACCAATGTTACGGAAGAAAGTGGCCTCCGTGATACCTAGAAAGTAGAAACACTGTACTGTTTAAATTCCTAATACAGACATTAATTAAATCAAATATTTAGTAATACCCGAGTTTCCAAATAATTTTACTCACAGCTCTAGGCAGAAGCCCTAGTTCTCTGCGCATATGAAACCATTTTATTTATTTTTTGTTTAGTGAATTAAGTTTGAGATTGTCACTAATGGTGCCCCAATCCTGCTTTGATCTAATTCAGTCCCAAATCACATTTTATTGGCCATTTACGGCTCAGTGGACACATGCTGTCTAACTTACAAAAGGTTTTTTAATGAACCAAAGTTAATTAGTTTATAACGTTTACAAACCCGTGACTTATTGGTAATGGATGATGAATCAAAGTGCCATGTTTAATGTGCTGCAACTTAATTATTATATGTACAAAGCATATTTCAGGTTGTGAATTGTTGGTCAGGGTCTTTGAAGGAAAAGTAGTTTTTAAGTTTTTTCTAACCTATTGACATTTTGTTTAAGAAAAGATGACCGTGTATTTTTCTTGAGCTTAGAATTTCAAACTTCACCTAATCTGGTAATGACGTGAACGCAACATTTGGCCGAAGATAACTACAAATTTCAGAAAAAAAAGGTCCCCTTTTTTATTCCAATGCATAGTTGGAAGAGAAACATATTATAAGGAGGTCAAAGTCTTTTAAATATTTAGCTTTATAGTTAGTACATGGTATTTATTTTCTTATTTTTTTTGGGTTTTAGGAAAATTATGTTATTAGCAATCTATTATTTATAGGCTAAGATCATCTCCAATAGGCTCTCTAAACCCTTATTTGGAGAGTAAACACAGAAAAATCAAGCTCCAACAATCTCTCCTTTTTTTTTTTTATAAGATTTGCTAAAGTGGCTAGAGAGCACTGTAGCAATTACTGTAGCTGCTCCATACATATTTCACTCTTAAAATAATCATTGGTTAAATAAAAAAATGACTTTTTCTCGCTCGGCCCTTTTCTCTTTCGTTCTTCACTCTCTCTTGCTTTTCTATCTTTTCTATCTCAACGGTTACAAACTAAAACATACTACAATTAAGGGTCATTTGTGGAGAAAGACCCATCTGTACTGCATGAACTACACGCTCATCACGCTCCTCATCCTCATCCTTAGCCTCCTCTGGCACCCGATCTCCATTATCGTCTTTCTCGCCGTCTTTGTCGCCTGGTCTCTCTCTCTCTCTCTCTCTCTCTCTCTCTATTTTTTCCTGAAATCCTCTTTGTTTGAGTTTTTGAGTTTGAGATGAAGGGTCTGTTTAGATACTGCTTATTTTGCTAAAAATTGAAAATATTATAGCAAAATAATTTTTAAATGTTAATAGTATCGTGAGACTTATTTTTAATGAAAAAGTTATTAAAAAAAGAGGTTTGTGAAATCTGTGAATAGAAAATAAGATCCACTGATGTAACACATTCTTGTGAAATATTTACTAGTCAAAGAGATAGTAGGTCCCATGTACAGTGCACGAGACCCATTAATAATACCGTGTCCCAAGTGAAATGCAAGTCTCAATAAAAAATAAAATAAAATAAAGAAAACGCAAACGCAGCATGGATAAACGCGTATACAAACGCATATGAAGATATTTTTTATTCTTTAACTTTTGGTATGTGATGGAGAATAGGTTTGTAATTATAGTGGAGTGTGTGTGTGTGTGTGTGGTGGAAAAAAAGGGATTCTAAAAAGTGGTGTGAACGTGTGTGGTGGAGAATTGGGTTAATGATAATTACAAAAATTTTATGATTAGATATATTTTTTTTTTTTGGGATGCTATGTCTATAATATTTTCACAATAAATTCTAAATAGTATGTTGTTATTGGTTGTTATGAATAAGTAAAAAGGTAATTTAAATTGTGATTTAAATTAGAACCAATAAGAACTTAGCACATGTGATTTGTTATGAAAATGTTGTAGATGTATTACTTTTTTTTTTTTTTTTTTCATTTTAGAAAAATTAAAAAAGAAAAAAGCTTGTGATAAATTAGTGAAAAAAAAAAAAAAAAAAAAAAAAAAAAAAAAAACACTAACAACTCATGACTATATTATTTGTTATCTCAAGTGCTTCAAGAGAACCATTGAAAAAAAAAAAAAAGACCAACCACAATTTTTAAATTTTTAGCCATTGAGAGTAGAAAATATAGTTGAGGAAGAATGTGGCTCATCCTCCGGCCAATCAAGTCTCTGATAAAAGCCATTATTACTCACTCACCCAGACAAAAAGGTCTATTAGTTTTGTCTGGGTGAGTGAGTAATAATGGCTTTTATCATAGGACAAATTTTGGCTAATTATAACATATAGTTCTTCAAATATTAAAACTTCCTTTCAAAAAGATATATATATATATATATATATATACATATATTGAAAACTTTAGGAGGAGAATTTATGTATGTACTCTCAGACTTGTGAACTAGTGATGAACTTTGGAAAGTTTTATGGCTTATGGCTCCATTTGAGCAGGCAATTTACTAAGGCATGCAAATTGGTTCAAGTTACAAAGGCAATTTACTAGAGTAAAACAATTGCGTTAAATAAAAATCATAGCACATTGTTTGGGATATTGTTGATCATTGTATTCTCCAACAATCAAGATATCAAGGACCGTTGATTTCTGGTTGCCTGAAATCTGTTTCCCTTTTGGGCCGGGGATCAGTCTAATAAATAAAAACCAATGAGATGTAGTTGTACACTGTGAGGAGATTGGGCTTCTTAGGCATTATGGAAAATGTCCAATTTATGATCCTGCAAGTTTCACTAGCCCGATTATACCTCCCCATCACGACATAGGACTTAAGTATTGGCCCATATTATGGATCTCGTCCTTAATGGTTCATCAGAATATGATATAACCACTGCTCCTCAGTGTTCTATTGAAGATAATCCAAAAGCCCTATGATGGCTATATCATAGTTCAAGCTAAAGCTTTCAAACCACCATCAAAACTTGGATAACCACCCATTTGTAAAGAAATTTTGCTCTTTTTTTCTTTTTAATTGAACGTCATGAATTTGTCAATCATACAACTAGGGATATTGATGTGCAATTTGGATGCATAACCTTTTTTTCTAATGAAATAATAATTTGGATATATATAACCTAAATTCCTAAATTTTATACTTTATTTTAAATAAAAATGCTGTAACTTTTTTTAAGTACTTTTTTTTTTAAGTACTTGATCGACGAAAAAAGAAAAAAGAAAATGTCTATAATACATAGTTGTCTGGAGGATATATGTGAGTATTGCAGTAAATTTTCTTCAAAAAAGAAGCTAACAAAGAGCACTATAGAAAGTATTGGACTCCAATTGCTGGCGTAATAAAACTCTAAAGTCGAAATCATGGAGGTGTACAGCCAATGAGCTCTTACGTAAATGAAAATATCATATGTCACAATAACATATTCACGAGGTCTAGACTAACCTGGTCTTGATCTCAAAGACTATTTGGTCTTCGGCATTGAGACCAAAGTTGAGGCCCCAAATTGGTTTTTCCTTTTTTAAATGTTAGTTGATTCTATGCGACAGAATTAGAATGAAAAAGGGTTTATATTAATGCATATGAGTGGGGTTAATTAGAAATTTATCAATGAGTTTTTTTTTTTAGAAGGAATATTATGAATATTATTAAAAACTCTTAACCAAAATCAGCTAAGAGAACAGAATTTAAGTGTGGAGGAACATCCTTCATCCACACAAGGAGATCACTAACATGTCTAGCAAAGTTTTGAGCCACAGAATTACCCTGCCTACAAATATGAGAAAAACTAAGATAATGAAAGAAATCAAAAAAGAGTTTCACCTCTGCAATAAGATGACCACGGGAGGAGAATGATTCATCTTCACTCTTAAGAGCTTTGATGACAGTCTCCAAATCACCTTCCAAGATAATAGACGATAAATTAAGTTTCTGAGCAAAACTTAGAGCCTTCATTGCCACCAAAGCTTCAACAGCTGCTACAGAATGTGGGAGGGAGATTTTTTTTGGTCATAGATTTGATCACCAGACCTTGTGAATCTTGAATAATCACTCCAATTCTTGCGTTTCCAGTTTCTTTGAATACTGCACCATCAAAGTTAACTTTAACGAGAGGAGAGGAAGGAGGAGGGGACCATAATACACTGCTTTGTGCCATTGGTGGCCTAGACTGTATCAGAGGAATGGCCTTGACGAAATCAGACAGGAACCAAACCATTTTGGCATTAATGGAATTTCGGATAAAAAGTTCGGATTTTCTCACTCAACTGAGAATATGTCAACAATAAACTAGATTTGTAGAACCAACTTTTTAATTATTTTTTTCTTATAAATACCAACTCTAGCTACAGACAGAGAGTGAGAGGCTACCATACAAGACCAAAGCTAAAAGACTGTTAGAGTCATATTTTTCAGTAGTTGGCATATCCTTTGACAAAATACATTGTACTTGTATTTGAGTAGTTTTAGGTAGATTCTAGATTATCATAAAGTATGTTTTATAAATAAGACAAATGGTATTATTGAAGACATGAATACAACACAAAGAAACAAATGTGAAAAGCTGAAAATTGTGAACCTTGACACAAGCTCGACATAAGCTGCTATTGAGACTTGATGAATCCCAAAACCTCTTGATACTATTCAATCTATTGAGCTTTGCAAATCCAAAAATTCCAAATCTATTTTTCAGCCCATAATGACTTGGCTATCTAGGATTTCATTCTCTAAACTACTAGATGATATAAAGGGATTATTTTATAGCCGTCATTAAACACAAAGACTTACACAGAGAATCTATATACTTATTGTGAAACTACTGCATTCTTATGCGCCTTAGGCTTTGGTGACCAAGTGTTTCCTTCTCTTCAAATGTATTGAAGAACTTTGCATCTAACAACAAATTTCAAGTTGTCAGGAATTTTCACGTATTGGGATCCGTGTAAAGAGAAGAAATCTGTAAAAAATCAAGATCAATTGGAGATTGCCATAAGGATTCTACTTTAGGTAGATACTTTGTGATAGATCAAGTTGGAGTAAGATTCTTTATACTTGTAATCTCTTAATTTTCTTTAGTATTTTTGAAAGTGGTGACCTGAAAATCACTTAATTGAGTTTTTGCCTTGTGAAAGTTTTCCCTATTAATTAATAAATTACAGTGTCAAATTTAATTTCTACTACACTACTTTAGATTATTTAGTGATTTTTTTCGTGCCTCAACGGTTTTGCATATAATTTGGCATAATTAATCAATTTAGATAATTGAATTAATTAACTTGGGTCAATCTATAACTCAACAAAGACAAAACCTCCTTGAGCGAATATAAGAGTTTTTAAATCCCTCTTCCGAAAGTGTTTTTTCCTTATGAGATATCTTTTAGAATTTCTCAGTGTGTTTCTCCATGAGCCTAAACTGTTGATTCCTTGAAACCACAGATCAGTTTATTCTTCAACAGCGGGTCATTGTTGATTTCAAGAGTTCCAAGTTGTGGATGAAGGTCATTTGTGTTCACATAGAAGGATTTCAAAAGTTTTGGGGACCACTGCAGTGGGAAGGCAAGCGATGAGATTACAAGAGAGAATCTAGTTACACAATGGTTATATAAATTTGTTGTTTCTAGTGAATTTTCAATGAGATTGGATTTTTAGAGTTTTTTTTCCTTTAAAGATGTTTTTCATTGGTTTTTCACTTGTTGCTTTTTAAATGCTTTACATCTTCATTGTGGTGAATCATAACTATGTTGCCTTCACTAAAATCTAACACTTTGTAAAAAAGACACCCCCCTTGTAAAAGAAGAAAACTCTCATGAGTCACGCCCCCTCCCCGGCTCTCCCCCCCACACCCCATTCCTTTTCCCCTTTCCTGGCCAGACTAGCTAGGCTACCCTCTCCCATGTTCAGTTCAGAAATCATGCAATAGATAAATTCCCCCACCTAAAGCTTCTTTAATGGCTTCTTTTCTCGACGTAACATTATAAAAAGCGGAAAGCTTAAATTAAAGTGGAATCAATTCCCATGCTTTTATTCACCCACTGCCCATGAATGTCTCCACCTCGAACTTCAATTCCTAGCTAACTAACTCCACAACACTACTCAAGCACCCCAACTTCTCTGTTTTGACTGGTTGTTCGTTGTTGCCAAAAACTTTTATAATTCAAGTTTCCTGTAATTGCTTACAATTTACCTAACAAATCCAATCTCTTTGTCAGTCTTTGTTTCCCCTACCTTGAGTGCTATGTCAGAGGAACTTGTTCCCAAGTTGATTTTTCTTCTCCTAGGTCTGACGGACATCTTAACATATATAAAATGTGATATCTTAGTTACAATGATAAATTGGAGGCCAAAACTGGCTGATAATCTTGGACTTCAGATTTATCCTTTAATTTCTATGGAGAAAAAAAAAAAAAGAGACTAGGATAAAAAGATACTGACAAAGTTTACTTTGATGAAAATTCTATTTGTGCAATCAAGCATTTCCATATTTTGTATTAGTGTTCTTGTGAGCATTCTATGCCTCAAAATGAAGATTTAAAAGTGGATGGACTTGAACTCCTAAATCTCATGTGCAATTGCTAGATTGGTCACCTTCGTTTTTGCCGCATAGATATGTAACTCCAAATGTTAATTTGTTTATTTTTAAGTGATTTTATTTTCTTGATGAATTAAGTCCAAATATTTTGTACCATAAATGATCTCAAAAATTGCTGCCGAAACCGAATCTGAGCCATTTGATCTTTGACATTCGAGGTGGAGCTTCTTTTTGGCTTTATTCGTGATTCTCCACATTGAGCTAGCTCAGCTTTCTCACAAGGCTGACCTATACTCTAATTTTGCTCTCCTCACTCTTGGCTTTCCATGTCAAACCTAAACCCTTTTTCTTTTTCTTTTTCTCTTCTACTTTTATTTTTTTAATTCAATTTCAACCATTTCTGAGATCTAGACATTTAAAAGAGAGCCTAATAAAATGCAATTGAGACCATGAAGGCCCGCTAGAGAATATAATCTGAATTGAAGATGGTCAAGGGCTCACTTTCTCAAAAGAATTTTACGTGATTTTTTTTGTTGTAAAAGAAGTGTAAATTAACTTTGTTTAAAAGGAATAGTTCTGTAAAGATGATAAATTTGCAAGCGCCAAAGAGGAAAAAAGAAGGCATATTATGAGCTGCCCTTTTATCTCTCTCTCTCAGCTCCCCCAACCCCAATGAAAATGAAAAAAAAAAAAAATGAAAAAAAGATGTGTGTGTGGCTTGTGAAATACAAAAGCAAATTTTTGTAGGAAAGAACCCATTTATTTTAGCGAAATAATCCTCAAAGACTCAAAATTTTTTGCTTAGGTCCTTTCCCAAGTCCCAAATGCCCTTTAACGTGCAAAAACTAATTTTGGGATAAAGGATATCTTTCTTATTTTCCTTCAAAATTTAGCTTTAAAGGCTGAAGCAAACATGACGTTCATTCGCATAAGCTGCACCAAAGATTATGGTCCAAAATTGCCCTCCCTTTCCTCCATCCTTTCATGCTCACAAGTCTCAACTACTATATTAAAAGCCGTGATTCTAAGGATATCGTGTAAAGATTTCTAACTAATGTATCACCAATAGCCAAAAAAAACAAAATTCAAACATTTATTTATTAGTTAGTTGAAACATATCAACCACAATTATTGTCACATCAATTTATAAGTTTTATGTAGTAAAAATTATAATATTTTTTATATTTCTCATTATCAGCTTTAAGAAATGGAGCATCTCAATTGCACATGACATAAATCACTTTTGAAAATGAAGGTCGTATACAAACTAATGAAGTTACCAATCAAAAAATGTTTTAAAATTTTATTTTATTATATTGTTAAAAAATACTAATTACATTCATTTTCACACCAAGTTTTTAAGTTGTTTGTAGTAAGATTGGTAATAATTTGATATTGCTATGGATAAAACAATTTTATATTGAAAACTGTTATTAGTTATCATTTGAACATTCTATTGACATTACTATTTATTTTTTACCCTTCTTAATTTACCACATAAGCTTTGTAGCTTTATTCTTTTAGAATTATTCAATTTTTTGATGTTTAAGATCTTAATTAACGCCAAAATTAACTGAGGTGGGGCTCACTTGGGGACAGTAAGATATGTATATAATCAGCAGGACATGATTGTATATGTCAATATCGATCCTAATCCTCTTCGGATGATGAGCATAATTATTCAGAAGAACATTCTCTGACCTCTGCAGAAGAACCCAAATTACGAGGAGAGAAAAAGATAAAGGTGATTGGTAATGGTAAAGAAGGAAGCAGAAGCAAATTCCAATTTATTATCAGTACTATTGTACTAAAGTAAAAAGCCACCCGTGTCTCTGTGTCCTTACATGCGCGCCGCTGTCTGCAGTGGTGCCGGTCATCCATGCATATATATTATATGTAAGCTAGCTAGTTAGCTACTACTCTTTCTCAGGCCTTTATCACCTCACTACTAATATAAAGCGCGTAGAATATATGCTCTCTATGCATTCATGCATTATATAAAGTTTCCCTAGCTAGGATAATATTCATCTTGGAATGCTTTATAAAGTTGCTCATTATATAAGTTTTCATTTTGCAATAACAAAGTTAATTAATCATTATAATCTTGATAAGAAACGGTGTATAAACAAGGGCATTGATTCTTTCGTACACTTTATTGTACTAGTTTATATGCATTTTATTTCATGCTCTAAACAGGGACATCAATAAATAAATAACAAATAATAAACATCATGTACGAAATTATAAACATGTATACGGATTATATATCAACGAGTGTGAGAGGAAAAAAATCGTACAATCAAAGTAAATAAAAATTTTCAATCTAAGATAGAAATTGAAGAAGAAATAACAGACAGCACGTGAGAATTTTAGGTGATTTGTCCACACAATGTACATCCACAAACAAGAGTCAAAGGCTACATTTTTTTTTCATTCACATAATTTCTTGATAATTTTGATTGTGCACACAACTTTCTATATATATAAAGTTTTACATTGATTTTGAAATAACTTAAACTGAGAAAAACTCTCATGCTTTAAGAATCAAAATTAATGAACTACTGATATTAATTTTACCATTTGTAACATTTGTTGTACTTGATTGCATAATTATTGACATTGATTTGGCTTTCATTAGCATACATAAAAGGTATACACTTTCCTAAATCTTCATTCTAATCTTTTCTTTAAGCTAGTGTTATATGTAAAGTTAATAAACCTTGTATCAAATAAAGACATACGTTTCAATGATGAAATAAGATACTCCTCTATCAAATTGTTTGGAAACAATGTAGCTTTGCATGGATGCTCTCATTCTCATAGCACCTTAAAGTTAAACATAGGCCTTGTATCGTTCACACTTTCAAAGTGCGCGTGGAGCTAAAAGCCTAAAACACAAAACTGGAACCGTCCACATGTAAAAGAAAAGCAAAAGAGAGAGCAGTCGGCTTCATCTTTAGCTTTATCTTTGCCGCTGCTTGCTTTTTTTTTTCTGCCCTCAAAACAGTGTCTTTGCCTCTCTTTCTCTTTTCAAGTTTTACATGGCATCATAGCCCTAAATACCCAAAACACCCTTCACCACACCTACACTACACTATCACTTCAAAGCTAATTTGTCGTCTTCCTCTCCTCACTCCCTATATATATATAAACAAAACCCACAAACCATTAATAAAACCCTCAAGACAGAGACAAACTCACAATTGAACAAAGACAACAAAAACAAAAGCAAAATATAGTTCCAAATTAAGCAAGATGGAGATATTGTCGCAAATGTGGTCGTTTTTGGGGCTTCTCACAGTCCTCCAAAACGTCTTGCCCACTCAGCTCCTCTCTCTCCTTCACTCCTTCTACGAGTCTCTCCAAGACTTCTTCTCCCCTTACTCTTACTTCGAAGTCCCAGAGTTCAACGGCTACTGCGGCGTCGACGTCAACGACCTCTACCGCCAAGTCAACCTCTACCTCAACTCCGTCAACAACCCCTCCACCGCCGCCACCTGCCGCCGCCTCACTCTCTCTCGCTCCAAGTCCTCCAACCGCATTTCCTTCACGGTCGCGCCCAACCAAACCGTCCACGATTCTTTCTCGAACCACACTCTCTCTTGGACTCACCATGTAGACACTGTCCAGGACTCTCTCGAAGAGAAACGAAGCTTCACACTCAAGCTCCCGAAGCGTCACCGCCACACCCTCCTCTCGCCTTACCTCGACCACGTGACCTCGCGTGCAGAAGAGTTCGAGCGAGTCTCGCGCGAGAGACGGCTTTTCACCAACAACGGCCACGGCTCCTACGAGTCCGGCTGGGTCTCCGTCCCTTTCCGCCACCCTTCCACGTTCGAAACTCTCGCTCTCGAGCCGGACCTCAAGAAGCAGATCACGGAGGACTTGACGGCGTTCGCGAACGGCAAAGAGTTTTATCACAGAGTTGGACGTGCATGGAAACGTGGGTACTTGCTGCATGGTCCACCTGGGTCTGGCAAGTCGAGCTTGATCGCCGCCATGGCGAACTATCTCTGCTACGACGTGTACGACTTGGAGTTAACGAAAGTGTCTGACAATTCTGAGCTGAGAGCGCTGCTGATACAGACGACGAACAGGTCCATTATCGTGATAGAGGATATTGACTGCACGGTGGATCTGACGGTGGACAGAACGATGAAACCGAGGACGACGGTGATGAGGAAGAGGAAGGAGATGGTGGCGCGTGGAGAGCAGGAGGAGAGCGGGCGGGTGACATTATCGGGGCTCTTGAACTTCACAGACGGGCTATGGTCTTGTTGCGGAGAAGAGAGGATCATAGTGTTCACTACGAATTACAGAGACAATGTGGACCCTGCATTGGTGAGGTGTGGAAGAATGGACGTGCACGTCAGCCTCGGCACGTGCGGGATGCACGCTTTCAAGGCCTTGGTTAAGAACTACCTCGGTTTGGACTCGCATCCGGTGTTCGAGGTGGTGGAGAGTTGCCTGAGGTCTGGCGGGGCCCTCACGCCGGCTCAGGTTGGGGAGGTACTGCTGAGGAACAGAGGGGACGCTGACTTGGCGTTGAGAGACGTTGTGGCTGCAATGCAGGCGAAGATATTGGGGTTGGGACATGGGGAGGGGATGGAGTGTGATGACGCTGCCGCCGCGGCAGGGAGGTCGCCGGAGAGTGTGTTGATGGTGGGGTCGCCGGAGAGTTGGATGAGGAAGAGGAAGGAAAGCGGTGGGTGCGGTGGTGGGTCTACGTGGGAAAAGAAAGTGAAGTTCTTGGTGAGGCTTAGATCTTTGACCAAGTCTGATTCGGGAAGGAGGGGTGTATAACTATGAATTATGAGTCTTTTGAGATAAGGACTCTACATAAAGTCTAACGTGACAAATGATATATATTATAGATGTTTGATGTGTATCATATCATATCATCTCCTTGATGGAGCAATTTTTGGGGTTTTTTTTTTTAGACTTTTGAGGTAGTACTTGTTTGGTGTAAAAATGTTTAATTTCAACTGTGTTTATGATGTACCTGTTGCAAATTAATTAATAACAGTTTCTTTGTTACGGATGGCAAATTGTAAAATTGTCTATCTTCTTTCTTTTCTATCAATTACTTCACCTAACCATATAATTTGTGTGGCTAGAAATTCTACACTTTGTGACCTTATTGATAACGTGGGTTTGAATTGAATCTATTGAAATCGGATCCTTTGGGCTCAAGATCATTCCATCCACACATTACACCCAAATTATTTTTTTGATAATTTTGTTTAATTGGGGTTAAAATTATCTTGTGCTTTTTGTTGTAGAAATTTTAATTTTGCTTGATTTTGGTACTGGACGTTTGTTGCAAAGCAAATAGTAAATAGTTTGAACTTCCTATATTTTTTTGGGAGGATGTTTGGTAATACTATTTTTGCTTGATTTTACTATTACAGATAAATAATAATAATAATAATAATAATAATAATAATAATAATAATAATAATAAAAGAATATTTATATGGAGTAGAGAAAGAATAAAGCATAAAGATTAAAGGGTATGCAGGACGTGAGATGTATTTTAAAAGTATAGGAAACTTGAATTTTTTTTTTTTTTTAAGTGACGTTTCTTTTAAAATTTATCTAAACTTTATAAATCATATGTGAATGCTCTTAGAATTGAAATTATGGAACTCATCTTCCATTTTTCTTGTTCAGAATTTACTTAAATCGTATAATGAACAATGATTTACAAGGTTCTAAGCTATCTTACAAATCTTGGGGGTGACTTTGTAACTTGTAATCTTATTCTCATTAAAATTCATTCATTCATTAAAAAGAAGGAAATTTTTGAATAATTTATAGACACAGTTCTTGAAAATAAACTTGTAAAGTTGCTTATCAATATAATTAAATTTTTTTTTTTTTTAATTTGTTGATGCATGTAAATGTTCTTGTCAAAATGTTGATCATAGATGTGATATATTCTATCTTCCTTAGGAAAGGATGTATCTGTTAATAAATAGATATATCTATACCAAAGAGTCATAACCCTATCCAAAGGATATAACTCATTGCAAAATAAATTTAATGTTTTATATATGAAGCAACATACCATTCACCAAATGCAGTTATATTTTATATATTATGATTGCACCATATTATAGTTTGATCACCCATCAAGATTAATGAGAATATACCATATTATAGTCTGATCACTCATCAAGATTCAAGACCAACGAGAATGTACTATATAATAGTGCGATTAAGGGTTGACAATGCACCAAGTAGGGCTGGCCTAGCCCATTTTTACTTGGCCCATGGGCACAATGGTTTAGATATAGCGAGTTGTTAACTAGTCAATGGGCTGGGTTAGATTGGGCAAAAAGAGAAAACCCCAACTCATAACGTTACCCATGGGCAATGCTTATTTTGTCTTTAACGAGCTGGGCTATCGTGTTGAGCCTAATAGGCTACTCATGAGCTTATGTTAGCATCTTATCTTAGCATTTTTATTTTTTTTTATTTTTTATAATAAGGCAAGAATCAATCTATTACTTTTAAATGAAAGAAATAAAAATTAAAAAACTTATTTAAAATTTTTTTACAATAAAATCTATTTAATTTTTTGTTTTGATGATGGAAACCTATTTAATTTTTTTTTATTAAGGCTTTAAATGGTTTTTTATTTATTTTTTTTTATCTTTTAATAATAAAAAAAGTCAAATGATTAATTCAAAGTTGCTAGATTACTATAAATATATAGTTAGTAAACTAAGTTTAACTGTTTAACGTAATTGCTTTAAGTATTTTAGTAGTTAAGGGAGTTATCTTAGGAAATTCATCTATAATGTATCAAGATCAATTCCCCATATTCTTCATATATTCTTTTATTATGAATTTTGAGTTATCAAATTGGGCAATGGGTTGGGCTTACAGCCTGACCCACCGAGTTAGTGGGCTACCCATAAGCCTCAATAACAATAGGCCGGGCCTCCAATTAGCCTGGTGGGCCTTTGGGCTACTGGATCAAGCCAATGGGCTATTCGGTAACCCTTAAGTGTGATCATCCATCATGACCATACACATACAAAAATAAAGATGAATAATGCTAGAGATACAAACTTTTTTATAAAAAATTTTTACAAACTGGTGATGTGGTGAGTAGTTTTTGGCAAATGAAAAAGATGTTAATGATAGGCCTAGATAAAAACCAATAAGAAGCTGACCACATTACCAATTTGTACTAATATTGTAAAATAGTTTGTGACTATAGCATTACTCAATAATGATTTAGGCAAAGAAATAGGCAATAAAGAGTCAGCGAGACCGAAGCTACCTCAACACACTCTCCAAACTTTATCCCTTGCTAAATCAATCTGATGGCCTCCCAAGGTCTATAGCGTTGCTACTCTGATCTAATATTTGTTCTCCAAATTATTACGGAACTCCAAAAAAGATGCACTAATCGCAACATCCAATTGATCTTGGAACTCCTTCCGACGCTAATTAAGATGGAGGCTTGCTTGGGAAGATGAATCAGGCAATCAGCGCACTACTGATTTGTGTGTGTGTGTGTGTGTGTGTGTGTGAGAGAGAGATTATTGAAAATCGCATAATAAAATGCATTTCAGCGCGCACTATAGTGTTTTGCAAAATTTTAAACAATAATGCAAAGAGAAAATTTGTTGGTACACCATTTGTGTCATAAATTTTTTTCACAACCCTGTGTGGCTAATTGTGAGTAGTGAGTGGCTAATTGTGAGTAGTGAAAAAAAAATTATTGAGTTTATATGAAAGTGATAGATAAATGCTCTGCAATATATCACATCAAAATAATAGTCAAAGTTGTGGTTCTAAATTCTTAATAGAACTCTAGTGCAAAATTGAGTGTCCAAGCTTTATTTATTCCCCTTTTTGTGTGTTTCCTCCTAACTATGCTTGTCAACTACAACTTGGGTAAAAAGAACATTTGCAAAACTGGATGTGGGTGCTCAAGTCTCATGAATTCACCCA
Source organism: Quercus glauca (assembly GCA_023736055.1). Classification (NCBI taxonomy): domain Eukaryota; kingdom Viridiplantae; phylum Streptophyta; class Magnoliopsida; order Fagales; family Fagaceae; genus Quercus; species Quercus glauca. The sequence continues at coordinate 105,301,700 of CM043318.1, forward strand.
AAAATTTATGTGATAGCTTTAAAAGTTATAAAACATCATTTGTCCACTCTTTTTAGGATGTCCATTCTCTTTGGTCTTTGATTAGTACTCTATGATTCAAACATATATAAAGAAAACATTGAAAGTAGACATGAACGAAACAAAGAACGACGTTCATGTTTGCTAAAAACATGACACTGGAAAAATTGGACATAATATTATATCATTGATGTTTCCTAATTAAAACGCATTTAATAAATTTTCTTTAATTAGTTTGTGATTATATGAGTAAAAAGGTACTCCTAATTAGGGGTGACAAAATTGGATATGACTCACAAACCCGACACGACATGAAATTAGTAGGTTTTGAGTTGAGGCTTAATGGGTTTGTGTCATATTCGAGTTAACACAATTGATTCGTTTAATAAATGGATTGGGTTAGCGTCCATCATATAGAATTCGTTTGACCTGTTTGACCCATTTAGTTAAATGGCATTTTATCAATATACCCTTTAAACCCTAGGTATATAAACTTATTAGGTTTTATGGTTTATTTTCTTTCACATATTATGATTGATTATTTATGATATTGAGATATGCTTTACTTTTGAATTATTATTTGTAATGCAGTTACTCGTTAATTCTGAATTTTATATTAAAAATATTTATTTTTTTGGTTTTTCATAATTCATATCAATTTGGTTAATACTAAAATTAGTTTTTTTTTTATAAAATCTTATAAATAGGTCGACATGACTGACCCATTTAATAAATGGGTTATGTTAGGGTTGAAAAATCCTAACCCATTTAATAAATATGTCGGATTAAGGTTGACTCATATAGTCAAATACTTATAAGTCGTCACGACACGATTTCAACACGTGAACATGAATTGCCACCCCTACTCCTAATGACTATTGATTCCATAGTGACAATCAAGAGATGCCCTCACTATAGCAATAAAAGACGGGTTTTCCTAGAAGCTCAATGGCTTGAATACTTATGATAACTATCAATTTTCGGTTTTGAGAGCTAGTGAGAAGTTGGAAAGACGGGTTTACATTCTCATATATTCACTATTTCCTTTTCTGTTTTCTTCATCCGGCCACTTTTACCAGTTAAAATGTGAATATAATTGCATCAATTATGAATGTGTATGAAATAGTGTTGATGTGAAGGAGTGTGAAAAAATAAATTAAGACCTATAAATAAATTTACACATAATAATGAATTAATCAGCCGCAACAATGACTATTCTATACTGTACTATGTAGAATGAAGCTACGTGATTACACCAGTCAGAAGGATGAAGCTTATGCAGTTACACCAATCACGTTGCTTTAAAAGTTACAAACTTTCATTTCTCCACTCTTTTAGGTATATCCATCTCTTCATTCCTTAATTAATTAGGACTATTTGATTCAAACATAAAGAAACATTGAAAGTAGACTTGAACAGAACAAAGAACATCATTCAATAATGTTTCCTCTTTTTTTTTTTTTTTTTTTTTTTTTATACAAGATAAAAATTCTACTCTAGCTTAATCTAAGTATATGTGTGTGTGAAGTTCCCTCTTAGAGACTTAAATCTCAGTCCTTGCCTCCCACACCCCACAAGCGCTTATACTTGTGGAATGACTATCGCACCGAGGGTGTACGGTGATTAATGTTTCCTAATTAAAACATGCGGTCAATAAATTTTCTTTGATTAGTTTTTGATTAAGATTTTTAATGACTAACCGAATAAAATATTGATTTTGTAGTGAAAAACTAGAGATGCTCTCACAGCAGTAATAAAAGACTGAACTAATAAAAGAAATTTTATAAATAGAAAATTAATTAATGATTAGCAGTAAACAATGACTATTCAATACCTTAATGTGAAGAATGAAGCTATGTGATTACACCAATCAGAAGGCTGAGGTTTATGTGCAGGGATGGACGTAGGATTTTAAGTTGGGAGGGGGGGGGGGGGGGGCGCGGAGATAAGCGAAAAAAAAATAAATTCAAATACGCATCTATATAGTATTAATAAACTATCAACCAAGACAAATACCCAAAAATCATTGTTTCTTAATATATTAAGATACAATCAAAAAAAAAAAAAGGGTAAAGTTAAAGACTTTAACTTTCCCTTTTGTCCGTTGCCCAACTCCACTTGTCCTGTTGTCCCTATTATGCCCAACTACCAGTCAACAAAGAAAAAACTAATCTCTACAACTACAAACTCTACTCTCTCTCTCTCTCTCTTTATCTCTCTTATCTATATAGAGAGTCACAAACATAGAGTCATAGCCAAAAAAAAAAAAAAAACCCTATAGGCAGCAGCCGCAGCATAGATTCAATTCACTCACAATCAGTCAATCACTAACATTAGTTCAGTTCATCAGTAAAAACACAAACATGAAACACCACCAATCCACAAGGCAGAAGCACAGTTTCTGTGAATCTCAGATTCTTAGATCAGATCACAAACATTTTATATTTATTAAGTTTTAAAGGAAAAGATAAGAGTAAATACCTGTGAGCGGCGGCAGTAAGTGGGTCTCGAGTAACTGGTGACGGCGGCAAGTGGGTCTCGCCGACATGGGTCTCTGGTAGCAAGATCAACTAATCAAGATGGGTCTCGCTCTCGCAAGCTTCACGGCGTGGGCGTGGGCATCGGCGTCATCACGAGGTGGGTCTCTCTGTCTCACCTCTCAGCTCTCAAGTCTCACTTTCCTTTCTTTTCTTTTTTGTTCGTTTGGGTTGGTTTTGGACTGCTGAGTTCGTTTTTTTTTTTTTTTTTTTTTTTTTTTTTTACATGGGTCATGGGCTAGCCGGTCGGATTCTGATGGGCAAGGGTTCATATTTTTGGGAAGGGGGCCCGAGCTAAAACTAAGGGGAGGCCTAAGCTCTTTTTTCTTTTTTTTTAAAGAAATTTTTATCTACTAAAATTTTTTGTTTTGGGCCCAGGGGGGGCCCGGGCCCCCTTGGCCCCCCTTCTGGGTCCATCCCTATTTATGTGATTACACCAATCAAGTTGCTAATATGAGTATTGCATTAACATTAATTGTAAGCTGTGGTCAAAGCTAGTGTAACCACAAACATCTTGGAATAATATACAAACGCGCATTGCAAGGACCTTGCCTACTCTACCTGGTCTTCTCCATGCTCTCTAAGCATTGGACTCGCTCCCATGTTTCATAGTCTGTCACTGTCCCTTACTCTACAAGATAATGGACTTACTGGTTGTTAAAGCATAGAATAATATCTTGTAGATATTTTAGCATAGAATATCTTGTATATATTATTTTAGTAGGTGCATGGAAGGTCTTGATCACACCATCTTGAATCTTCTCTCAGATGAAGTGACAGTCTATTTCTATATGTTTTGTTCTTTCATGGAAAACTGGTGTGGTGGGCCTTTTTGAGATGCTGGGTTGGGCTACCTCCTGCTGCACTGAGGCCCAAGTATTTTGGGTAGGAGAGTTAGGAACGGTCCAATTGTAACTCACTTTGGTCTGGCTTGTGCACAAACTATGCCCCTTCCTGCTGAAACTTTAATCACATTCCCATGGTAGGCATAACTGTTACAGCAAAGATACGACAGGCAGAAGATAATAAAAGCAGTATGTTTGCTATTAGACAAAATAAAAATAAAGGATTCTTAATTAAAACGAGGAGCGCAACAGCAAGAAACACATGGTAAATGGAATAGCAGGAAATAGAAAGGAAATAATAATAATCGAATCAAAGAAGGGAAAGATTAGTCTACCATGTGAAGTTGTGTTACGGAGTTGAGGCCAAGAAGGGAACTACTTCCTCAATGTGGATAACTTCTCAGGATAATTCTGCCGTAGAAATTATCTGCTTTGAAGGAACAGGCCTGAATGGTTTATGCCCAAACGAGTTCCTTATCCCTAGCAGGGGGTATGCTTTTACAGGTAAAGAATGGATTAGCCTATTAATGCATGTCTGCCATTCTACACACTATTTCTTTTCTTCTTTTCTCTCCATTCTGTCACTAGGATTCTTTCCCCCCCACTATTTTCTTTCTTCCTTAATGCTTGCTCCTATGGTGTTATGGTGATGGTGGTGTTGTGATGCTTTTCTAGTGAATCCTACTATTCCGATTGATGTTACTGTGCATGGCAAGGACCCTTTATATACTGCCTGCCTTGACTATTTTTTACCATTTTTCCCTTTAACTCTTTTTGTCTGGATTTAGGTGTCCTTGTAGACCACCCACTGGTCTGTCAGCTGCCCAGGCACCACCACTTATCTGTGCTGGCTATGCCATTACCCACTACCAAACAAAGAAGACTTTTTTGTTTGCTTGTTTGTCGTGACATTCTTTTTTTCCACGACATGGGTATTCTCTCTTGCTATCCCTCGTGGCATGCACCTAGTGGTTCCAGCTCATCGTCCCTCTTTTGGGTGGTATGTCATCCCAGCAAAACATTTCCCCCAAAAGGGTTTGAGTGGGAACCCCAGAATAGGCTTTCCCTTCTCCTCACTGCCAAACCATACCCCGTCGTACCTCTGACCCATGACCCACCACTCTTGTATTGACTGGGTACAGGTTGGTAATGCCTGGACCTTGAGCGTACTCCATTTCCCATGTATGCTAAAAGCTTGTCCGCTACTCATGCGTTTGCCATGGTTTAGAGGCTCGTCTGTGCATTCTACCGTTCATCCTTGAACTCTTATGGCATGAACAGTTTTCTGATTTTTTTTTTTCATTCTTTATTGGCTTACTCTTTTCAAGGACCGGGCCTTGCTTGATTATGGGTCTTCCCCCTTTTAGCCCATTCTTTGCTCCTTCCGTAGTCTTGTTGCCGTTCCTACCATACTACTTTGCTTTTCTTGCTATGGTGTTATTTGACCCATGCTTGCTGGGCTTCTTTTGAGCCTGCTGTGTATTCTTCTGTCAATTGGTTACAATGTCCCAGTTTAGTCATTGGACTTATACTCGTGCTACTTTTGGGCTTTCTTGTCCCATTACATTGCTTGTAGGCTCATTTGGCCTATTTCTTTCTCCTTAGGCATCCTTGACCCATTTGCCTTCCTTAGGCATCCTCAGCCCATTTCATAATTTTTCATTCCCATGAGCTTTTACTAACTCTTTTGGGCTTCCTTGGCTCAATTACTTTATTCTTCATTCTTGGGGCTCATAAGCTTTCCATCAACCCCTTACTTTCTTACTTTCTTACTTTGGGCCTGCTGTGGCCCATTCTTGCTTTTCTACATCACATAATGCCCATGAATTTACTACTTCCTTCTCTGGGCCCGTTTGCTTTCCTCAAGACCAATTTATTTATTTTATGAGCCTATGATCCATTATTCCTGCCATTCGGGTTTAATGGTTTTTTCCTACCAATTCATTAACTCTTTTCTGCTTATATTGTTGGGTTTCTTCCTACTGCTGGGCTTTTCAAAATGAGCATTTTGGGCCTGCTGTGGCCCATTCTTGCTTTTCTACATCACATAATGCCCATGAATTTACTACTTCCTTCTCTAGGCCCGTTTGCTTTCCTCAAGACCAATTTATTTATTTTATGGGCCTATGATCCATTATTCCTGCCATTCGGGTTTAATGATTTTTTCCTACCAATTCATTAACTCTTTTCTGCTTATATTGTTGGGTTTTTTCCTACTGCTGGGCATTTCAAAATGAGCATCAACATTTAGCCCCTTTGGCATGTGAAGTGCTCCTGCAGTTCATATACGAACAAAATACTTTCTTCTCCCTTTTGTCTTTCCTTCTTCTTTCCCTTCACGGGCTTTTTTCGAAAAGTAGGCCCCAACTTATCGTATATATATATTTTTTCTTTTCTTGCCATGAACAGTGTTGTCTCTTCGAATTTCCCAGTTTAGTGGTCATTCTGAAACACAGCCTTTGCTTCATTAATTTCATCCTTTACTAGATGGCTGACCCATCGTATCATTCCGTATCAGTGTTAATGACATTAGTACTTAAGAGAGATTCCCTTCACATTCCAAACACAAACACATTCTCCCTTTCCCTTTCTTCACCGTGTTTTCTCTCCCAAACACTATCACGCACTTACTTCGATCAACCACTCCACCATGACGTGGGCGAAAAGCCAAGGTTCTTCTCGCCATAAAGGGAAAGAGATTGCTTCTGATGATCGTGCCATGCGAGAGGTAGGCGAATTGACTGTTCATTCCAAATCGGACCATTCCGATGAGGAAGAGGCATGGCGTGATCCCGATAATGAGTGCGCTTCTCTCATAGACTCTTGGTACAACACCCACGCCCATTTTCCGAAAGTTTCCAGCAAGTACACGCCATCGTCGCTGGGTCATGTGTGGCTTGCCCTTTGCCGTCGCGGTACGGACACATCTTGGGCTCCGTTAGCTTCGTCGATACAAGATATTGTCATTCGCCAAGGTACTTCGCTCCCCGTGCCCATTCTCTTTGAATTTAGATCGGGTATTGCTTCAGTTTGGAAGGAATGGGTGGACAACGAGTTGTCCGATACAGGTTTCATGGAGGTATTACAGCAGGCCAGTGTGTTGAAGGCCATCATCTTGTCACGCTGCTTGTCTAATTATAGAGACTTGTTTAATCTCCACCACTTGGTCCGCTGATGGTGCACCACCACTCATACTTTCTTTCTTTCTTGTGGTGAGATCACCGTGACTTTAGAGGACGTGGCAAACTAATATCTACAAGATATTATTCTATGCTTTAACATTGGTATCACTATAAATAGAGCATCTTAATTTTCTCAATATTCATCCATTTCAAACTTCGGCTAAAGAATCCACAAGCCTCTTCACCTGTTCAAAACATTTTAAGTAAACACAATGACTCTTTTCTTAGCCTTGTTCAAATGTTTCGTGCCTGTTAGAGATATATTAGCCTATTAGCATAGGCCCAAGCCTAATTCTACTTTGTGTGCAAGCCAAGTTTCTTACTTGTACTAGAAGTCTATTAGTCTAGGGTTTAGTCTACTATATACACACATGTTATGATTCATTATAATAATAGGGGTAACATGCTAATTTATCCAAATAATAATAATAATAATAATAATAATAATAATAATAATAAAGTGAGGCTTTGAAAAAACTATACATTAATTAGGGGTAAAATTATAAAAATAAATTAGCATGTTAAGTTAAAAATAAAAGTACCTATAATATAGCTTTATCAAAATAACAAAAATGCGTTAATGCGCTTTTAGTCCTCAGGTTTTGGCCTCATTTCTATTTTGATCCCTACATTTCCATTTCACTGCATTTATGGTCCGTTTGAATAGAACTTATTTTGCTGAAACTGAAAACTGAAAACACTGTAGCAAAATAATTTTTTAAATATGTGAATAGTACCATGAGACCCAGTTTTATTTAAAAAGTTGCTGAAAAGTGAGATTTGTGGGTCCCGTACATTGTTCACGGACCCACGAAATGGATAAAAGGGGCTGAAAATTCAACAATTGCCGGCTACTGTTCACATGAACAGTAGCCGTTGTCCCCTAAACGAGTGCACAGCAACAGGGAAAAAAAAAAAAAAAAAAACAGGTGAAGAAACGTAAATGCAAACGCGAAAGCTGGATCCAAACCCAGCTTTAGTCCCTATTTCAATTAGCGCATCTCATTTTAATCCTTTCCATTAACCCATTAACGGAAAAGGATGACGTGGCTGACAAACCGAATAAAAAATATATATAATATTTACTGTTGTCCACTGTGGCCATACTGGAAATACAAAGCAAGCAATAAACAAAATTTGAGACCCAATAAAACCCCAAAAGTTAAAAAGAAGTGAGCTTTTTGTGACCTTATTTATAACGTGGGTTTGAATTGAATCTATTGAAATCGGATCCTTTGGGCTTAAGATCATTCCATCCACACATTACACCCAAATTATTTTTTTGATAATTTTGTTTAATTGGGGTTATAATTATCTTGAGCTTTTTGTTGTAGAAATTTTAATTTTGCTTGATTTTGGTATTGGACGTTTGTTGCAAAGCAAATAGTAAATAGTTTGAACTTCCTATATTTTTTTTGGGAGGATGTTTGGTAATATATACTATTTTTGCTTGATTTTACTATTACAGATAAATAAAATAAGAATAATAATAAAAGAATATTTAAATGGAGTAGAGAAGGAATAAAGCATAAAGATTAAAGGGTAGGACGTCATGAGATGCATTTTAAAAGTATAGGGAACTTAAAAAAAATTTATAAAAAAAGTGACTTTCTTTCAAAATTTATCTCAACTTTATAAACCATATTTGAACGCTCTTGGAATCATGGTTTTGAAACCCGGACCGGACCGTACGATTCGACCGGGAAAACCATGAACCTCTCACAATCACGGTTCTTTTAGGCATAAGAACTGATTTATGCCAAAAAAGCAGGGAACCATTCAAACTGTGGTTCAACCGCACGGTTCTGAGAACCGGATTCAGACCGCTTTTCACGGTTCCCTTTGAATTTGAACCTTAAAAAAATAATAATAATAAAATAAAATAAAACGTCTGATCTGACCCAGAAAACATCTGATCTTTGTTTCAGTCTCTTTGCTTCACTTTCAAAAAACGTCTCATATAATCCAAACACAAAACACAAAACAAAATTCAATTCTTACAATAAAGTTGAATTAGAACAAGCAAATATGAAAAAAAGGAAAGAAAAAGGAAGAACAATCCGATCTGACCCAATCTGGTGGTGGGGAGGAGGACGAACGGCGGTGGGGCGGCGGACGAGGCCTTCAATCTCCACCGGCGCCGCTTCAGATTCTCCTCTCTCTCTCTCTCTCTCTCTCTCTCTCTCTCTCTCTCTCTCTCTCTCTCTCTCTCTTTCTTCTCTTTTCTCTGATGTGAATATGTTTATTTTTTTAGAAAGCCTGATGTGAATATGTGAGAAGGATAAGTGATAACTGTGAAGAAAACTCTTGGGTGAAGCAAGCTTTAAATTTTGAATCCAAATCTTCTGTCCCACTTTTCCTACTCCACTCTATACTCCACCAACAAATACTTGCCACATGTTCACTTAATTAATTAAATACTATTATTAATTAATAACTATAGTATTAATAAGTCAATAATGATAGTATTTAATTAATTAGGTAAACACGTGGCAAATATTTATTGGTGGAGTATAAAGTGAAGCAAGAAAAGTGGGAAAGAAGATTTGGACTCTTAAATTTTGGCTTTGTTCTTTGCTAGTAACGTGTGTGTGACCAGGTGAGAGTATGAGAGAAAGAGAATGAGAAAGACAGAGAGCTGAAAGAAAAATAAAAACAGAGATTAGAAAAAGCAAGACACGCTCTCTGGAGGAAGACTCTAGAAAAATAAAACCAAGATTAGACTAGAGGGATGGGGATATGTGTGTGGAGGAGAAAAAGCAAGAGAAAAAAAATAAATAAATAAAAGGAAAAGAAACGTATGGATGCAAGCAACAGAAGGAAAAAGAATAAAAAGAATAAGTCACAATTAAATGTTACTATAATATTTCACAATAAATTTTAAGTAACAAATTGTTATTAGTTAATGTTAGTGAGTAAAAAAATAATTTTAATAGTAGGTTCAAATTAAAACTAATAACAATTTTTTACGTGAATTTTGTTGTAAAAGTATTGCTAAAAATATTATAGACTTCTTCACTGCTTCCGGAGACTTCTTTGTTGCTGCGTGCTTTAGTGTCACTGTCAACTACTAACATATAGTGCTTGCTTGTTGTCAAGCACTTCCTTCTTGGGTTTTGATTTTTTTTTTTTTTTTAATTCATAATAAATGGTGAACAATGACTATTCAAATAGGCTTAGGAAAAAAAAATGATGGGCAATCAAATGGGCTTGGCCATGTGCAAATAAACTCATTTGTCTCTTAACTATTTTATTGGGTTTCATAAAATAAAAATTATTGTGTACTAAACTGCGCTTTATCATGACTTAAAAATAATTTAGAAACTCAATAGCTATTGCTTTTTAGAATTAAATAATTTTTATTTGTATTATGAAAGTTATATTATAAAAAATACTATCTATATTTGTTTTGGACTATTTTAGTTAATTTTTCTATTTTTTTATTAATTTAATGTTTTTATATATATTTAAAATAATTATTAAAGTAATTATGACGTCATCACGGTTCGATCTCGGTTCGATCTCGGTTCGACCTCAAAAACCTTGAACCTCTCTCTTTTACGATTCAATGAGCGGTCCGGGTCTGAAAACCATGCTTAGAATTGAAATTATGGAACTCATCTTCCATTTTTCTTGTTCAAAATTTAATTAAATCATATTATGAACAATGATTTATAAGGTTCTAAGCTATCTTACAAATCTTGGGGGTGACTGTAACTTGTAATCTTATTCTCATTAAAATTCATTCATTCATTAAAAAGAAGGAAATTTTTGAATAATTTATAGACACAGTTCTTGAAAATAAACTTGTAAAGTAGCTTATCAATATCACTAAAAAAAATTTAAAATATGTTGATGCATGTAAATGTTCTTGTCAAAATGTTGATCATAGATGTGATATATTCTATCTTGCTTAGGAAAGGATGTATCTGTTAATAAATAGATATATCTATACCAAAGAGTCATAACCCTATCCGAAGGATATAACTCATTGCAAAATAAATTTAATGTTTTATAGATGAAGCAACTCATTGCCGTTATATTTTTATATATTATGATACACCATATTATAGTTTGATCACCCATCAAGACCAATGAGAATATACCATATTATAGTGTGATCACTCATCAAGACTAATGAGGATGTACTATATAATAGTGCAATTAAGGGTTGACAATGGGCCAAGTAGGGCCAGCCCAGCCCATTTTTACTTGGCCCATGGGCACCATGGGCTTGACATAGTGAGTTGTTAACTCGTTAATGGGCTGGGTTGGATTGGGCAGAAAGAGAAAACCCAGCTTAAGACCTTACTTATGGGCAATGCCCATTTCATCTTTAGTGAGCCGGGCTATCGTGTTAAGTCTAATAGGCTACTAATGAGCTTACATTAGCATTTTATTTTATTATTTTTTATAATAAGGCAAGAATCAATCTATTACTTTTAAATGAAAGAATTAAAAATTAAAAACTTATTTTAATTTTTTTTACAATAAAATCTATTTAATTTTTTGTTTTGATGATGGAATCCTATTTAATTTTTTTTATTAAGGCTTTAAATGGTTTTTTATTTTTATCTTTTAATAAAAAAAAAAAAGTCAAATGATTAATTCAAGGTTGCTAGATTACTTAAAAATATATAGTTCGTAAATTAAGTTTAACACAATTACTTTTAGTATTTTAGTAGTTAGGAGAGTTATCTTAAGAAATTCCTCTATAACGTGTCCAGATCAATTCCCCATATCCCTCCTATATTTTTTTATTATGAATTTTGAGTTACCGAATTGGGCAATGAGTTAGGCCTACAACTTGACCCACCCGGTTAGTGGGCTACCCTTGGGCCGCAATAACAATGGGCTTGGCCACCAATTATCCTGGTGTGCCTTTGGACTACTGGATTGAGCCTTAGGCAATGGACTATTTGGTAACCCTTAAGTGTGATCATTAGGGCTGTCCAGCGGTTCAATGACCCACCTAAACCGACTAGGTCCGGCAAACCAAAAGCCTAGCGGGTGGACCCGAAACCCGTGGTTGGTCGGATTCGAGTCTTTCTCTAACAAAAACCGATTATTCAATTCGGGTAGCAGGTTAAGAAATTAAAAACCCATATTACCTAACCAGACCGATAGTTTCAGATTTTTTTAAAAAAATATATTATTTTTTTGGTTAACATGTGAAGACTGAAGATTGATAAGACTAAAGCACTAACTTGTTAAGTGTTACATACTAACTAAAACTTACACGCAAAAGCCAAAATCAACCAAATCAAATCAGAAGATTTAGAACGGCTAAATTTCAAATAAAATTAGAGTCTTCCACAATTCCACTTCCCATGAGTCCTTACTCCTTAGACTTAGCCAGTTACCCTTAATCCTCATCTCACTCTCTCATAAAGCAGTCTCCGTTCTCTCTAGTCTCTAATCTTAACTCTTCACTCCACACTCTACCCACTCCTCTCCAAATGAACCAAACCTTAGTTGCTACTTCCGCCGCCTTACACCACACCTGATAGCGCTGCTTCCTCGCCTCACTTTCTTTCCACCTTGGGTTAAGCCTTCTCAACCTTTTAGTCTCAAGTTAGATATATTTTCTTCCTTTTTCATCTCTCTTTTTCTCTATTTTGTGATATGGGTTTATCATCTTGTTTAAATGATTTAAAACTTAAAGATTAGGACCAAAGATTAGGGACCAAAACTGACCAAGAGATTGGATTCAAAGATGACACCCTATAATTGTTTTGATTTGATTTGTTGGGTCAAAGACTTGAGTTATCACTTTTCATAGATGAACCCCTAATTTGAATATGCTCGTTTGTGCTATCACTTTTCAAAGACTTGAGTTATCACTTTTCTGAGTGTGCTCGTTTGTGTTTATTTTCGTGTTTACACGTTACAAACATTATAGTTAGTTTTTTTCTTCGTCTTTTTTCCTGGGTAGGCTGGACCGTGTGGTGGTCATGTTTGTATCTACCCAGTTTTATTCCTTGTTTGTTTTTTTTATGATCAATATACTTATATCTTCACTGTATTTTTTTAAAAAAAAAAAAAAAAAAAAGGAAGACGATGAACCCTTAATTTAAAAAGACGAAATCCAAGCACATTTTTTTTTATCTGATTGTATTTTATTGCTCATTTGTTTGATTCATTTTGCTTTCCTAACTTAAAAAATTGAAACCCTAATTTTATACAAGAGTGAAAGTTGTTCAAGTAAGCTACTCTTTTTGCTTCCTTTTCAAGGTCGAATCCGTAATAGCTAAGAGTTCTCTAAGGTATCATTTCTCTTCTGTTGTTTCTCCTTTAACTTCTTGTTATTGTTTGTTTGTTACTTTTGTCATTGTTTTTGTTGTCACTTTGACCTGTTGTTGTTGTTGTGTCACTTGTGTATGTTCTTGTCACTGGGTTAGTAGTATTATTGTTATGGTAGTTTGCTAATGCTTAAATTCGATGTCTTTAGGTTATGAAACCCTCTAGTAATGCACCCCTTTCCCAAACAACACCTACAGTCCAAGCTGAACCCACTACCCAAGCTGAAACTGCTGCCACTCCAACTAATGCTAAGGCACTTCCACCTAAACCTAAAGGTAAAGGGAAATTCTACCTAAACCTAAAGGTAAAGGGAAGGTGAGTGAGATAGCTACTAGTTGTGGTAATAATAGGAAAAAGTATACTGCTTGGGATCATTTTGAAAAAATACAAATTAGTGAGAGTCATTTTAAGGTTGTTTACAATTATTGCCAAAAAACTTATCATGCTAATAGTAAGGAGCATGGTACTATCTATTGAATCATGTACCAAATTGTGTTAAGAACTCTAATAGAGATGCACTTAAAGGGCAACAAATCTTAGCGTTTGAATCCAAAATGAATGGGGAGGAAAGGTTTCAGATTATACCAATAGTCTTTATTGTTGAGGCTTCTAGAAAGGCACTCACTGAAATGATTATAGTAGATCAGTTGCCTTTTAGGTTTGTTGAAGGGTATGAGTTTCAAATATATTCGACAACCTTACAACCTAAGTTGCGAATTACGGATATCCCATCTCGTCAAACTATGGCTAAGGATGTGATTGACATTTATGGTGTTGAAAGAGAGAAACTAAGGGAAGCCTTGAAGGATCGTAAGGTGTACCTTACTACAAACACATAGACTATAAGTAGAAAGATTGAGATGTGTTTGCGTGAGTGGGGTGTTGATGGTATATTCATCTTGACAGTGCATAATGCTTCCTCAAATGGTGCTACCATTAAATTTTTACAAACAATAACTAAAGATTGGAAGGGGACTGTTTTAGAACATGAGTTCTTACACATGAGATGTTGTGCACATATCCTAAATTTGATTGTGGGGGATGGTTTGAAAGAAAATGATGCATCCATTGCTAAGGTTCATGAAGCGGTGAGGAATGTGAAATCCTCACCAAATAGAAATCAAACTTTTAGGAGTTTTATGGTGATATTAGGTATGGAATCCAAGTGTTTACTTTGTCTAGATGTACCTACAAGGTGGAATTCTACCTACCTCATGTTAGATATTGCTAAAAGATTTGAGAAAGTGTTCCTACAAATGGACTTTGGGGATGATAGTTATTCTTCATACTTTATGAACAAGGAAAATAGTGGTGGTTTGGGATCTCCTAGTGGGGTTGATTTTCAAAATTGTAGGACATTTGCAGGTTTCTTGAAACTTTTTTACAATGCAACAAAGAAGTTATCTGGTTCTTTGTATGTTACTTCAAATACCTTCTTTGATGAGATATTTATGATTCAAAAGAATATTGCTCATTTAATTAAATCTCAAAATCATCTCTTGAAAAACATGACAACTAAAATGGAAGCTAAATTTGAAAAGTATTGGGGGGAAAGGGATAAAATTAATTATCTTTTGTAATTGGCTGTGGTTCTTGATTGAAGAAAGAAAATGATATTTTTGAAGTTTTCTTTTTCTGAAATGTATGGGGATGAAGTGGTTGATGAGATGATTGATTTGGTGAGGAAGACTTTTAGATAGGTTGTATGATTCACCAAATTTGGTAGTACCAAGTGGGAGTGAGAGGACATACATAGACGGTGATACAATTGGTTGTACTGATCCATATGCAATAGTTAATTCTCAATATGAGTGTTTCTTAGAGGCTAAGAAGTCTATAAGGTGTAGCAATAAGATTGAAAAATATTTGGCTGAAAATTGTGAAAGTAGAAGGGATGTCAAAATTTGAGATTTTGGAGTGGTGGAAAGTCAATATAGATAAGTACCAAGTGCTGTCCAAAATGGCCAGGAATGTGTTGGCTGTACCTGTTTCTATGGTTGCTTCTAAGTTGGCATTTAGTACCGAATGACACATACTTGATCCATTTTGAAGTTCACTCTCTCCACTTGTGGTTCAAAATCTTGTTTGTACTCAAAACTGGCTGCAAGACCTTGTCCCAATTTCTTTTTGCAAATCAAAGGATGAGGTGAAGGCATTGGAGGATGAATTTCATGACTTAAGTAATACATTTAACTTCCAAACTTCTTGTCTATTAAGTGTTATTCAATGTGTCATATACTTGAGCAAAATTTAATCTATTGCCTTCATTTTGTCTTTTCTAGTTTTGAATCAAGCAACAAGTTCTAGTTCTTGCTCAAGCAAAGGTGATACCCGTACCACAGTTAATATTGATGAATGATCACTAACCAAGAATGTTTCTGCCCTTGTAATTTTTGTTGATGTTGGTTACTTCCCTTTCAGTCATTCTATAACTTTTGTTCTTTGTCTTTATATATTATTGATAATCATTTTTTTCCCTTTGTATTGTAGAAGGAAGGAGGGTAGCATTTTGTAAAGGAGGCAATATTTTGGATATATTTTGGAAGCTATTTCGGAAAAATATATAGTTTTTCTAACTATACATGAACTCTTGCTTATAGGAAAGAAAACCTAGCATTTATGTAGGTTTTCCTTTCTATAAGTTATGGACTTGTTAACTATAGATAATAGAGTAGTTCTTTATAACTTTAGCAAAGCTATTTTTTAGAAATACTTATAGTATTTCACAATTGTAACTAATTATATATACTACTGAGAATATTGCCTACTGCCTTGGTGGTTTACTACCTTACAAACTCGCAGGAATTGCCTCTATGGCTTACTATACATACATACATACATATATATATATATATATATATGTATGTATGTATGTATGTATGTATATGGAATTATGAAGATGTTCTAGCATCTGTAGTAATGCTTGCTGTGTGGTTCTGGAAATTTATTTGATGTGTGGAATGGTTGGCAAGTTTAATATGTGTTCAGATTGACTTTTATATGCCTGAGTTTTCTTGAGGCAATTTTGAGGTACTACCCAATGCCCAAGCCCTTAGGCTTAGGCAATTTTGAAAATATTTGTTACTTGTATTGTGTGGATGTTTAACAGGTGGTAAAAAATGGTAATTTGTGTGTTTTTATTTGTTTGATATTTTGCCCAGGTTTTACATGCTATTGATGTTTAACAAATGGTAAAAAATAGTATTTTGTGTGTTTTTATTTGTTTGCTATTGTGCCCATGTTTTACATGCTACTCTATGTATTTTTTGTTCCTAATTGTCAATATGTGGGAACTGGGAAGTATAAATTTGAACAAATATTACTTCAAGCAGAGCTTGATGGCCCATTTTAAAGGGTATTGGCCTACTAGGAAATATTAATTTGGACAGATATTGCTTCAAGTAGAGCTTGAAGGCCCATTTTAAAATAAATGAAGTAAAAAAGAGGCCCAATAAGATATAACAAGATTACAAAAAAATTTAAATCATTGTAATTTAGAAAGCCCATCAATTTTGGCCAAAAAGACCCAAAAAAATAAAATCCAAGAAAATCTACAAATTTGGCCCAATTCACGGTCCAGACCTGCCAAACCGATGAATCCAACCCACCCCAACCGATGACCTGAATCGATGGGTTTGACCCGTATGCACAGTCAAGTACGGATCAATTTTTTAGCAACCCGACCAAGCAGGTCGAGTGCGGGTTAGACCCAAATTTGAGCTGACCCGACTCATAAACAACCCTACTGATCATTCATCATGACCATACATGGACAAAAATAAAGATTTAGGCAAAGAAATAGGTAATAAAGTTTCAGAGAGACCGAAGCTACCTCAACACACTCTCCAAACTTTTTCCCTTGCCAAATCAATCTGATGGCCTCCCAAGCTCTATATATAGCGTTGCTACTTTGATCTAGTATTTGTTCTCCAAATTATATCGGAACTTCAAAAAAGATCCACTAATCGCAACATCCAATTGATATTGGAACTCCTTCCGACGCTAATTATGATGAAGGCTTGCTTGGGAAGACGAATCAGCGCACTACTGATTTGTGTGCGTGGGAGAGATTATTAAAAATCGCATAATAAAAATTTTTTCAGCACTCTATTTCAAAACTTTGACCAATAATGCAAAGAGAAAATTTGTTGACACAACTTTTGTGTCACAATTTTTGTTACAACCCTCATGTGGCTAAATAATGAAAATAAAAATAAAAATGTGACGAGTTCATGTGAAAGTGATAAATAGATACTCAATAATATGTCACATCAAAATTTTAGTCAAAATTGTGGTTCTAAATTTCTAATAGCACTCTATTGTTGAGGCTTGATTTTTTTTTTCTTTTTTTCTTTTTTATGTGATTCCTCCTAGCTATGCAACTCAACAATTTGGGGGTCATTTGCAAAACTAGAGGTCGGTGCTCAAGTCTCATGAATTGACCCAAAAATTTATGTGATAGCTTTAAATTAAAAGTTATAAACCATCATTTATCCACTCTTTTTAGGATATCCATTCTCTTTAGTCTTTGATTAGGACTCCATGTCTATGATTCAAACATATATAAAGAGAACATTGAAAGTATACATGAACAGAACAAAGAACAACGTTCATGTTTGCTAAAAACATGACACTGGAAAAGTTGGACATAATATTATGTCTTTGATGTTTCCTAATTAAAACGCATTTAATAAATTTTCTTTAATTAGTTTGTGATTATGAGTAAAAAGGTACTCTTAAGTCCTAATGACTGACTAAATAAAATATTGATTCCATAGTGACAATCAAGAGATGCATGCCCTCACTGTACGTAGTAATAAAAGATGGGGTTCTTTAGTAGCTCAATGGCTTAAATATTTATAAATTATGATAACTATCAAGTTTCGGTTTCGCGCGCAAGCTAGCGAGAAGTTGGAAAGACGGTTTTCATTCTCATATGTCTACTATTTTCATTATTTTTTTACATCCAATTTTACTTATTAAAATGTGAATATTATTGTATCTATTATGGATATTAGTGTGTAGATTCGTGTATATATATGGGTACAATTAAAAATAATTGCAACTATAACATCAATACATGGTATTAGCTTACACTTGTAAAACTATATATTTTTAAAATATGTAACAGTTTCTCATTATATATATATATATATATATAATTGATTTTAGACTCTTCGATTTTTGTACCCAATAATTCATTTGCCACAAAAATTAAAAACTTAGATGGATATGAGGCGGAAAATTGAACTCCAATTAAAATTCAATTTAGAAATTAATTGGATTTAGACTCTTCGATTTTTATACTCAATAATTCACTTTGTACAAAATTAAAAATTAAATAAAACACAAGGCGTAAAATTGAGAATCTAGTTAAAATCTAATTAAATTTTCTCTGAGTTTTGCCTATATATGTATATATATATATATATGTATGTATATGTGTGTGTGTGTGTGTGTGTGTGTGTGTGTGTGTGAGAGAGAGAGAAAAATATGGACAAAATTGCCCTTTGTCCTTTTTGGGCAAATTAAATAGTTTTATATCCCCTTTCCCAAACTAATTAGGGAAATGCTCCTCTTTTAAAACTCGATTTATGATAAATCGAATTAGGCCCTATAGTGGCATTTTTAGGGAGCCTATAGTGACGTTTTAAAGACCTATAGTAGCGTTTTGTAATTCGACCTCAATGAAATCGAGTTATAGATAAAAAAAAATTGCCTATAACTCGATTTCATTGAAATCGAGTTAAAAAACGTTACTATAAATCTTTAAAACATCATTATAGGCTCCTTAAAACGCCACTATAGGGTTTCATAAAAATAAAAAAAATTAACTCGATTTATCACAAATTGAGTTTTAAAAGAGAGGCATTTCCTAATCAGTTTGAAAATGAGGGTATAAAACTATTTAATTTGCCCGAAAAGGAAAAAGGGCAATTTTGTCCAGAAAAATAGTGAATGTGAACTAGTGTCAAAGAATAAAACAAGATATACAAAGAATTTTACAAATAATAATTTATTAATGAGCGGCAACGATAACAAATAACGATGACTATTCAATACCGTACTATGTAGAGTGAAGCTACGTGATTACACCAATTACAAGGATGAAGCTTATGCAATTACACCAATCAGGTTGCATTAAAAGTTACTCCCTCCGTCCCATTTTTTTTGTCCTGTTTGAAAAGTCAAACTTTTTAAGGGGACATCATTTATTGTCTTGTCTACCTTTTAAAAATGTATAAATTTCCAAAACAACCCTTAAAAAAAATTATCAAAAAATTGAATAAGTAAATTAATAGGGGTATAATAGGAACATTAGTAAATTAATGACTTTTATTTTTAGAAACAGGACAAATATTTTGGGACATTTCAAAATGGAATAGAGGACAAAAAAAATGGGACGGAGGGAGTAAAAACTATCGTTTAGCCAAAAAAAAAGGTTAATAAACTGTCATTTATGCACTCTTTTTAGTCTTTAGTGAAGGGGCGGCGCTAGTCTATATTCAGGGGGTTCAAATGAACCCCCTGACTTCAAAAAAAAAAAAATTTATATATAAATTTTTTTTTTGTTAGTTTAGTACTTTAATTTATTTTTAAAAATATTTTTGCACACTCTGAATTAAATTTTGCACATCTTTATTACAAGTATTTCAAACTCTAAGAGTAAAAAGTAAGTGTTTGTGAATTATAAGTGTCACTTTTTTTTTATAAATTTATATTATGTGTGCGAGTGTGTCTAATATTGTTTGTGTGCAATACTTTTTATTATAATGCTATTTGTGTGAATTATGATGTGTGGGACGTTTGTGTGTACAATATAAATATAATATAATTTAATAATTAGGAAATAGAAATGGTTTGTTACATGTGTGTGTATTGTTATCGTGTTATAATAACTTTTTGTTATAAAGTTAGTAAAATTTAAGAAAAAAAATTGTAAAGTTAGTGTTTGTCCAAGCATTTGATTGGTTAAGTAAACACGTAGTGTATAATTTTATGTATGAATGAGTGTGGTTCTGTGCATCAATAATTAATACAAAGCTAATGAGTTTAGTTTAGTCATTTAGTTTAAAATATTTTTACAAAAAAAAATAACAAATAGATAATAACAATTGCATAAAAATAAAAATGTTAGATAAATTTAACAAAATAAAATAGTCATAGGCTTATAACTGCCCACATTGGCAATAGATACTCATAATGAACTATCATATAACAATTATTAAAAATTTAAGAATTTGTAGAAGAAAATTGAAAAACTTCATGTATTAATTTTTTTTGTCAATAACTCGATATATTCAAGTTCTTTTTTTACTCAAATTTTTTAATGACCCCCCTAAACAAAATTCCTAGAGCCGCCGCCACTGGTGAATTAGGACCATTTGATTCAAATATAAAGAAACATTGAAAGTAGACTTGAATAGAACAAAGAACATCGTTCATGTTTGCTAAAAACGTGACACTGAAAATTTGGACATAATATTTATGTCATTGATGTTTCCTAATTAAAACGTGAGGTCTGTTAGGACATATGTGTTTACATGTTAGGAACATATGTCATGATTTATGTAAATTGGCTAATCTTTTGACAAAACGCACTCTACTTGTAATTGGGTAGTTCTAGGTGTTTTTAATACTTCAAGAAACTATGTTTCAAGATCAAGTGTTGAAGTCATCAAGTCTGTCCAAGAAAAAGCAAGTTGAAGTGCAGGAATTTTAAAGCTCGACACCTGCTCGACACCTACCTCGACACCTGCTAGCTGTCGAGAATTACGAAAATCAGAATTCTGATCTGATTTTATTGGGATCCGTGAATGTGTTTTTGGGCCTTCTTTTCTTCTAACCCTAAACATATTTAAGGAGTGTTTTAAGAGCCGTCAACGGGGACACAAGTTGCATAAGCATTGAGCAATCCTTGTTCAAGCAAATTGTGCTCTGAGACGAAGTTCTTAACCTAGATCATCTTCTTCAAGAAGTTGCTGTGTATTGTGCACCTTAGGGTTTTGTGACCAAGCATCTTCCTGATCTTCATGCATAGAATGATCTGAAGAACTCTGCAGCCAACCTCTCATTCTAAAGTTGGTGATTGAAGTCGCGTACTGGGATCCGCGCATCTGGTTAGTCACGTACTTGGGAGCCGTGCATCAAAGGAGGGAATTGTCACTACAGATCAAGTCCAATTGGGTATTGGGGTAAGGGTTCAACTGTAGGTTGGTAAGGTACTTGGGATTCCTTTACTTGTAACCGCTTGATTTGATAATAGTGGAGTTTCGGGAGTGGTGACCTGAAATCACCCGGTGGGGTTTTTGCCGTTAGGGTTTTCCCCATTCGTGAACAAATCACCGTGTCTTTTATTTTCCGCTGCATATTTTGTTATTCGGTGATTTGTTTGTGCTGCCACGTATTTGCATGTTAAATTAATTAATTAATAACTTGACTTAATTAATTAATTAGTTTAAAATCACAAGGGGTCATTCAGTTTGTGGCCTATCAAGTGGTATCAGAGCAGGCACACTCTGATTAGTTATTAATCTTTGCTGTGTTTGATCCATTGACCCCTGTTTGTCATGGATAGAGGACAATCTCTTATTATACCTCCTTTATTTGATGGGACTAACTATGCCTATTGAAAAGTACGCATGAGAGCTTTTTTGCAGTCCCTAGATGAGAAGGTGTGGCAAGCTGTGGAGATTGGCTGGACAAAGCCAAAAGAAGCGCCGGCTGATTGGGATGAAGCCAAGATCAAGGCGGCAAACTTCAACAGCAGAGCGTTGAATGCACTGTTTAGCGCTGTCACTAATGAGGAGTTCAAGAAGATATCCTCAACAGAAACTGCCAAGGAGGCGTGGACCATCCTCCAGACAACCTATGAAGGAACAAAGGCTGTCAAGGATTCAAAGCTACAGAGGCTCACTACTAGCTTTGAAGAAATTAAGATGGAGGAGGATGAGTCGTTCGATGAGTTCTATGCCAAGCTGAAAGACATAGTGAACTCAGCCTTCAATCTTGGGGAAACCATCCCTGAACCCAAGGTTGTAAGGAAGGTGCTCAGATCTCTACCTGAGAGATTTCATGCCAAGATTACGGCAATTGAAGAATCAAAGGATATTGATAAAATTCCTTTGACTGAGCTAGTTGGGAACTTGCAGACCTACGAGTTAGGGTTATCAAGGATAAGCAAGTCAAGCAAGGGCAAGAGCATGGCCCTAAAGGCAAAGAACAGTGATACAGATGAGTCTTCCGATGATGAAGACTCAAAGATGAAGTCCTACATCACAAGGCAATTCAAGAAGTTTATGAAGAATGCCAATGGGAGGAGCTTCGACAAAGACCGAAGGCAATCCGGCTCTTCACAGTTCAAGAGCCAAGACAAGGGAAGGAAGGATGCCAAGGATGGCGGTCAATACACTGTTCCTGCAGGACCAAAGTGTTTTGGGTGTCACGGGTTTGGACACATGAAGAATGAGTGTCCCACTTATCTGAAGAGCATTGGAAAAAGCAAGGCTCTAGCTGCAACCCTTAGTGACACTGAGCCTGAAGATGATTCCGATGATGAGGATGACGGAATCCTAAATGCCTTCACTGCTTCAGTCAATTCTACTGATGGGATTGTTGAAGAAGAAGAGGAAGAATTGGTGGACACTGAATGTGAAAAGATGGATGACAAAGATGATATCCATTCAGCCTATGAGAAGCTTTACAAGCTTTCTGAAAAGCATGAGAAGCTGTACAGGCTGGCCACCAAGAAGCTCAGTGATGTGGAACTTGACAGAGAAGAATTGTCCACAAAGTTTGATAAGGCTAATCAAACTATTGGTGCACTGAGATTTGAGAACAACTTCCTGGCTGAGAAGACCAAGAAGCTTGAAGCTGAGCTGTTTCAAGTAAGAGCTCAACTGGAGAGGACGTCAAGTGCAAAGCTTGATGAGATGCTCAGCAACCAGAAATCTGCTTCAGATCGAACAGGTTTAGGGTATGGTCTTTCTATCTCTAACTCTGCTTCTACTAGTTCTACTGTTTTTGTTCCTCCTGCTAATAATGTTAAAATTGAGAACATTGATGCTAAAACTGAATTAGCTAGTGAGAACATAGACAAAGAAAAATCCATCTTAGGAGCACCCCCTAAGTTAGAAAAGAAAGATGCTAAACTCCCTAAGGATAAGAAGGCTAACTCTCAGAAGCCTAAACAAAAGAAGCAGCATCTCTGTTATCATTGTGGAGCTGCCGGTCATACTCGACCTAATTGCTACAAGTGGCTAGCCACCCAACAGAGCAACAGTATGACAGCATCTGGAAGCCAAAATCAGCTTCAATCCTCTCTTGCTCCTCTTGGAGATCTTCTGAAAGCCATCATGTTCCTTTCGAACTTGAACGGTTTCAATTCTTCCCCCTCACCGCCGGTTCAAGGTTTCAAACAAAGGAAAGGCTCTTCCAAGGAGTGGAAGAAAAAGGACTCTAAGTGATTTCATCACTTTCTTCTCCCCTCTTGTTTCTCTCTATCTTTGCATTGCATGTGTGTTTTGCATTTTTATTTGAGTCAGTCTAGTTTTATGCATTGTTTTGCTTTGTTAACATGTTTTTGTGTGTTTACTTTCAGTTTTGTTTATTTTGTTTTTGATAAAAATAAAAAAAAAAATTAAAAAAAAAATTAAAAAAAAAAATTAAAAAATTGAAAAATACAAAAACAGTGTGTGTTTTGTGTACTTTGGTACTTGTGTACCTTAGATGGCCAATGAAACAAAGTTTTCTAAACCTTGTATCTCTTGTAGCTTAGATGAGCATCTTTATGCACAACTAAGCAAGTGAGCTTTGTAGCTCGTGTTTGTGATGAGTAAGATTAGGTTATTTCTTTGACTTAACACTCATATCACTCTTTTTGACGGGTAGGACTAGAAAATCCTAAGAGAAAGGCATAAATAACCATCTCACCACTGTTACCCGCCAATCATTAATGACATCTGTATGCTTCGGCATAGCAAAAGTGTGATGTCAATGACATTTGTGTGCTTAGGCATAGCAAAATTGAAATGTCAAATATCAATGGGTATTTCTTTTCTTTCTCATAAGCCCATGTATGATATGCTTAAAAAGAAAATATGCAAAGAAATAAAAAGCAAAAAGATTAAAAATGCTTTTAAAAATGGTTGCAAGCGTGTATTCTAGGAGATGTGGGAGTTATAGGATGTACCTCAAAGGTGATAGTCCCCATCAAACAGTTATGATTGTGTGTGAGTTAAAGTTATTTTCTCATATCTCAGATCGTCATAACATGTATACACTTATGCAATCTTGCGATGTTTTTCACACACAACACGCAATATTCTTTGCTACTTTTGATACATGTGCAGGTACAATGTGATTTGGCCATCACAAAGGTTTACATGTGCTTTTGTATGCTCACTAAACTGTCATGACTTATTTTTGAAATATAAAATTTGTTAGACTTGTTTAGTGTGTGTGTGTGTTCTTGGGAGATCCATGTGCTTAAAATTTTCATTGAGAGATGATTTTTGAGAGATTTATATGTTGATTGGATCATGGTTGAGGTGCATGTCTTGATTGCATATTGTCTGTGTTTTTCAAATCTCGAAAAACTGCATTTCAAAGCTGGCTCGACACCTTCTCGATACCTCCTCGATACCTGGTCAGCTGTCGAGCCTCTAAAACTTTTTCTTATCGCAATCTCGACACTTCCTCGACACCTGGTGGATCGATCGAGAACTCTCTGTCTGGTCGATACCTTCTCGACACCTCTTCGATCGATCGAGCTTCTGATGATGGTTGAGCTGTTTGGTACCTCGATACCTCCTCGATACCTCAGCTGTCGAAGGCATTTTCTCTCGATACCTTCCTCGACAGCATCTCGATACCTCTCGACACCTCTGCTGTCGAGATTTACTGGAGATCCTATATATACTTCGATCGCGATTTCTCTTTCATTTTCTCGATCTCTCCGAGGCGGTTCGTGTTCCTGAAGCGATTTTTCTTCTCTCCAACCTTCATCCAACTTGATTTTCGAACTTTCTTGCTTCAATTCACTTGGTATGATCTTGTTTTCCTTTGTTTTTCATGCATATCATGTTTCAAACTTAGGTTTTGGGATTTTTTTTGAAAACTTTGGGTTTTTCAAAATCTTTGAGTTTTTGTTGAAATTTTGGGTTGGGATTTCAATAAAAAGTGTTTAAAATATCATACATTGCATTCCATGTGCATTAGAATGATACTTTCATGCATTTAGTTGTGTGATTCTTGAATGTGTGTTGCTAGGATTGGATTGGGCTGAGCCCATGATGTTTTTATTGTTTAGCATGTCACATGATCATGCATTCCCATGCATACGTTCATTTTGTTCAATATACTGTTATATTTGAACTGCTTGGGACTTTTCTGATTGTCTCCCTCTCTATCTTTTTCTTTTCTTTTACGTTAGTTGCATCTATGGCACCTAAACGTAAATCTACTCCGGCTCGGAACCCTCTGCGTTCTGGAGCTTCTTCATCTTCTGATCATGCTCCTCATAATCTTCGGTTCCGTGATGGAGATGCCTACAAGGCATTTACTGAGAACTTCTCTAAACGAGGTGTTCATTCGGAACGCCACGTTGTTCTGGCGGACTTCGCCGACACTGACCTTCCCTCTGTCATTCACAGTAGGGGATGGGAGTCACTGTGTGACGTCCCGGTCACTTGTCCTCTCGTGCTGATTCAGGAGTTTTACTCCAACATGCACGGGATTGATCGTTCAGTACCTCTCTTTTTCACTCGCGTTCGAGGTACGCGCATTGCTGTCACACCGCAGCTGGTTGCGGATGTGCTTCATGTTCCTAGGATAGAGTTTCCTGACTATCCTACTTGTGAGCGACTGAGGACTGTGTCCAGGGATGAGCTCATTTCTGCTTTCTGTGAGCGCCCTTCTGAGTGGGGTGAGCATATGTACACATCATGTAGACCTTTTGCTAAAGGTCCTAGATTCCTTAACATGGTGATGACATTTGTACTTCATCCTCTCTCCCATTATAACTCTATCACAGAGCCTCGTGCTCGTTTCTTGCTTTCTCTACTTGAGCATCTCACAATAGATTTTCCCTCTCACTTCATTTTTTCTATCATAGATGTTCATTTAGATGCGGCGTCCCGTGATAAGCTTGTCTTTCCTTCCGCTATCACGAGGATTCTACGCCATTTTTCCATCCCTTTCCCTGTCGCCGACCACTTCACACACATCTCTGCCATAGATGCCGCTACTGTAAAACGTAGCCAGGCACAGTTCAGGGCGAGACAGCCGGATTTCACTCCGCCCTCCCGTTCGGCTCCATCCAGATCTGCTCCATCTACATCGACTTCTCTTCCTTCCTCCAGCGATGTATCCCTTGGAGATATTATGGCGCAGCTGCAGCGCATGGATACTCGCCTTGATACACTCACCACTGAGTTGTATCAGGTGAACGTTCGTGTTGGTCGTATTGCACGACGGCAGGCGACCATGGGTGGTTTTGCATCTGAGGCTTCTCCACCACCTCCTCCAGTTGCTTCCGAGTCTGATGCTGAGGATGATGATGATGATAGTGATGACGATGATGCTTCAGATGATGATGGAGATGCTAGCTCTACTGATGAGATGTCTACATGACACTCTACCCTTTGTCACTCGTGACAAAAAGGGGGAGTAGTTTTGGGATTATGAGAGTAGTCATCTTAGGGGGAGAGTTAGTATAGGACATTTTGATAGGGGGAGTGTTCTTACTTTTTGAGGGATGTAGTGAGGCTTTAGATGTATCTTTTTCTTTTCCTTCTTTATAGATACATTAGTCTTGTATATCAGTTTTACATACATTGTACTTATCTTCTATATATGTGGATGTATGTTTCTTATTCACCTATCTCTTCATGTGTTGGTTCTTTTCTTTCTTTATACACATGTTCTTTATACTTGTATGCAATCTAATTATTTCTGTTTCACACAAGATGCCTTGATGAGTTTTGTTTATAAGTGCTTCAGAAATACAGGTTGTCAAAGTCTACTTGCCATAAACTCTCTTTTTGCAAAGTTCTTCAAGAGTTTGTGTTAGGATAGATTTTATTGTATGTAACAAGTGAATATGAGTTGAGTGATTTATGACTTCTCTCATATGTTCATTTGTTTGTTGTGGTTTTGTCACGGATTGCCAAAGGGGGAGATTGTTAGGACATATGTGTTTACATGTTAGGAACATATGTCATGATTTATGTAAATTGGCTAATCCTTTGACAAAACGCACTCTACTTGTAATTGGGTAGTTCTAGGTGTTTTTAATACTTCAAGAAACTATGTTTCAAGATCAAGTGTTGAAGTCATCAAGTCTGTCCAAGAAAAAGCAAGTTGAAGTGCAGGAATTTTAAAGCTCGACACCTGCTCGACACCTACCTCGACACCTGCTAGCTGTCGAGAATTACGAAAATCAGAATTCTGATCTGATTTTATTGGGATCCGTGAATGTGTTTTTGGGCCTTCTTTTCTTCTAACCCTAAACATATTTAAGGAGTGTTTTAAGAGCCGTCAACGGGGACACAAGTTGCATAAGCATTGAGCAATCCTTGTTCAAGCAAATTGTGCTCTGAGACGAAGTTCTTAACCTAGATCATCTTCTTCAAGAAGTTGCTGTGTATTGTGCACCTTAGGGTTTTGTGACCAAGCATCTTCCTGATCTTCATGCATAGAATGATCTGAAGAACTCTGCAGCCAACCTCTCATTCTAAAGTTGGTGATTGAAGTCGCGTACTGGGATCCGCGCATCTGGTTAGTCACGTACTTGGGAGCCGTGCATCAAAGGAGGGAATTGTCACTACAGATCAAGTCCAATTGGGTATTGGGGTAAGGGTTCAACTGTAGGTTGGTAAGGTACTTGGGATTCCTTTACTTGTAACCGCTTGATTTGATAATAGTGGAGTTTCGGGAGTGGTGACCTGAAATCACCCGGTGGGGTTTTTGCCGTTAGGGTTTTCCCCATTCGTGAACAAATCACCGTGTCTTTTATTTTCCGCTGCATATTTTGTTATTCGGTGATTTGTTTGTGCTGCCACGTATTTGCATGTTAAATTAATTAATTAATAACTTGACTTAATTAATTAATTAGTTTAAAATCACAAGGGGTCATTCAGTTTGTGGCCTATCAAGGTCAATAAATTTTCTTTGAATAGTTTTTGATTTAGACTTTTAATGACTAGCCGATGAAGCAGTAAACAATGACTATTCAACACCTAATGTGAAGAATGAAGCTACATGATTACACCAATCAGAAGGATGAAGCTTATGTGATTACACCAATCATTCCATTAACATTAATCGTAAACTGTGGTCAAAGCTAGCGCAGCCACAAACATCTTGGAATAATATACGAACGCGCATTGCCGACTCTACCTGGTCTTCTCCGTGCTCTCCAAGCTTTGGACTCACTCCCATTTTTCATAGTCTGTCACTGTCCCTTACTCTACAAGCTAATGGACTCATTGGTATCACTATAAATAAAGCATCTTAATTTCCTCAATTCTCATCCATTTCAAACTTCTGCTAAAGAATCCACAAGCCTCTTCACCTGTTCAAAACTTTTCAAGTAAACACAATGGCTCTTTTCTCAGCCTTGATCAAATGTTTCGTGCCCTCCTCATCGTCACAGGTCTCTGATGATGCCATGAAAGCAGACTCTTCAGAGAAACCCAAAGGCAAAGACAAATCAAAATCATCTGGAGCTCCCATTGTACTATCCTACTTCCCAGTTAATTCTAACCTCTCCCGCTTGTAGTGATATATTATATATGTGACTACAAGTTGTTGAACTGGAAGATGGTATGGTTATTCAAATTTCCATGCAGTCTGCAGTATCTATAACTGTGTTTGAAACTAATTTCTGGGACTGGGAGCACGGGAATATTTAAACTATGGATTGGAGATTTTCATGGGCGTCTTAGTATGTAGATTGTTCATTTGAGAGTGCGATCTGTAAATAAATAAAGAATAAGAAGATGTTGCCATGTATATTTATCTGAATTTGTCAAAGCTTTTTTTTTATAAATTTGTGGCAAGAATAATATTCAATTTTGATTTACAATACTTATTTTTCAATAATTTATTGTATTGCACTCACAAATTTATTGTAATTGTGACTATTTTTCTTTATATTTGTGCATAACTTGACTTTATTTTTTGAAAAATATATATAAGTATTATTTAAAAGAGTATTAAATGCATGTGAATTAACAATTTCGGAGATGAAAAACTATATCATCCTACCAAAAGAGGATGGAAAAATAAAGGAAAAGCAATATATATCAAATTCAATTTGTATTTTAGCTAGATTTCTAAGAGTAGTTGATATAAAGATATGATACTCAAGTAATAGTCTAGTGGTAAGTTTGAATCTCACCTCCACTTCTCCTTTTCTTTATCTATCTTAAAAAGATATAAAAAATTATGAAATTTAAAAAGAAAAATCTACTCTTGACTATATCAAACTAGATAAGAAGCAAGAACCATGCCCTAAAATTAGTGCCAACCCTTCAACCAAAAAAACAAATTTGTGCAAAATTTTTCCAAATAAAAAGCAAACAAAACAAAAGAGGATCAACTACAGTCTACAGGGCACTCTCCTTGCAAGGAAATTTGGGTCAAACAAATAGAGAAAAGCAAGCTTAACGAGATCCCTACATGTAATAGGACAAGCCTTCTGTGCTTTATGATTACATATGCTAGAAGTGGTGGCTCCATGAATTTTTTTTAGGGTGGCTATTAAGAAATATAAATTATACAAAATCTAAAAAAAAGTGAACTTCCTATATTGATGACAAAAAAAAAAAAAAAACACGCACACACACATGCAAACACATAAAATCTTACAATTTCCTCCTATGAATTTTATTATTTTGAAATTGTTACATAATAGTCTCATTATTAATGTTGCAAGCTACATTTTTTTTAAAATTTTAGTTAAATAAAATTTTTCTTGAACTTTTTTTTATGTAAGGAACAAATATATTGTTAAGGGGACTAAAGTTTAAGGATAAAGTTTGGTTATAAACTCAGTTATAGCACAAGGCTACAACTCTCACTAAACAAATTAATATTGCTACATATTTTGCAAATCTAACTATTAAATTGCATATTCTCTATGTTCTTAAAACAACTATCAAGTTTCATGTCAATCGGATATTATTTACTATTCGATCTATAAACTTATTTTTTATATATAATTTTAGATTACAAAAACTCAAAATTTAAACATTTAACTGATGACATAGCTATTGATTTTTAATCTTCTTGAAATTTTGTAGTATGGAGGATATAAAAAGAAAATGTAATTAAATAGTGGATTTGTTAAAATTTACAACCAATAAAAAAAATATATTGAATAGAATTGTAGTCTTATTTACAACCAAGTTTGCTGCCAAATTTTATTGAAAGTTTAGTTAAGTTGAGCCTAAAAAAAATTAGGGTTGTCACAGAGTTTTTTTTAAGTCATAAATTTTTAAAATTTATACATAATAATTTTTTTTAAGGCCAAGGGGGCCCTGTGATCACCCTGGACTCTACGTAAAGCCGCCAATGTATACTAAAAACTAGAATTACTTTTGTAGTCTTGAATTGTAGGGGAGCAAGTAGCTAGTAAACATGTTTTTGTGTTGTTGTTAGGAAAATAAGCGGAACCTCCCTATTCTTTAATTTCTTGCTTCCAAGCTATTTATTTCCTCCTTCTTGTCTCTATCCAAAAGAAGAACCTTTTTCCATCTTTATATATATACTTGCAGGTTGCACGTGCAAGGCACATGCTGCCCCTTTAATGAGAAAACTAATATAGATTTTTTTTTTTTAAGAAGTATAAAATTATGTACTTAATTTAAAATAACTTTTTTTTTTTTTTTTTTTTTTGAAACTGGAATCAAACTTTCAATTAAATCAAAGAAGCATCAGAGTTTACAAAATCCACCACAACTGATTGAACCTCTTCCATCCAAAATAAATTAGAAAAAACATGTTGGGCATATCTAGCAAGCACATGTGCCACCCTATTACCATTTCTCTTAGTGCAACTCACAGAAATCCACTCCAAAGAACCCATCAGATGCCTAATGTCACCAACAACGTGCCCAAAAGACGAGTGGTTGTCCTTGCCTGAAGCAATACACCTCATAGCATTGACACTATCACCTTCCACCATTAGCACCGAAAAGCCAGCATCTATTGCAAATTCCAACGCCTTACGACATGTGAGTAGTTCAGCCTCGTCACTATCCTGGACTGCTGGACCCTTGGCTGTCATAGCTGCCATTACTTCTCCACTAGAGTTTTTGATCATAGCACTAAACCCAGAACTGCCAGAATCTGCGAACACAGCTGCATCGTAATTTAGCTTGTACACGGACCGTGGTGGAGGTTGCCAGCCCGTCCTAGTGTTCTGCAGGATTTGCTGAGTCGCACCTAACACCTCATCAGCTTGTAAAGTGTCCTGTGATTGTTGGAACTCCTCAAGCAACTCAACAGCACGCTTATTCAACCAGCCCGGTTCCAGAAATTTGCCACCATACACCACTCTGTTCCGT
Source organism: Quercus glauca (assembly GCA_023736055.1). NCBI lineage: Eukaryota > Viridiplantae > Streptophyta > Magnoliopsida > Fagales > Fagaceae > Quercus > Quercus glauca. The sequence continues at coordinate 105,333,157 of CM043318.1, forward strand.
TGATTCCAAATCAACCATGCCTGCACTAACATTAGCTCCACCTCTATTTTGTCCATCCGATCTAGCAGGTACTCCAATAGAGCTGCAAAGTCAGGTTGCCCTGTCCCACACTTTTGCAAGGCCTTAACACTTCCATGCCAAATATCCTGAGTTGCTGTACATTCCCATAAAACATGAATAGTTGATTCTTGGAATATTGCACAGAACGGACACGACTCATCCAACAAAACCCGTTTCTTCTTGATATTCATTCTAGTTGGGATAATATCATGACATGCCCTCCACCCAAACACCTTTATCTTGTTAGGGATCCGTAGCTTCCATATAGCAGCCCACACCCTGCTAACTCCACCTGATGATGGTTTAGCCCAATCCTCCTCCTTCAAGAGAGTCCTTGCAACCTTGTAAGCCGACTTTACAGCGAAGATGCCATCCTTACTATGCTTCCAATAAACAGAATCAGGGACTTGCCTTTGACTTAGAGGAATAGCACATATAGCTTCCCCCTCTTCCCGATTGAAGTTAGCCATAATAAAATCTCTTCGCCATACATGGATGTCTTGGTTAATCAAACATGACACAGATACTTCCTCTTCATCATCCCTGACCGACAAGAAAGGCTTGTTTATAGGATAATTTGGAATCCACCTATCCCGATAGACATTAATAGAAAGTCCATCACCCACATGCCAATAATGTCCAGATCTTAAAATAGGTAAAGCCGCCACTAAACTCCTCCACACAAACGAACAAGTAGGTGATTCTATAGCCTCCAGTATTGAAGTTCTAGGAAAATACCTTGCTTTAAAGCACTGATAGAGGAGGGAATTTGAATCTTTTAACAGCCTCCACCCTTGCTTGGCCAACATGGCTAAATTAAATGATCTAAGGTCCCGAAATCCCATTCCACCATCCTTCTTTGACAATGTCAGTTTATCCCAACTTTTCCAATGAATTTTCCTTTCATTCCCAACTTGGCCCCACCAAAACCTAGCACTTAAACCATCCAATTCATGACATAATTTTGATGGGAGCTGAAAAACACTCATTGTATATAAATTGTACTATTTTTGCACTCCCACAAGTTATTTCCTAAATTCATCACTAGGTCCACTACCATATATATAACTCATCCCAACCCTAACCTACCTCATGTAGATTTTTCTCATTCCTTTTGGATGATGAGGCGGAGATAAGATACCCCGATTTAACCTCATCCTCCTCCATTGTTATCGATATTATTTGTTGATTTGCTTGCACATAAGTAAATACACTTTAAAACGGGGCCAAACCAAGGCATAGTATACTCGTGACTGACTTGACCAGTCAAGTTGTTGGTGACTCCACGGTTTCCTACAGCTACATTTACATAACGTAATTCATTTGTAAGCTTTGGTCAAGCGCAGCCACAAAACCATTTGACTAGTGAGAACCATCTGGGAATTTTCAAATGGCCATGGACCCACTCTACTTTGTTCGGTCTTCTCCGTGCTTTCCAAGCAGAGAAATTTGGACACACTCCCCCATCTCCCACATATCTCTCTCACTTGCAGTCTCTTCAATCACTATAAAATAGAGCGTCTTTCCTTAATTCTCATCCATCACACGTTGCTCATCCATTTCTACTTTCTTCTGCTAAAGAAATCACAAGCTTTCTAGCTTCTTTACTACATAAAGAACTTCTTATAAGTCAAACTACAATGGCTCTTTTCTCAGCTTTCTTCAATTGTTTCTTGCCTTCCTCTTTGTCACGTGTCTCCAATGATGCCATGAAAGCAGAGACTTCAGAAAAACCCAAAAACAAATCCAAATCCAAATCATCATCCGAAGCTCCGATTGTAGTATCCCACTTCCCAGTTAATTCATACCTCTCCCGTCTGTAGTATTATGATACAATATGACTACATGATGTTGAACTGGAAGATGGTTATGTTTATTCAATGCAATCATGAAATTCAGCAGTATCTAAAGCCGAGTTAATTTGAAACAAATATGTTTCAGATCAAGAAGTCAGAACGTTTGCTGAAAGAATGATGATGAAAATATTTGAAGAGCTTGCAAGGGAAAATATTGTGATTATTGTCAATTATGGGGTTTTTCATGGTGGTCTTAATTTAAGGAGTAGATTGATTTTATGATTTTGGAGGAATAAAGCATGAAGAAAGATGTTTCATTATGTATTCATTTGAATTTGTCAAAGCTTTTATTTTTATTTTTATTTTTTTTCACTGTATTCCATACAATAAGGATAATCAATTAATCATTTACTCAATTGAATTTGTAAAAGCCTTTTTTCTCTTCATTGTCTCCCTTACAATAAGGATAATCAATTAAAGGGCGAACCTAGAAAAAGGCATGCCAGTTTGGTAAGTTGGCTATATCTGGCTACAATATGGACAAGGTTAGACTAAAAAGATACATAAATTATCCATATATATGTTACTTATAAAGTTTGGCTACAAAAAATTAGCATACTAAAAAAATTAATATGATTATATATTTTGAAAATCTAACAATTGAATGGAACATTCTTTATGTATATATATATATATATATATATAATTTTAGACTACAAAAACATAAAATTGAAACATTTAATTGATGATATAATTATTTATTTTTGATCTTCTAGAAATTTTACAAGTATGGAGGATATATATATATATATAACTGTAGTGGGCATTTTGTGTGTTACACTGGGTCGCCTCCTGCGGTACTGTTGTTGTACTGGGTTGGGCTGCCTCCTGCTGTGCTAAGCTCGAATGTTCTAAGTAAAGGAGTTGAGACTGGCCCAACTGTAACTCAACTTGGTCCGGTTTGTGCGCAAAACTATGTCTCATCTGCCAGGAACATGCTTACGGCAGGCAGAGCCATTCTGGGTGAATTGTGGCAAACAAACATGATAAGAATAAGACAAAAGAGAGTATTTTTGTTTCTTGACTAATACAATCAATTAATCCTTAATTAAGTGAAATAATCACAATAGCAACAATTACTTATGTAAATAAAGCAAGAGAATAAATGGTCAGCATATGGGTCAATCAAAAGAGGAAAGAAATTAAAGTGACTTCAGCCTGCAGGACGGAAACCATAGAGGGAAGAACGCTCCTTCTCAATGCAACTAATCTCCCAGGGAAATTCCTGTCGTGGAAATTAATCACCTTAAGGGGAGCGGGCCTGAATGGTTGGCACCACAAAGGAATCCTTTTGCTTTTGGTAGAGAGCAAGATTTTGAAAAGGAGAGAGAGAAACAGCCTATTTGTGCATGCCTGCCGAACTAACTCTCTGTTTTTTTCTTTTTCTTTCTTTCTTTGTTTTAGTTTTCCTCTTATCTTTCTTTTCTTTTTTTCATGCTTTCTATTTCGTGATTTTCCTTACAGATGGTTGTTACAGTGATTCTAATGTGCTCCACTTTTGCGCACGGCAAAGGCCTCCTTTTATAGCATCTGCTGTGACCGGATTTTACTGTTTTGACTCTTAACAACATTTGTCTGGTCTGGGTGTACTTGTCGACCACCACTGAACCGTCTGTGTGCCACTCCCCATCACCAGACAAATAGGATTATTTTGTTTGTTAGTCTACCGTGGCACCCCATCCTGCTACGATGTGGGTGCTTTCTTTCTATCCCTTATGGCATGCACCTAGTGATTCCAACTCAGCCTTACTTCTTTTGGGAGTTATGTCATCTCAGTAGGATGTATCCCCCCAAAAGAGCTTGAGCAAGAACCCTAAGATAAGTTTTCCTCTCTCTTCACCGCTAAACCATGCCCTCTTACCTCTAACCCATGACTTCACCATGTCCCATATTGGCTGAGTACAGGCTGGTAATGTCTAAGCCTTGCACGTGCCTCCCTTCCATATGTGTCCAAAATCTATATGCTGCTCACGCGTCCGCCATGGCTTAGAGGCTTTGCCTGCACAGTCTGCCATCCGTTCTTGACCTTTTATGTGAGCTGCTTTTTGATTTCCCACTCCCTTAGGGACTGGGCTTTATTTGATATTGGGCTTTGCATTTCTTTCAGCCCATTTATTACTTGCCCTAATTTCCTACCATATCACTTGTCATTCATGCTGTAATGACTTACTCCTATTGGGCCTCTTTAGGCCTGCCATTTATTCTTTCCCCCAGTGGCTTAGCATGGCCACTGGTATTCCTACTCATGGGCTCCTGTATCCCCTTTTGTTTTCTCTTGGGCATCCTTGGCCCATTTGCTTTCTTTGGGCTTCCTTGGCCCTTTTACTAACTCTGCATTCTCATGGGTTTTTACTAACTTCATTGGGCTTTCCTGGCCCAATTACCTTATTCTTATCCTTGGGGCTCATGGGCTTGCCATCAACCCCTTACTTTCTTTGTTTGCATTACTTTGGGCTTGTGGTGGCCCATTCTCACTTTTTCATATCATATACTACCCATGAGTCTGCTATTTCTCTCTTTCTGGGCCTCTTTAAGCCCATTTGTCTCCTCAAGGCCTATTTGTTTATTTGATTGGCTTGTGATCCATTATTCCTACCGCTTGGGCTTAATGGTTTTACTCTATGTTTGCCAACCTTTTGTTACCCATGTTGTTGGGTTGGGCTTTCTTCCTTCTACTTGGATTCCCAAAAGAAATGACCCTCAACATTTAGCCCCCTGAACATATGGAGCGTTCCTGTGGTTCATATGTGAATAAAAAACATTCCTGTCCTTTCTACTTCTCTTCTTTCTTTTCCTTCATGGGCTTTTTTAAACTGTGGACCCCTTCTTATATATATATATTTCTTTTCCTGCCGTAAACAGTGTTGTCTCTTCGAATTTCCCAGTTTAGCAATTAATCTGAAACATAGCCGCCGTTTCATTAATTTCATTCCATTCTTGATGGCTGACCTGTCCCCTTCCTTTATGCTGGTTTTAATGACCCCGATATTTAAGAGAGAGTCCTTTTGCAACCTAAACACAAAATCTTTCTTTTCCAAACACTCGCTCTCCATTCCCCTTCCTTCACTGTTTTCTTCTTCTCAATCACTCACACCTATTTACTCCGATCAAGCCTTTATACTATGGCGCCGATGAAAAGCTAAGGCTCCTCCCGCCGTAAAGGGAAAGAGGCCATTTCCGACCCTCCTGCTGCTCGCGATGTAGGTAAGGAGGCCGAGTATTTCAAGTCGGACCACTCCGATGAGGAAGAAGCACAGCGCGACCCCGACAGTGAATGCGCCCCTCTAATTGATCCATGGTACGACGTCCACCCTCATTTCCCAAAAATTCCTGGTGATTATGCACCGCCGCCCTTGTTTGGCGAAACCCCAATGTTTCTTGGGCCTCGTTGGCCTCCTCGATCCCTGATCTAGTTATTCGCTAAGGCATTTCACTCCTCTTGCCTATCCATTTCGAATTTGGGTAGATAATGAGTTATCTGATTTGGGCTTCATGGGGTTGTTGCAGCGGGCCGGTGTTTTGAAGGCCATCGTTCCATCTCACTGCTTGTCCAACTTTCGGGACCTCTACAACCTTCGCCACTTGGTTCGCCAGTGATGTACCACCACCTATACTTTCTTCTTTTCCTACGACAAACTCACCGTTACCCTCGAGGACATGGCCAATCAGTTACTCTTGCCCATCCTTAGCGACGCCGATCCTGCCACTCTAGAACTTTCTCCAGAGGAAGAGGCCATTAAGGCCGAATTGAAGAAGAGGATGACTGGAAAAGCGAAGTTGTCATATTAGGTTAGTTCTTCTTCTAAGTTCTCTATGACCGCCTGCCATGCGGCTTTTGTTGCGTTTTGGCTTTGCAAATTTGTTTTTGGCTCTCACCCCCATTATGCGATAAAGCCGTTATACTTCCGTTTGGCCATCAAGATATCCGCCAGGGTGAGCCTGCCGTTAGCCTCTATGTTCTTGGGGCATCTATATGTCCAATTAGATATCCTGCGAAGTAATGAGAGTCAAGCGGGGTCTTGTCACATGGTTACCTCCTCCGTTCATAGCACTATCCTGTAGCAGTTGTTATTTGAGCGTTGTGCCCAACATTTGGCAAAGTGTAGGCCGATTCACATTGTTAAAGAGAATTATCAATCATGTCTGAGGGTAATTGCTAACTTCTGTGGCAGGTTTAAGCCTGATTTTCTGCTAGCCTTCCGTTGGTCTAGTTTAAAGCCTATTGATTATTCTGTTGTTGAGTCTTTTGATGAAGGTGTTGGTTTTTCTTGGAGAGCTTACAGAAATTTGGGTACGGATTACACATGTATGGATTCTGTGATGGGTTTGTTTGTTGACACTATTGGGACTACCACTCCCTTGGCTAGTTTTGATGAGACAGGGATTACATATTTGGCGGCCACCAATGTCGGATGGTTGCCTTACTTGGTCGATGAAGGCATCAAGTTTGTTCATTATCCTGCCAACCGAGTAAGAAGACAATTTGGATTAGACCAAGACATTCCTGATGACTTCTCTTTTCTTATGGAGTCCCCTACTTCGGTTCGACCTTTTCTGCGGCACACTACCTTTGAATTCTAGAGGCAGCATTTTAGTGAAGTTACTGTTCCTGGCTCACTGAGGGAGGGCCTTTGCACCCCTGCCATGCATGGATATTGGCAGGCCGTGATGACCTCGTTTGAGTAGGAGTTGGTGGATAGTCGCGGTTTCTCCTTTATTCCTCCTGATGGGCTCAATATGGTTATTTTAGTTAATCCCCGATTGCTCTTGCACTTCAAGTCCGTGTTAACATATGCCAGGAAACAGAACCGGTCTGCCATCTTTGAATGGAATGAGGAGAAGAGAGGGTGGTAATGGCACACTGGTGATTATCCTCCAGGTTGGGAGAAAAAAGTTAAAGTGACTAACATTTCTGCACCGAGTAAGAAAGGTCCTGCTAAGCTTAAGTATGTAAGCAAGTCCAAGCCTGCCACTCCATGGCCACCTGTAGATGCTCCCCTTTCCAGCAGGATACGGGGTAGTAAAAGAAAGACAACCCCTCACCCTACACTTGTTGCTAAGTGGAGAGTACGTCATCTCTAATTCTGCCCTATCCTTTATATATATATATATATATATATATATATATATATATATATATATTTTTTTTTTTTTACTTTCTCTGTGGCTAACTTTGACATGTTTGCTGACTTTTTTTTTTTTTTTTACTCTGTTTTTTGTTTTCTCTTTGCAGTCTAAGCATAAGGAAGACACATCTGTCACCCATCCCATACTGCTTGACGAGCTTGAATTTGAGGTACATCCCCCTTCCCTTTTCTTCTTCTTCTTCTTCTTCTTCTTCTTTTTTTTTTTTTTTTTTTTTTTTTTTTTTTCATATGTTCCATCTGCCGTATGCTTTTGTATACTTCATCCACCCAAAAGTTCCTTCGCTCTTCATGTCCCTTTCTTTTCTTTTCTTTTTTAGGATGAGCCCGAGCCTCTTTTTGTGTACCACCCTACAGCTGAGGAGCTTTCTGCCTTGGGTGTGCCCATGGGAGGCTTCTTTGATGGTGCTGATGTAGCGTTTTAGACACCTGCCCCTTCTGCTGCACAAGGGATTCCTGTTGAGGCTCCTACCTCTCCCACTAGGCCGGTACCCGTAGATGAGGGTACTCATACTGGGAAGGTTAGTAAGGTCACCCCTACTCCTGCCAAGACACCCACTAATCAAAAAGGAGTCACCCTTCCTCCTGCTACTCAGACCGAGGCTACTCCTACTGTCACGCCCCTTGTTATCTCCACCAGCGACCCCTTAGCAGCTCTGTCTTAGGCTGTGAAAAACGGTTCTTCTCTAGTAGTTACCCCTTCCTCCATTCCTAGTTCTGCTACACGTTGGCCCGATACTGACTTGTCCTCTAAGGAGTCTGAGGACATTCTTAAGAATCCTGACGATGAGCCCGTCCTGAGGAAGAGGATTTTTGACTCTAACGAAGAGGAGAGTGCTCTGCTCAAAATTGAATTCATGGGTATGTGCCTTCTTCCCCCCCTCCCCCTTTTTTTTTTTTTTACTAAGTTCATTCTTCCCCCTCTTTTTGCTAAGTTCACTCTTTCCCTTTATTTGTATGCCTATTTCCTTGTTTGTAGAGACTTTTGAGGGGTTAAGAATTGCACCAAGCGTAGGGATGCCCACAGCAGCTCCTTCTGTCACACCCATGGCACCTGTTTCTGCTGTTCCTTCTGTATCTGTTTCAGCTGTTCCCACAGCCCCCATTCTCACAGGCTTTGGTGAGTTTTCTTTTCCCTTATCTCCTGCTTGATTTCTTCCCTGTGAGTTTGTCTTTCTTTAGATCACCGCTTTTCATTTTATGCCCTGTGCTTTCTTGATAGGTCCACTCCCTACTGTTCCTTCTCAGTTTGAGGTGGGCCGCAATTCTACCACCATTCCGAATCCTGTTAGCGAGGCTGTAGCCTTTTTTACACGCTTTGATCAGCCTAAAGTTAACAATCTTGGACCTGTAGATTTTGAGGCTCTGGACCTCCTTATGTAGATTTCCACGGCTTCAGAGTTCCTGAGGATTGTGCCCCTTACTTGGTGACGGTCTACAACAACCGTGGAGACTTCATGCAAGGATTCTGTCTTGGCCGCTCCGCCAGATAGCATTTCTTGAGGATGTTGGGGAGTGTGCTGAACGATATTGAGTATAACTTCGTTGACACTGTCTCCACCGAGAGGATCCTGTAATGGAAGGCCATAGTCCAGGAGCTTATTAGTGTTGGTTTTGCTGTGGAGTTCATCTTAGACCACCTTCGAGAGATTGCCCGGGCTCTTTTTATGAGAAAAGTTCAGCCTACTGTTTATGCTATTGATTCATGTCTTGAGGTTCTGAAAAAGGAAGTAGCAGACTTTGAGGGTCGTCGCAAACGCCTTCTTTCTAGCATTGGTGGGTCCAGTCGTTTTAGAGATTAACCGCTCATTTCCGGACTTCATTGATGATGATGCAGTTTCCTCTTGTTTCATTGTTTCCCTTCCCTTATTACCCTATTTAGTACATTTTATATTTCCTACTTATTTCGCTAGTTTGCCACAGTTTGGGTTTGTAACTTATGATGCTATACTTTGTTACTGTTTTTGCTTTTGCTATGACATATGATGCTAATACTTCGTACTTTTTCATTACATTTTCACGAAAGCACGTTACAGTTTTGTCTCGTGACATAGTCACTTGAAAGAAGGAAAAAGGTAAAGGAAACACAAAAGCTTTTTAACAAGACAAAAGAAAGGGACAATCATATTACTTTTCTCCCTAGGCATAATAACATTTCATCCATTTCCCATTGATGGGATCCATTAAGCCTCTGCCATCCATCTGAGTCAAACGGAAATATCCACTTTGATGCGCCTCCCTTATCACAAGGGGTCCTTCCCACTTCGGTGCAAACTTAGATGTTCTTGTCATGCCTCGCTTGACATAATCTGCTACTTTTAACACAAGTTGTCCTTCCGCGAACACTCTTTCTTTTCCTCAAGTCCTTCTAGGTCTTCGCACCTTTCTACCGCAAAGACTTCTTCTTTTTTTTCTTTTTCTCGCATTTGCATAACTCTCAGGGATGGAGTCATTATTTCTGCTAGGCTCACTACCTCAGTTCCATAGACCAAGGAAAAAGGCGAGAAACCTGTGGCTGACTTAGGTGAATTTCTATAAGCCCAAAGAGCATCTGGCAGGTGCATTTCCCATCCTCACGTATACTCTTGGCTCATCTTACTGATAATCTTTGTGAGAGTCTTGTTCGCTGCCTCTGCTTGCCCATTCCCTTGAGGGTAATAAGGTGATGAATTGTAGTGTTTGACTTGGTAGAACTCTAGCATTTTCCTTACATCACTGTTGACAAATAGCGTGCCATTGTCATTACTGATCCTGTGGGGCACCCTAAACCTTACAATTATATTCTCCTTGATGAAGTTTTCCACTACTCCTCTTGTGGTTTTACGGAGTGGTACTGCCTCTGCCCACTTAATAAAATACTCTGTAGCCACTAGTATCCATATGTATCCACGCGATGGTGGGTTAACTAGTCCCACTAAATCAAGCCTCCAAGTGTGGAAAAGCCATGGGGTGACCATGCTATGTAGACTCTGCAAATGAGTGTGAATCAAGTTGGCTTGTACTTGACAACTGTGGCACTTTTTTACAAATTCTGCCGCATTTTTCTTCATGGTAAGCCAGTAGTAGCCCATTTGCAGCAGACATCTGTAAAACGTTTTCTTCCCTTAGTGCTCCCCACGCTCTCCTAAGTGTACTTCTTTTATCATTTCTTTTGCCTCTTCAGGGTCCAAATACCTCAAGGGGTCCCCATCGTATCCCTTTTTGAAAAGGACAATATTATGCAAAAAGTAGCACGTTGACAATCTCTTGAGCTTGTATCTTTTGTTATGCTTCTGTGGCAGGATGCCCTTTGTCAGGTATTGTATGAATAGACTTCTCCAATCTTCACTGATGAACACAGCGCAACTTTCCTCTCTGTCTGCTACAAGTTGGCAGGTCCCACACTGAGTTTGGACTCGGTGTGCATCTTTACCCATGCTTGGTCAATAGAAGCCTGCCCTTTGAAGTCTGCAGTAAAGGCTGACCTCCCCGCAGGATTTGCAAATCTTGTCATGTACTCTTTCAACTTTTTCTAGGCTTCCTCCTGCCCCACACATCTGGTTAAAACCCTACCTGGCATCCTGCGGTACAATTCTCCCCTCACCAAGGCGTATTCCTTTAGTACCTTCAATTCTGTGGCGTCTTCTTCCTTCATCAAGGCTTCCCTTATGGGGATCCGCCAATCCCATTCGCACTATTCCTCTTGGAACTTCTCCTTTAATATCTCAAATATGGATTCTTTCCTCTTGCTGACTTCTACTCTGGTGCTATTACCTTCAAACGTTATTTGTGAGCCTAGCGCAGCTAGCGCATCGGCAAACCGATTCTCGTTCCTTAGAGCATGTTCTATTTCAAAAGTTGAAAACTTTTCTTCCATCTTCTGGGCCATTGCTCTGTACGGGGTTAGGCTGGGTTCTTTTAAGAAGAAGCTCCCCTTGGCCTAGCAGACCACTAAGTTCGAATCACCGAATACCCTTAAATGCCTGACTCCCACTTCGAGAGCTGTGGCAAGCCCAGTTAGATAGGCTTCGTATTCTGCGGTGTTGTTTGAACAGGGGAATTCCAGTTTGAATGATAGCACTACTGCCTTATCTTCTTCATGGTACAAAACTACTCCCACTCCTCCAAATTAATGGTAGAATACCCATCAAATTTCATTACCCATTATTCTCTGACCTCTTCTGCCATAGCCACTTCCCCTAGAACTTCATCATCCAGCGGGAATTCTTCCCCTCTTGGAAACTACGCCAATAGGTCCGCTATAACTTGTCTCTTCACCGCCCTGGGTGTCCCTGTTCTCAAATCGTATTATGACAATTGAAACAACCACTGGGATATCCTGCCATAGAGGATTGGTTACTGGGATATCCTGCCATAGAGGATTGGTTGTTGCAATAAAGCTTTGATGGCATGGTATTTGGTCATCATCCATACTTCGTAAGCCAAGAAATAATGACGCAACCTCTGCGAAACATACACAATAGCTAAGCACGCCCTCTCTGCCCTTAGTGGGCAAGTAGAGTAACAGTGGTTTTTTGTGGATTGGGACCTACACTGTAGGGAGGTTCATCATAATCTGCTGTAGCCTCTTGAAGGCCACCTGCTACGCTTCTTCCCATTCAAAACTTTGCCATTTCCTGAGTAACTTGGTAAAAGCAGAAGTGATTGATGCCAACCCATGGATGAATCTCCAAATATATGAGATTATCCCTGAGAAGCTTTTTAACTCCTTTACCATGTCTGGAGGTCTCATGATTGCTATGGCCGTAGCTTTGGCCGGGTCCACATCTATTCCCCTACTATGAACTAGGAAGCCTAGGAACTTCCCAGAGGACACTCCAAATGCGCACTTGAGAGGGTTCATTCTTAATTTGAAAGCTTTGCACCTCTCGAATACCCTCCTTAACGTGTGGAAGTGTTCTTCTCTCCTCCTTGATTTTATTACTATGTCATCCACATAATCTTCCAATTCACGATGCATCATGTCATGAAATATGGCTGTCATCACTCGCTGATAAGTAGCACCCGCATTTTTTAGCCCAAAAGGCATCACAGTGGAGTAGAAATTGCCCATGGGTGTCCTGAAAGCAGTTTTCTCCGCATCCCTCGGTGCCATTCTGATCTGATTGCATCCACTAAACCCATCCATGAATGAAAACATGGCGTTTCCTACCGCAGAATCTATTACCAGGACAATGTTTGACAATGGAAACTCATCCTTCGGGCAGGCTCTGTTGAGATTTCTGAAATCTACACAGCATCTTGTGAAATGTACTCCCCCCTAGATCGAGGGTTTTACAATGGAGTCGCCACTTATTTAATTTTAAAAGGGAAAATAAGAAAACCTTCAATAAAAAAATAATTCTTTTGTATTAATGTATATTGCAATTTACATCAAATTTTGTAACAAAGATTTACAATGCTTTTTGTCCTAGATACAATCTAAGAAAAGTAAATTACATTGCTTTATTTCCTAGTTACATTCTAAAAAAATGTAAAATTACATGTGCAAAAGCAAAGTCTAAAACCCTTGATCTTGGTTCGGAGGCTAATTTACGAGATGGGAAGGGATTAAGCACCCATCTCGCCCGGTAAAACCGGTCTCCTAGGTTAAGGTGGCCAATGTCATGTCATGTCAAACAAATACAAACAATATGTCATATAAACATGGTAATTTGTAAGAATTGAAAACAAATATGTGTTAAGAGAATCAAATATAAAAAAAGACAAAAAAAAATGAAACTTGTTAGATAACAATTTTAATGTAAAGAAAACTTTAAAGCAATGGCATGTTCATCCAAGAAATCAAAGTAAGCAAAGAATCCCTAGCCTAGACATGTTTATCTAAGCATGTGAGAAAAAGAAAACAATGTTGTCATGTTATTTGTAATCAACATAATTGTAGAGAGAACCAAATAAAAATAAGACCTTTGAGCATATTTGATCATCCAAACAATTATGAAAAGAAATAAAAGAAAATCCCTAAACATGTTTATCTAGAGAAACTCAAAATACTTAGACATGTTCGTTCAAGCATTTTTTATTAAAAAAAGTAAAACAATTACCTAGACATGTTCATCTAAGTATTGAAGAGAAAGTTGTGTTTTAGCCTAGAAGTGCTCATCTAAGCATTCAAGAGAAAAATTGTGTATTAGCCTAGAAGTGTGCATCTAAGCATGTAAAAGGAATGATAATAAGAAATATAGGCATGTTCATCCAAAAAAAAAAAAACGAATAATGACATGTTAAACATTTATTCAAGCATGTGTAGAAAGATAAGAACATGATTAATTACTTACCAGCATAGAACATAAATTAAACAAAGGGGAAGTGATCACTTAAAGGGCTAGAGAGAAAGCAAGGAAGTACTAAACTACAGCCAAAGTAGGAACAATGGTTGCACAACAGCGTTTCTTTTCTGCTTTCTCACTAGCTCTCTAGAGGGAATTCGGGGTCTAGAAAATGGAAGAGGTCTTCTCTATTTATAGGAGGAGGGATGGCTTAGCTTTAAAGCTAAGTTGTTAGCTTTCTTCTGAAGCTAAGGGGAGAAATGAGCTGAAATGGATTTGGTTTTGGATCTTCATTTGAATTTTGAAATGATGCTGCACCTGCTTCGTATTTTGGCTCTAACTTTCCGCTCAAAATTCCAATTGATTCAAGATGAGTGTTTTTTGAAAGGAAATTCAATTATCTACAACTTTGTCAGAAATAGAGAAAGCCAAATTCCAACGTTATCTAGGCCGAAAATGTGTTTCAAATTGCTGCTGAAAATAGTTACGTTTTTTGAGCATTTTTGAAAATTTTCCCAGGATGTATCTGTTTCTTATCCTATTTACTTTTAAAAAAAAAAAAAAAAACTTTTCTTCTGAAGCTAAAGGAAGGGATCAGTCTATTAGACAAGCTTGAACAAATTTGAGTTTGATCCCAATTTGAAATTTTGAAAGATGAGTGAAGATAATGCTGATTTTGTGTTATCTTCTGCACCCGTTTCATAATTTGGCCATAACTTTCTGCTCAAAATTCCAATTGATTCGGGATTGATGGTTTTTGAAAGGAAATTTAATTCTCTACAACTTTTATAGAAATAGAGAAAACCAAATTTCGATGTTTTTCAGGCCAAAAATACGATGCAATTTGCTGCTGAAGATAATGACGTTCCTGAACATTTTTTTTGAATTTTTCCTATCTCCAAATTTTTTCAAAAGAGCAGATAAGATGTCCTAAAGGAAAACATTTTTTTTTTATTTTTTTAAAAATGAAATAAAAATGAAATCCAATCAAAAATTACACTTAATTAATTTTAAATTAATTCTTGTGAGAACCAATCAAAATTAAGTGTTTTAAGATAGGACGTGACCGGACCCATCGTGTAGGTGAGCCATGATCATTGAAAATTGTTTGTATGATAACTTTTGATCAGGTGGTCCGATCAAAACCCATGACATACCATTATGATCGTTAGAGCATCAAGATTTGTTTTGTATCACAAATTTGAAGATCTACCGGTTGGTTAAATGCAAGTTGTAAAATGTGGTGTTTACAGAATGCCCCTCATTGATAGAGCTTGAAAAGTGAATGTCAATGTAAAAGAAAGACACCAAATTTTGCAACTTGAAATTTAACCGATGTGATGAAAATTTGTGAAAGTTTTGGAAGCTTGTTGATTTCCAAATATTTTGATCCAAAAATGTGTTGGCAATTTTCTCAAAATTTTTTTTTTTTTTTTTTGAAAATTTTGAACTTGTAAAAAGCTTTGTCAGGCTTTTTTATTTGAAAACTTTGCTGGGTTTTCTTGTAAAGATCTTGGCAAATTTTCTAAAAACTTATCTGTTTTTTTTTTTTTTTTTGAAAATTTTTTAACCTAAAACTTGTTGAAAATCCTGTTGAATTTTTTCTTGAAAATTTTGATATTCTTATCAAAATTTGTATTTGTGAAAACATGTTGGGCATTCTTGAAATGATCATGTCTTTTGGAAATTTGATAAAAACCTTGTTGGGTTTTGTTGAAAATCTTGGCAAATTTTCTAAAAACTTGTTTGTTTTTAAAATTTTTGAACCTGAAACTTGTTGAAAATCTTGTTGAATTTTCTTTTGAAAATTTAGATATTCTTATCAAAATTTGTATTTGTGAAAACATGTTGGGCATTCTTAGAATGATCTTGCCATGTCTTTTGGAAATTTGATAAAAACCTTGTTGGGTTGTTTTTTGAAAATTTTTGAAATTGAAAATTGTTGAATTTTCTTTTGAAAATTTTGATATTCCTATCAAAATTGGTATTTGTGAAAACGTGTTAGGCATTCTTGGAATGATCTTGTCATGTCTTTTGGAAATTTGATAAAAACCTTGTTGGGTTTTTTTATGAAGATCTTGGCAAATTTTCTAAAAACTTGTTTGTTTTTAAAAATTTTAAACCTGAAACTTGTTGAATTTTCTTTTGAAAAATTTGATATTCTTATCAAAATTGGTATTTGTGAAAACATGTTGGACATTCTTGGAATGATCTTGTCATGTATTTTGGAAATTTGATAAAAAACTTTGTTGGGTTTTCTTATGAAGATCTTGGCAAATTTTCTAAAAACTTGTTTGTTTTTAAAATTTTGAACCTGAATTTGTTGAAAATCTTGTTAAATTCTCTTTTGAAAATTTTGATATTCTTATCAAAATTGGTATTTATGAAAACATGTTGGACATTCTTGGAATGATCTTGTCATGTATTTTGGAAATTTGATAAAAAAAAACCTTTGTTGGGTTTTCTTATGAAGATCTTGGCAAATTTTCTAAAAACTTGTTTGTTTTTAAAAATTTTTGAACCTGAAACTTGTTGAAAATCTTGTTAAATTTTCTTTTGAAAATTTTGATATTCTTATCAAAATTGGTACTTATGAAAACATGTTGGGCATTTTTGGAATGATTTTGTCATGTCTTTTGGAAATTTGATAAAAACCTTGTTTGGTTTTTGTGTAAACTGTGTAACATTGTCAGGCGTTCTTTTTCTGAGAGATGTTTGAAGATCTTGTAGGATTTTCCTCGACTTTTGAAAAAGATGTTAAAACTTTCTGAAAATCTTGTTAATTTTTCGAGAAAGTCATGAAAACCTTGTTTTGAAAAATTGTTGACAAACCTTGTTGGGTTTTTTGAAATTTTGTTCACAAACCTTGTCGGGTTTTGAGAATTTTATTAGAAAATCTTTTCTGGTTTTTTGAGATAGATGCTAAAACTTTTTGAAAATCTTGTTTGATTTTTTGAGAAAGTCATGAAAACCTTGTTTTGAAAAATTGTTGACAAACCTTGTTGGGTTTTTTGAAATTTTGTTCACAATCCTTGTCAGGTTTTGAGATTTTTTTTTTTTTTTTTTGAAGATAAAGTATGAAAACCTTGATGGGTTTTGTTGAAAATTTGTAAGAATTTTGAAAAACTTTCAGGTTTCCTTGAAAAAAGTTATGAATTTTCTGAAAATCTTATTGGATTTTTTTTTTGAACACTTTTTTGTGACTTTCAAGAAAAAAAACTTTGTCAAACCCTAGAGCCTGAGATGTTGGACAGTACTAGTCAACTTCAATGAATGTAAGAGACTCCTTAGTCGAGCCTTGTGTGATGTGGGAGACTTCTTAGTTCCAATTTATCAGATGTCCTTGAAGGGACAGGAGAGACTTCTTAGTTGATCCATGTGAGATGTGAGACTTCTTAGCTGATTTGGTGATCTGGACTTGAAGTTGTATTGAATGCTGAAATGAATGAGAGATTTTTGCTTAATTCCTGCAAATATGAAAATTTTCCTTTCTCAAGCTTGTTAGAAACTAGTTAATTTGAACCAATGCCCTTAGTATAAACATGCTTGCATAGAAAAATAGATGAAAAGCTTGCATATGAAAACTGATGGGCCAATGCTCATAATTTAGGCATGCTTAATGCAGATAAAAAAACAAATGGGCCAATGCCCCCAATTTAAAGCTATTTGCAACCAACTTTGGAACATTGTCTTGATTTGGTGCCTATTGTTTACAGAGCCTTTAACAGGTTGCCTACGCATCTTTCTTTAAGAGGATAAAGTCAGACATAGTTCAAGTCTGTATGGAAGACATCTAGTCCACCCAAAAGATGATCATGGCTTCCATCCAAACCTTGCATGGCATTTTCAAAATGGACTTGCCCATGAAAAATTTTGTTTTTGAAAGAAATTGATTTTCTTCTTGAAAAACCATTTGGTGCATAGTGGTGCCATTTGAGAAAAAAATTTTCTTTCCCAAATGATCATGAGATAATCCTTTCAACAGCTATTTTAGCATATCATACTGTTTAAGAGTCAAGTCAATCTTTTTGACTAAAAAGGATCAAAGTCATTGAATGCATGTAATCAAATTTGCTTCTTCTTTTTAAACATTGTTGGATTAGGTCTTCAAGAACAATCCAAGAAATGAAATGTAGAGATGTTTGAGAGTCATGTAATTTTTTTTTTTTTTTTTTTTTTTTTTTTGAGAGTGCTTCAAGTTCAAGAGACACTTTTTTTGTGGGATAGAAGCAAAGAGGAGTACCCCTAATTTGGGAGTCACATTTGTTGGAAACAAACAAAAGGGAGTGACTTCAATTGGAGAATTCTTTCAAGTCATTTGGGAATTTAGGAAACTGTGTCATGGAGATTACTTGCCAGTGGGGCTTGATAACCTCAAGCATTTTTCCTTTTTAATCCAAGAGAAAATATTGCTAGAGTTAAGGGTGTGCCTATGACTAGCAGAACTTCAAGGAGGTCTTTATGCATGGGTTGTAATGTAGGCCAGGTTTAGGTTATGAAAGAAATGATATAAAAAGGCTCAAAATACCCTGTAGATATTCCCCTTAAGTGTGCAATACTGAAAAGTTAGGCATTAGAAGGATTTTGTCGTTTCTCCCTTTCTTGACATTGTGCTGAAATTCTCATCATTCTTGTCATCTGCTCATTGGTCATCATGGATCATTTGTATCAATGTTATATCATGCTTGTTTGCCTTGTATTCTTCTTAGGCAACTCTTTTTTTGAGCTTTCAAATTTTCTTCTTTGATTTGAATTTGTGCTGAGGTTATTGTTGTGATTGAATTTTTCTGCCTTTCTCTTCATTGACTTGTTGTATGAATGTGCTTTCACGCTTGTTTTTCAAACCTCTAGAATTTCATCTTGACAAATCTTTCCTCTTCTTTTGGAACTTGTGACTAGGCCACCTTTTCAGTTTTCGACCTTCTTTGTTCTTCTTTTTTTCTCTTCTTTTGAAACCTATGACAAGGTCGCTTTTTCTTTTTCTCTTCTTTTGGCAATTGTGACCAGGCCGCCTCTTTGATTTTCAATCAATTGGACTTCTTTTGTTCTTTTTTATTCCTCTTTCTTTGATAGCAAATGAATGAATGATTTTTTTTTTTATATGACCGTGCTTGAAAAAGCTGCCTACGTAGCTCTTTTAAAAGAAAGATCAGGTCATCCATAGTTCAAAATTTTTTTTTTTTTTTTTTTTTGTGCCTTAATTTTTGCCTAGATTGCCCTTTTGGGTTTTCAATCTAGCAGGCTCTCTCACACTCGATTTTTTTTGTCTTTCCTTTTGCGTAGACCGCCCTTTCAGGTTTTCAATCTACCATTGTTGTTGTTGTTGTTGTTGTTGTTTTTTTTTTTTTTTTTTTTTTTTTTTTTTTTTTTTTTTTATTATCCCTAATTTTTGCCTAGATTGTCCTTTCAGATTTTCAATCTAGCGGGATTTTTTTTTTTTTTTTTGGTTGCTTCATGCTTTCTGACTTGACGAGCTCTCATCTCTTTCCGTATAATGGAATCTCTTAGCTTTCAGCTTGATGAACTCTTGTCTTCTCACCTTGATGGAGTATTATCAATTGCATTCTCAAATGTGATCTCCATTATTTCTTCTAATCTTGATGGGCTCTGCTTTCCTTGATGTCTTCATTGAAGCTATGAGATTGTCCTCCATAGCATAAAATTTGAGTATGCACACTTGAATGTTCCCACCCTAGGTTTAGGTTGTTATGGGTTCATGAAAAAAAGTCTAACTGTTTAATAGCTCAAATGGGCTAGCAATGGATAATATTTGTAATGGGTGTCAAGGAATAATGTGGCTAAACCAAAGATGGCCTCCTATCCCTAGTAAGGCTTGTTTATAGGCACAGTAACTCAAACTCTTTTAGTAACTTCCTCTTGGAATAAAAATTATGAATGCTCTAAAATTTTGACACAAAAAATGTTCTAAGATTTGGATTGAGTGTACATTGTTTGAGAATTTCTGATCGGAGGAATCTCTTTTTGTTGAGATTTTCTAATAACTAGATTTTCTTTGATTGCCTTTTAGGACCTTCTCTTCTTATGTTCTAAGTGATTCAGCAAAAATCCTTACAAGAATCAGATGAAATTAATTCTCTCTTGGTGCACATTGATTGGTTGCCCCATTAAGCATTATGATTTGCAAAAGCTTTGCCAAAGGAATTCTCATGTAGTACTTGAGGAAAATAACATTTGAAAATTTTGACTTCTCACACTCTTTCCAAGCAGACAGGGCTTTGATGAGACGGTTAAGCCTCATTTTTGAAAATCCACTAAAGGGCCCAATGCCCCTGGTTGGAAGATTTTTTTTTTTGAAAATTTTCCTTGATTTTATTTTATTATTTTTTCTTTTTTGAAGAAAAGCATTTTTTGAAGGATTATCATGAACAAGTCCATTTTGATAGAAATTGTAGGCCTCAGGGAAACCATTTTCAATTGGGCTTTGAAGAGAGTTGGAAATGTCACTAAAGATCCCAATGCCCCTAGTCCAAAGTTTTCTTTAAATTTTTTTTTTTTTTTGAGTTTTTGAATTTTTGAATTTTTTTTTTTTCATCAACAAAGCATGAATAACAAAATGCATCAAACAAGAAATGAAATTAAGATAAGAGAAAAATGGAAACATGTAAGGAACAGACAAAGTTTGTAATTAAAAAAAAGTTCTTGAAAAACCCATTATGGCTTGGCAACTCATGAAGTAGAGTTGGATTGATTGGTAGATGCTGGTGCAGCAATGATTTGTTGGTCCATGAGATCTTGGATAATCCCACCGTTATTGATGACATCTTCAATTTGAGTTCCAGCAGCAATTAGAGTCTTGAAGTTGGGAAAGTATCGAGCAAATAGATACTTGTTGTAGGTCGGGAGGAGATTCTTCACAATCATGTTCAATTGTTCTTCCTCGTTGGGCCTAATAGTCATCTGAGCTACTTTTGTCCTCCACCTTGTGATGAATGCATGAAAAGATTCACTGGAATCTTGCTTGGTTGTCTCAAGGTCTCGCCGGGTGATGTCCACCTCAGTATTGTACTTGTATTGCTTGTAAAATTCATGGCACATATCTTCCCAAGTCCGAGTTCGAGAATCCTCCAAATTTAAGAACCAACGTAGGGCAGCTCTGGTGAGTGTATTTTGAAACATTTGGGCTAGTAACTCTTCATCAGCTCCCAAGGGTTGCAATGCTCTTATGTACATCTTCAGATGGGCTTTAGGGCAGCTCGTGCCATCAAACTTGTCCAATGTTGGCATCTTAAACTTTGGTGGGGCCCTTGCTTGAGGAAAGAGAGAAAGTGAATGCAGATCCATAGCTTCTTCAACCCTTCTAGATCTCGTTAAAAGCTTTTCCATTTGGTCCATTCGTTCAACCATCTTCTTCTCATTTTCAGTCAACACCAAGCCATGGCTTTCTTTAGAATTTCTAGGTCCATTATCATTTTGGGTCCTAGAGGATTCATGAGAGTTCTTATTCCCCATCTGTTGGATCAATGCTTGGATGTCCTTTTGGAGTTGGGCTTGACCTGCTACCAAAGTGTTGAGTGAATCTTGAGTGGTGAGAGGCGGTTGTTCCCTATGATCATTCATGTGTCGATCTTCTTGGTTGTTGGCCATTTCTTAATTGGAAGCCTCGGTTTTGATGTTTGCTTGGGCTTTGCACTTTAAGATTGGTGGCTTTAATCTTGATGTCTTTAAGCTTGATGATCTTGAGCTTTTAGATATGCTTTGAACTTTGGTGGGCTTAAACCCTGATTGAGATTCTTTGGTCTCAACCAAAATGCATAAGTTAGATTTTTATTTTTTTTTAAGAAATCTTAAACAATTATGATGGGCCTAAGCATTGGACTAAGGCACATCATGGATCAAACAACGGCCAAACACATTCATGGGATGCAATGTATTTTATGGGATTGACCTAAAGATTAGTTCTATGGCTTCTTACATGAAGGTAAAAGGTAGGCTAATAGGTTCCCCAAAAGCTAGGACGTTGTACCTCCCAACTTGTGACGTATGAACGCCGCGTTGGTCCAAACGGTAGAGTTTGTCCTTTACGAAACGCAAGAAAGATCAAGCGAGTCTTAGGCGATGGGGTGGTAGGTTCACCACTGGGTACACGAATCCAGGAAGACCGCGATCCATGGCTACAATTACCGTGGTTTCCGGGCAACATACACAA
The DNA here is from genome assembly GCA_023736055.1 of Quercus glauca. Classification (NCBI taxonomy): domain Eukaryota; kingdom Viridiplantae; phylum Streptophyta; class Magnoliopsida; order Fagales; family Fagaceae; genus Quercus; species Quercus glauca. The sequence continues at coordinate 105,354,653 of CM043318.1, forward strand.
TTCATATACAATTCCAATCATGCAAATGATGTTATGGCAAGCAAATATGACATATTATTAAAAGCAATAAACAAACAAATGACATGGTTGGCCACCATAACCTAAACTGGAGTCTAGCCTTCAACATCCCCAGTGGAGTCGCCACTGTGAAATGTACTCCCCCCTAGATCGAGGGTTTTACAATGGAGTCGCCACTTATTTAATTTTAAAAGGGAAAATAAGAAAACCTTCAATAAAAAAATAATTCTTTTGTATTAATGTATATTGCAATTTACATCAAATTTTGTAACAAAGATTTACAATGCTTTTTGTCCTAGATACAATCTAAGAAAAGTAAATTACATTGCTTTATTTCCTAGTTACATTCTAAAAAAATGTAAAATTACATGTGCAAAAGCAAAGTCTAAAACCCTTGATCTTGGTTCGGAGGCTAATTTACGAGATGGGAAGGGATTAAGCACCCATCTCGCCCGGTAAAACCGGTCTCCTAGGTTAAGGTGGCCAATGTCATGTCATGTCAAACAAATACAAACAATATGTCATATAAACATGGTAATTTGTAAGAATTGAAAACAAATATGTGTTAAGAGAATCAAATATAAAAAAAGACAAAAAAAAATGAAACTTGTTAGATAACAATTTTAATGTAAAGAAAACTTTAAAGCAATGGCATGTTCATCCAAGAAATCAAAGTAAGCAAAGAATCCCTAGCCTAGACATGTTTATCTAAGCATGTGAGAAAAAGAAAACAATGTTGTCATGTTATTTGTAATCAACATAATTGTAGAGAGAACCAAATAAAAATAAGACCTTTGAGCATATTTGATCATCCAAACAATTATGAAAAGAAATAAAAGAAAATCCCTAAACATGTTTATCTAGAGAAACTCAAAATACTTAGACATGTTCGTTCAAGCATTTTTTATTGAAAAAAGTAAAACAATTACCTAGACATGTTCATCTAAGTATTGAAGAGAAAGTTGTGTTTTAGCCTAGAAGTGCTCATCTAAGCATTCAAGAGAAAAATTGTGTATTAGCCTAGAAGTGTGCATCTAAGCATGTAAAAGGAATGATAATAAGAAATATAGGCATGTTCATCCAAAAAAAAAAAAACGAATAATGACATGTTAAACATTTATTCAAGCATGTGTAGAAAGATAAGAACATGATTAATTACTTACCAGCATAGAACATAAATTAAAAAAAGGGGAAGTGATCACTTAAAGGGCTAGAGAGAAAGCAAGGAAGTACTAAACTACAGCCAAAGTAGGAACAATGGTTGCACAACAGCGTTTCTTTTCTGCTTTCTCACTAGCTCTCTAGAGGGAATTCGGGGTCTAGAAAATGGAAGAGGTCTTCTCTATTTATAGGAGGAGGGATGGCTTAGCTTTAAAGCTAAGTTGTTAGCTTTCTTCTGAAGCTAAGGGGAGAAATGAGCTGAAATGGATTTGGTTTTGGATCTTCATTTGAATTTTGAAATGATGCTGCACCTGCTTTGTATTTTGGCTCTAACTTTCCGTTCAAAATTCCAATTGATTCAAGATGAGTGTTTTTTGAAAGGAAATTCAATTATCTACAACTTTGTCAGAAATAGAGAAAGCCAAATTCCAACGTTATCTAGGCCGAAAATGTGTTTCAAATTGCTGCTGAAAATAGTTACGTTTTTTGAGCATTTTTGAAAATTTTCCCAGGATGTATCTGTTTCTTATCCTATTTACTTTTAAAAAAAAAAAAAAACTTTTCTTCTGAAGCTAAAGGAAGGGATCAGTCTATTAGACAAGCTTGAACAAATTTGAGTTTGATCCCAATTTGAAATTTTGAAAGATGAGTGAAGATAATGCTGATTTTGTGTTATCTTCTGCACCCGTTTCATAATTTGGCCATAACTTTCTGCTCAAAATTCCAATTGATTCGGGATTGATGGTTTTTGAAAGGAAATTTAATTCTCTACAACTTTTATAGAAATAGAGAAAACCAAATTTCGATTTTTTTCAGGCCAAAAATACGATGCAATTTGCTGCTGAAGATAATGACGTTCCTGAACATTTTTTTTGAATTTTTCCTATCTCCAAATTTTTTCAAAAGAGCAGATAAGATGTCCTAAAGGAAAACATTTTTTTTTATTTTTTTAAAAATGAAATAAAAATGAAATCCAATCAAAAATTACACTTAATTAATTTTAAATTAATTCTTGTGAGAACCAATCAAAATTAAGTGTTTTAAGATAGGACGTGACCGGACCCATCGTGTAGGTGAGCCATGATCATTGAAAATTGTTTGTATGATAACTTTTGATCAGGTGGTCCGATCAAAACCCATGACATACCATTATGATTGTTAGAGCATCAAGATTTGTTTTGTATCACAAATTTGAAAATTTACCGGTTGGTTAAATGCAAGTTGTAAAATGTGGTGTTTACACATCTTATCTGTCCATTTTTCTTCTTTACTGGTACTATGTTAGATAGGCAGCGCAGATGTTAAATTGGCTTGATAAATCCTACAGCCAACAATTTATGTACTTTTTAGACTATTTGCCTTTCTATCTCAGTGTGGAATACCCTAACAAGCTGGGCCACTGGCTTGGCCTCTGGGTCCACATTCAATGTATGCGCCACTAGCTCGGGGTCTAACCCTGGCATTTCACTGTATTTCCATGCAAAAACGTCTTTGAATTCTTTCAATAGCAGTACCAGTTCTGATTTTTCTTTTTCTGTCAGACTTGCACTAATTGAGATAGGCCTTGGTCCTTGTGAAACAGACCTAAAGTCAACTTCCTCCATTTCTTCTTCTGTCATAACTTGTACCTCCTTTTCTGCCACAACTTCTTCATTTTTTCCTTCATTATTTTCTTTCTCTGAACTTTCTTGAATCATGCAACACGCCAAACTCTCGTGCTACCTCTTCTGGGTGGGGCCCTTCTGTATTTCACTTTGTTGACACCCCATTTTGCAACCCGCATTTAACATCTCTTGGAGGATAAAAGGGTAATTTCGCCTTGGGAATATGCATTTTGATTCTAGTCATTAGATCCTTAATCTCATTTCACCAAAATGATTTTGATGTTGTAACGATCACATCGATTGGTCATTAGCCCTAATCGAACTATCAGATTGAAAGTTATTATCAAATCAAGTTTTAATGGCTGAGATGCATATCACAAATTGAGTCCCACTATATGTGATTATGAACAATTGATTCCAATTGGTTATAATTATAAACAATTTAAGATTAATAATGTGTCATAATTTGATTGGTTAGGACTATATTTTATAGTGATGTTTCATACACCTAATTAATTAGATAGTTAAACATTAATTATTCAGTGAGTAATTTGTGTAATTATCTTTTAATTAGAGTAAATTTGGAACCAATTAAGTTTGAAATGGGAGTGATTTGAGCCATTTAATGTTAATTATGAGCTAATTTGGGACCTAATGTTAATTGTGCTGAAACCATTTTCTAACAAATGACCTCTGCTCACTATTTCATTAATATCTCTCAAAATATTTTGAATCTATGAATGAGGTTAATTTTCCCAGAAACTAGACATCCGGGACTTCAATTTGAGCACAAGAATGAGACAATTCCAATCAGAATTGAGTCAGATATGATTTTTCGAAATTGGCTTTACAGGCTGTAATAGCAGCTACGGGAAAACCGAATTTTGGCTTGCTTCCCACTCCCACCAATCTCTCCATTTAATGCCCCAAATTTCCCCAAGGCTAAAATGAGGTCTAAATTCATGATTCTTTGTCAACCCTTATTAAATGGTCTTCCATTCATATTTTCTCTACCACTACTACATAAACCCCCCCTCTCTTTCATTCCAGACCAAAAAAAAAAAAACCCCTCTCTTCCCCTCTCTTAAGTTATAGTGAAATTGAGTAATCTTGTCATATCTTGGTCTTCCTGAGACTCAAAGTATTGAGTGAGACTCACTCTCCCTCTCCTAGTTCTTTTTTTCCTCCTCTATCGTATGGATCTTGCATAAAGGTATAATTCCTTTCCTTAACTTGTTTTGTATGTTGCCATGATGAGAGTTTAAGATTAAAGCATGATAGTAACTATTTAAATTCCCTCGAATATGTCTGAATATTCTTAGTTGTTCTTCACATGTTCTTGGTTGTTCATCACATGTTCATACATATCACTATTTTTAATTTTAAATCCACATCAAAAATATGAAAAACATGTTTGTTTAATAATTCTTTCAAATCCTTGAATCTAGGTTATCACTATCCAAACACATTCACTAGAATTTATTTTTCAATCCAAATGTAATGCTCAATAAATTGAATTAAGGTTTATCAAATTCAACATGCAAATTGATTGACATATTGGATGATATAATATGAATGTTAGCCACCATAGTCTAAAAGACCGGTTTCACCAGGCAAGGTGGGTGCCTAACACCTTCCCACCTTGTAACATAGCCTCCGAACTTAGATCAAAGGTTAGTAGATCAAATGTTTTATCCTTGTAATTTTCAATTTTTAAATTGTAATTAGGAAACAAAGCCATGTACTTTATCTTAGATTGTATCTAAGACCAAAACCATGTAACTTTTCTATGATCAATGTAAATTCAATCTCAAATTAATAAAATAAAGAAATTTTCAATTATGGTTTTCTTATTTTTCCAATAATTAAATAAGTTGCGACTCCATTGTAAAACCTTTAATCTAAGGGGGAAAATATAACTAGTCGAACCTCCATTTTGAGAGGCAATAACACGACTCCATCAATTCACGTGGGTTTGGCCCAACATCCTATAAAAACAGGCCGGGGGTGCGGTCTCTCACACACTTGTGGGCCCCGCACGCCTTCATAACTTATACACAATCCTGCCGTTAGGACCTCGGACCCTGACACAGTGTGGTGTATCATCTGATTCTGTGGCGGGTGCTTCTTTCCTTTTCCTTTTTCGTGCTAGCAACTCCCTTAAATCGGGCTCCAAATCACTTTGGATGTCTTCCCACTTAGATACAAAGGTTTCTCGTGGCTTTGATACCGAGCTTTCCCTGGATGGAGCCCATTGGTCGTAAAACATAGTTTCCACTAGATGAGCCTCTGCCTACTCAAATGACAAGGGGTTTGCTGCTATACATACCAATCTGCCATTCAACCTTCCCTTTACACACTGGTGGTATGTGGATAGGACTAGCCGATGTTTGTGTAACCATGGTCTCCCCAAGAGCACATGGTACGAAACCTCTGTCTTCACCATGTGGAACCGAGCTAAAAAAGCTATGGGTCCCATCTTTAACCACAACTAGATATGGCCTGTGGTGTATCTGCCCCTTCCACCAAACCCTGTTACTTCCATTGGGCATCCTTGGATCTTTCTTTCTGAAATTCCTGCCACTTGAAAAGTGCTCAATGGAATAAGGTTTACGGAAGCACCTGTATCCACCAAGGCTCTCTTGAATGAGATTTGATTTATGGATGCTGCCAAGTAAAAGGGCCTCCTGTGGTTTGGGTACCCCACTTCCATATCCTCATCATTAAAAGTGATTTCAGTTGACTCCTGTAAGAGAGCCCTGTTATCTGGGATTTTTGTCGATAAACATTCTACTCCTGCACCAGAGGTGATGCTCACCAAAGCCTCCATGGCTATCTTTCTTTCCTTTACTATGAGCCCTAGCTGGTCAAACAAATTTTTGAATTTGGAGTTCTACTATAAAGTGGTAATAGCCGTCGCAGGCAGGGCTGGATTTTCTTCTTTGTCCTCCCCTAGGTCTGCACAAATTACCACCGCCGTTACACCCTTCCCTTTGTGGTTTGGAAGTGGGTTTCTTTGGACTTCTTACTGGGATAGTTCTAGAGTCCCTTCTTTGATCCTGTGGTGCACCAGTCTGTGGAGCACCCAACATTCTGCGGTAGAATGTTGCACGTAGTTATGTAAACGACAAAAGCATGGGTCCCTCCGCTCCTCCTCTTTAGGCTCTCTAGAAACTTGATTAGGCTTAAAAACTTCGTCTACTATCCACTAGTCTAGCAGCACATCTAACTCTTTTGGAGTGCATGGTATTGGTGGGAGAGTATCATATTCCCTCCCCTAAGTCTTCCTTCTCCGCTCGCCAGTGGATACTGCCATAGCCTGCAGAGCGTTTCTTTTATCCGAGCTCGGTTTCACGAACTAGGCAGTCTTCTTGGCCTTTTGTAACAACTGGACAAATTGGAAAATTTTCAAGTTTTCTAGGACTGCTCTGTACTCCCTGATCATATTTGTCATACATATTTCCACCAGTGTTCTTTCTTCATAATGGTCATAGCAATCTAGTGCTATGTCCCTGAACCGTTTGATGTATTCCGTTAGGTCTTCACCACTTCTCTACTTCGTGGCTTGCAGAGTTGCAAGTGTTACTGTTTCTTCTCCGTGGAAGTATTTAGTGCAAAATACGTCCACCATGCCATCCCATGTTGGTATCGATCTTAGCTTTAGGCCGATATACCAGGTTTATGCCCGATCGCACAATGATTTAGAAAACTCTCAGAGACATAAGTCTTCGTCTACGGCGTAAGGACAAAGAGTATCAATGAACTTGCTCACATGCTTAACAGCATTTTCCTTTCTACCATCATACTGTGTGAAGGCCTGTGGCTCATACCTCTCAGGGTACAGTTTGCTGAGTACCCTTAGTGGGTAAGAAGGCTTTCGTGCATAGAATCTCTCCTTAGGCGCCTTGTCCATTTCTTGCTCCAAGAGGGCCACTACTTCGGCCATGGTGATGAAATGTTGTTCCGCATTCTGTGGGACACCTCTCGCTGATGTCTCTTCTTTGTCTGCCACATGCTCTAGGTCATGCTGGCTTCCTTTCTCCTTTGTTTTGTTTGTTTTCAACTGACAGATTTCTTCCATCATTTGTTGCTGTGAGTGTTGCAGAGACTGCAATACTTCAAGTAAGATGTTGGCATTGTCAGTAGGGATTCTTAGCTGTGATCGGGGTTCAGCCCCCATTTTGTTCGCACCTTCCTCCTAGTTAGGCTGCTGTTGGCAAGGCATTGTTGGACTGGACTCTGCTTGCGAAGGCATGGCACTCATGTTTCGCGTTGTTCTGGACTTTGGACGCATTTGTTTGCGAGGGTTTTTATCCCTATCTACTTCTTAACTCCCTAGTGAAGTCGCAAATTTAATGTAGTGGGTCTTTTGTGTGTTATGCTGGGCTACCTCTTGCGGTACTGTTGTTGTACTAGGCTGGGCTGCCTCCTACTGTGTTAAGCCCGAATGTTCTGAGTAAGAGAGTTGAGACCGACCCAACTGTAACTCAACTTAGTCCGGCTTGTGCGCAAAACTATGCCTCGTCTGCCAAGAACATGCTTACGGCAGGTAGAGTCATTCTGGGTGAATTGTAGCAGATAGACATGATAATAATAAGAAAAAAGAGAGTATTTCTGTTTCTTGACGAATACAATCAATTAGTCATTAATTAAGCGAAATAATCACAATAGTAACAATTACTTATGTAAATAAAGCAAGAGAATAAATGGTCAACATATGAGTCAATCAAAAGAGGAAAGAAATTAAAGTGAGTTCAACCTGCAGGACTGAAACCAGAAAGGGAAGAACGCTCCTTCTCAACGCAACTAATCTCCTAGGGAAAATCTTGCCGTGGAAATTAATCACCTTGAGGGGAGCGGGCCTGAATGGTTGGTACCACAAAGGAATCCTTTTGCTTTTGGTAGAGAGTATGATTTTGAGAGGGAGAGAGAGAGAGAAACAGTCTATTGGTGCATGCCTGCCGAACTAACTCTCTGTTTTTTTTTCTTTTTCTTTCTTTCTTTGTTTTAGTTTTCCTCTTATCTTTCTTTTCTTTTCTTTTGTTCTTGCTTTCTATTTCGTGATTTTCCTCTCAGATGGTTGTTACAATGATTCTAGTGTCCTCCCCTTTTGCGCATGGCAAAGGCCTCCTTTTATAGTGCTTGCCGTGACCGAATTTTACTGTTTTGGCCCTTAACAACATTTGTCTGGTCTGGGTGTACTTGCCGACCACCACTGAACCGTTTGTATGCCACTCCCCATCATCAGACAAATAGGATTATTTTGTTTGTTAGTCTGCCGTGGCACCCCTTCTTGCTACGGTGTGGGTGTTGTCTCTCTTTATCTCTCATGGCATGCACCTAATGGTTCAAACTCAGCCTTACTTCTTTTGGGAGATATGTCATCCCAACAGGACGCATCCCCCAAAAGAGCTTCAGCAAGAACCCCAAAATAAGTTTTCCCATCTCCCCACCACCAAACCATGCCCTCTTACCTCTGACCCATGACCTCACCATGTCCCATATTGGCTGGGTACAGGCTGGTGGTGTCTGGGCCTTGCACGTGCCTCCCTTTCATATGTGTCCAAAATCTGCTTGCTGCTCACACGTTCGCCGTGACCTAAATGCTTTGCCTGCACAGTCTGCCGTCCGCTCTTGACCTTTTATGTGAGTTGCTTTTTGATTTCCCACTCCCTTAGGAACTGGGCTTTATTTGATACTGGGCTTTGCATTTCTTTCAGCCCATTTCTTGCTTGCCCTGATTTTCTGCCATATCACTTGTCATTCCTGCTGTAATGACTTACTCCTACTGGGCCTCTTTAAGCCTGCCATTTATTCTTTCCCTCAATGGCTTAGCATGGCCACTGGTGTTCCTACTCATGGGCTCCTGTGTCCCCTTTTGTTTTCTCTTAGGCATCCTTGGCCAATTTGCTTTCTTTAGGCTTCCTTGGCCCTTTTACTAACTCTGCATTCCTATGGGTTTTTACTAACTTCATTGGGCTTCCTTGGCCCAATTATCTTATTCTCAACCTTGGGGCTCATGGGCTTGCCATCAACCCCTCACTTTCTTTGTTTGCATTACTTTGGGTCTGTAGTGGCCCATTCTCACTTTTCCATATCATATACTATCCATGGGTCTGTTATTTCTCTCTTTCCGGGCCTCTTTAAGCCCATTTGCCTTCTCAAGGCCCATTTGTTTATTTTATAGTCCTATAATCCATTGTTCCTGCTACTTGGACTTAATGGTTTTGTTCTATGTTTGCCAACCCTTTGTTGCCCGTGTTGCTGGGTTGGGCTTTCTTCCTTCTACTTGGATTCCCAAAAAAATAACCCTCAATAATAACGTAATCTAATAGTGAATTTGTCAAAATTCATACATAATAAAAAGATATTGAGTATAGTTGTAACCATTAACTATAACCAAGTTTGTACGCAAACTTTTTTTTAATTGTTCATGGCCTTGATATTTAAAAAGACAAAGTTTAGCTATAAAATTAGTTGTAGCCTAAGACTATAATTTCCTTTAATAACAATAATATTACAACATATTTTAAAAATATAACCGTTGAATTATAAGTTCTTTACATTTTTAATACTCATGTCAAATTTTGTGCCAGTTAGATATTTTTTTACTAAATAATCTATAAGCTTGTATTTTATTCATAATTTTAAACTACAAAAACTTGCAATTTAAACAATTTGTTAATGACAAAACTATTGATTTTTAATTTTCCATAAATTTTGCAAGCATTGAGGATATAAGTAAAAAATGTAATCTAATGGTGAGTTTGTCAAATTTCACCTCCAATAAAAAGATATTGAGTAAGCTTATAGTCTTAAGCTACAAAATTGTAGCTTAACTTTGTCCAGCCAACTTTCAACACTGATTTCACTACATTCATTGTCTGATACCATATTAGTTTAGTATAATTTCGAGAGCCACCCTAGTGAAAGCTGGATTTGAGGCATGTTTTAATACCCTGATTTTTTTTTTTAATGATCATCACCGTCATTGTCATTATTATTATAGAGTTAATAAGTATTAAATGACTCATTATATGTTTTGGAAAACTATATTTGATACCATAGAGTGAATTTGTGAAATCAAAATACTCATGCTTTGCTTGACTCTATTCTGTTGTGTATTGTATATAATTGCTTATTAGAGGTATGGCTCACCCTATCAATTACATTTTTCATATTAAAGTTTAATTGGGAAACAGAAACTTTGGATCTTTTCATAGGGTGCAAAGTAGAGTGTAGGAGTTTTTAGGCGACGTCAGTAATGTTTAAAGCTTTTAAGGATTTTTAGTTATTTTTATTTGACTTAAGATTTTACAGTATTTGGAGATTATTTCTAAATTGTGGATTTTAGTTATTGTAAGAGATTTATTAAGAGCATCGTTTATTTGGAGTTTAATTAATTTTGGAAATTAATTATGTTTATTGAGTCATGTAAGATCAGCAAGCTAGTCATGCATCTAAATTCATGTTCCATGAATTTGGATCATGACACATGTTCACTTTTTTTAATTAGTAAAAAAATAAAAGGTTAAAACCTCCACTCTTTTATTTATTTATTTATTTATTTATTCTAATGTAGTTTATTACTCTTATGAGTACGCATTATGCGTGCATTTTCTTTTTCCTTAATCAAATTTTTTTTTTTTCCGCAAAATTTTGTTAAGATTTTAGCAGATTCAAAGCGCGCGTGTTTAGATTTTATTCCAAATAGTTGGTTATTAATATTATTTTGTACAGTCTTCCTTGCTCTCTCTACGCTAATTTTTTATCCTATGTCTCTCTCCAAAGGATCAACTCAATTGATCCACCTTCAAAAGTCAAAATAAGAAAACAAAACAAAACAAATATAAATATTAAATATACTTGCACTTGTTTGTCATCTTGGCACCCGGTCATAAATAACTTGATTGCATCACTTTTCTGTTGTTATATTTTCATTAAACAATAAGATTAGTATCAACAAAAGAAAAATTAAATTTGAGCATGCTACTCGGTCCACATCTATAGCAGCACAAACAATATGTTTTTTTGTTGCTAATGCTATAGTTGATGATGTACATCAACTAAACTTCTTTTAGTTATATAAGCCCGTTTAGTAAAGGAGTTTGAATAATGTTGTTTATATTTTTTTGAAATCTGTGTAGGTGAAAAATGCATTAAAATGCATGTAATATTATTTAAAAATTAAAAATGAATTATTTAACAACTCTACCAGATGGAGTCATAATATTTTTTAAGATAAATCCTGACACACAAGGAATTGCGTATCCAATATCTCATATACACAAAACCGTAAGACCAGTGAGAAACATCTAGGAATGTACGAACATTTGGTCTTCTCCTTGCTCTCCACGCATCATGGACTCACTAGCAATAGAAAATGCATTAGTCATATATCACATTGTCTCTTGTTCTTCAAGCTAAATCATTGGCCATTGCCATCTCTGATTTATCATTATTTGGTGTTGGTGACAAACATGTAGGAAATTTGGAATAATATACAAACGCACATTTCGGGGACCTAGTCTACTCTACCTGGTCTTCTCCGTGCCCTCCAAGCTTTGGACTCACTCCCATTTTTCATAGTCTGTCACTGTCCCTTACTTACTCTACAAGCTAATGGATTCATTGGTATCACTATAAATAAAGCATCTTAATTTCCTCAATTCTCATCCATTTCAAACTTCTGCTAAAGAATCCACAAGCCTCATCACCTGTTCAAAACTTTTCAAGTAAACACAATGGCTCTTTTCTCAGCCTTTTCCAAATGTTTCCTGCCCTCCTCATCGTCACAGGTCTCTGATTTTGCCATGAAAGCAGACTCTTCAGAGAAACCCAAAGGCAAAGACAAATCAAAATCATCTGGAGCTCCCATTGTACTATCCTACTTCCCAGTTAATTCTAACCTCTCCCGCTTGTAGTGATATGTTATATATGTGACTACAAGTTGTTGAACTGGAAGATGGTATGGTTATTCCAATTTCCATGCAGTCTGCAGTATCTATAACTGTGTTTGAAACTAATTCCTGGGACTGGGAGCACGGGAATATGTAAACTATGGCTTGGAGATTTTCATGGGCGTCTAAGTATGTAGATTGTTGATTTGAGAGTGCAATCTGTAAATAAATAAAGCATGAATAAGATGTTGCCATGTATATATATCTGAATTTGTCAAAGCGTTTTTTATTTTATTTTTTATTTGGGGCAAGAATAAATTTTCAATTTTGATTTACAATACGTATTTTTCAATAATTTATTGTATTGCACTCACACATTTATTGTAATTGTGCCTATTTTTCTTTATATTTAGGCATAACTTGACTTTATTGTTTATTTGTTGATTCGCTTGCACACAAATAAATAAACTAAAAAAAAAGGGGCTAAACCAAGGCATACTATACTCGTGGCTGACTATACCAGTCAAGTTGTTGGTGACTCCACGGTTTCCACCTGCTACATTTGCATGACGTAATTCATTTGTAAGCTTTGGTCAAGCGCAACCACAAAACCATTTGACTGGTGAAAGCTGAGAACCATCTGGGAATTTTCAAATGACCATGGACCCACTCTACTTTGTTCGGTCTTCTCCGTGCTTTCCAAGCAAAGAAATTTGGACACACTCCCCCATCTCCCACATATCTCTCTCACTCGCTTGCAGTCTCTTCAATCACTATAAAATAGACCATCTTTCCTCAATTCTCATCCATCACACAATATTGCTCATCCATTTCTACTTTCTTCTGCTGCTAAAGAAACCACAAGCTAGCTACCCCAACAAAAACTTCTTCTAAGTCAAACAACAATGGCTCTTTTCTCAGCTTTCTTCAATTGTTTCTTGCCCTCCTCTTCGTCACGTGTCTCCAATGATGCCATGAAAGCAGAGTCTTCAGAGAAACCCAAAAACAAATCTAAATCCAAATCATCATCCGAAGCTCCAATTGTAGTATCCTACTTCCCAGTTAATTCATACCTCTCCCGTTTGTAGTATTATGATACTATATGACTACATGATGTTGAACTGGAAGATGCTTATGTTTATTTAATGCAATCGTGAAATTCAGCAGTATCTAAAGCCGGGTTAATTTGAAACAAATATGTGTCACAAGTCAGAACGTTCGCTGAAAGAATGATGATGAACATTGGAAATATTTGAAGAGCTTGCAAGGGATAATATTGTAAATATTGTCAATTATGGGATTTTTCAGGGTGGTCTTAATCTAAGGTGTAGATTGATTTGATGATTTGGGACTGTGTTTGGAGGAATAAAGCATGAAGAAAGATGTTTCATTATGTATTCATTTGAACTTGTCAAAGTTTTTTTTTTTTTTATTCTTTTCACTGTATTCCATACAATAAGGATAATCAATTAATATTTTATTCAATTGAATTTGTAAAATCCTTTTTTTCTCTTCATTGTCTCCCTTACAAATTACAATAAGGATAATCAATTAAAGGGCGAACCTAGAAAAAGGCATGCCAGTTTGGAAAGTTGGCTATATCTAGCTACAGTATGGACAAGGTTAGACTATAAAAGATACGTAAATTATCCATATGTTACTTACAAAGTTTGGCTAAAAAAAATTAACACGATTGAAGACATTACCTTGCATGTTCTTTATGTTCTTCATGTTAGTCAAATATTATTTATTATTTGACCCACAAACTTATTTTATATACATAATTTTATACTACGAAAACTTATAATTTAAACATTTGATTGAAAATATTATTTTTTATTTTTGATCTTCTGAAAATTTTACAAGCATTGGAGGATATATATATAAAAAAATGTAATCCAATAGTGAATTTGTCAAAATTCATATATGATAAAAAGATAGTTGTAACAATTAACTACAAATAAATTTGTCACTAAACTTAAAAAAAAAAAAAAATTGTTCAAGTCCTTGATATTTAAAATGACAAAATTTAGCTACAAAATTTCTTATAATCTAAGGCTACATTTCCTTTTTTTTTTTTTTAAATAATATTACTGCATATTTTGAAAATATAACATTTGGATTGCATGTTTTCTATGTTCTTAATACGCATGTCAAATTTTGTGTTAATCAGATATTTTTTATTATATGATCTATAAACTTATATTTTATTCATAATTTTAAACTACAAAAATTAGCAATTTAAACTGTAGTGTTAAGGGCCCAAATTTGTACATTGGGCCTTCGGCCTTGGCTGAGAACGTTAGTTGGTCCGAGGACGGATAAACAGTAGCAAGGGTGTTAAGCTCAGAATCTCATGAGTAAGATGCAAGCAGAAAGGCTAGGAAGGTAGTCCGAGGAGGAATATCTTCTCAGATGAACAAAGCATAGATCAAAGGTGTATCCTGTCGATCAGAGTGGTCTTCCATGAGGTTCCATTGATAGGGACATGTATTATAGACGTACAAGAGGGATGGAGGCTCAGAGGTATCTAGAGAAAAGTTGCTGCCACCACATTGAATACTCTGCAACTAACTTTCTGGCTGCATTTATGTGGAGAAAACCCCTAAAGAGTGCTGCCTAAGCTATCCCAACTCACAGAATGCCAGAGAGAGTGTCCGATAGGACAAGCACTCAAGTAATAGCTTAAAATGATAAAAAATTTGAGGGCCAAGATCAATCAATGAGGGATATATAACATAAGGAACCCCTGAGAAAAATTGGGATTGGAAAACTAAGAGTAAAAAGACTGTAGCATCAAGAACTGATCTTGTAATTCAACTTGAGAGAAGTATATAAGAGCCGATCTCCTCGGACTTTGCCGAGGATGACTTTCTTTAGCATAAACGTGTTTATTCTTATTCTCATGCCATCTGAATCTACTTTGGTATTTGTCCGATTCATTAAAGCCCAGTTTTTCCAACCCATTCTCTACAAATTTATTATTTTGGGCTTTTTGGGGCCTGAGTTCACCAACCTTTGGGCTAAGGACCCAAACCAGGTCCTTACATAAACAATTTTTTATTGACATACTTATTGATCTTTAATTTTCTAGAAATTTTACAAGTATAGAAAATATAAGGAAAAAAATGTAATCCAATGGTGGGTGTAGGAGCGTTGCCCTTAATTTTATGGATTAAGATATTAAGCGAAACACGTGTTACAATTAATTAATGATATGGGTTGATATTGATCCACAATGAGAACTTAGGACAAGAACACGTAAAAACCAAAATCTTCTCTATTAATTTCAGTGTCATATGTTACATTCTTCCTTTAAGTCTTCTTTTCTTCCTTTATATGAGTCATCTTCATCTTCTTCTTCTTCTTCTTCTTCATCTTTTGTCTCTATCCACCTGAATTGCCTTTGGTCTTATTGGTTTTATGGCTTTTCATCATGAATGGAGACTTATGAGGTATTCTTCACTGTTCAGATGTCCACCTGGACAACTCCTATTCTTATCCAACTTTTCTTTTGCAGATTTTTCATCATGAACGGAGACTTCTGGGGCTCTTTCTACTGTTCAGGCTTGTCCTTCTGCATTGAATGCAGTGATGTCAGACAGGGAACCTATCTCGATGCGTGGGCGGTTATGGAATCACCAGAAACCTTTAGAAAACTATCTTGGCGAAGTCTGGCCTTTCTACAACTTATCTCTGTAGCTTGGATAGACCTCGAAGGTGACCTCTGCGTGCTGCATGGGTGGATGTTAGGCCTAACCGAGGATCATAGGTTCTGCATTAATTAAGAAGTGGGCTGGCCATAATGGGATTTCCATTGCTTGGGCTAATATTCTAGTTGGGCCCTGTTGATGCTCAATTTAGGAAGCCTAGCAGAAGGAAGAAGCCCAGCAACATGGGCAAAAAGGAGTTAGTAATTGGATAGAAAAGTCATTAACCCCAAGTGGCAGAAATAATGGATCATATGCCCATAAAATAAATAAATGGGATTTGAGGAAGTAAAGGAGCCTAAAGGAGTCCGGAAATACAGAAGTAGCAAACTCATGGATAGTATGTGATGTAGAAAAGTGAGGATGGGCCACAGCAAGCCCAAAGTAATGCAAGTAAAGAAAGTAAAGTGTTGATGGAAAGTCCATAAGCCCCAAGGGTGAAGGATGAAGTAATTGGGTTAGGAAAACCCAAAGAAATTAGTAAAAGCCCATGGGAATGCAGAATTAGAAAGGGTCAAGAATGCTCAAGGAAAGTAAATGGGCCAAAGATGCCCAAGAAGAAATAAATGGGACACAGAAGCCCGTAAGCAATGTAATCAAAAGGCCCAATGACCATACTGAGTCATTGAGAGAAGAATATGCAGCAAGCCCAAAGAGCCCCAGCAGACTTGGGTCAAATAACATCACAACAGGAATAGCAAAGCGGTATGGCAGGAAATGCAAGACTGTAGAAAAGAGCAAAAAAATGGCTGAAAGAAGAAAAACCCATAAGCAAGCAAAACCCAGCTCCCAAAGGGAGCAAGCCTTAAAGAATGGGAAGTCAGGAAATAGCTCACGCCATAAGAAGCCAAGGATGAGCGACAGAATGTGGAGACGAGCCTCCAGACCACGGTGAACACATGAGCAGCAAGCAGATTTTGGACATACATAGAAGTGAAGCACGCACAAGGCCTAAACATCACCATCCTGTACCCAGCTAATACAGGAAGTGGTAAGGTCATGGGTCAGAAGTAAGAGGGCATGGTCTAACAGTAGGGAGAATGGGAAAACCTATTATGGGGTTCCTGCCCAGGCTATTTTGGGGAAAATGTCCTGCTGGGATAACATATCGCCCAAAAGAAGTAAGGATGAGTTGAAACCACTAAGTGCATGCCATAAGGGATAAGAAGAGAGAGAGCACCCACACCGTAGCAGGTAAGAGTGCTACAACAAACAAACAAATAAAATAGTCTTCTTTGTCTGGTGGTACAACCAGCACAGGTAAGCGATGGTGGCTGGACGACTGACAAACCAATGGTGGTCGACAAGGACACTTAGACCAGACAAAGGTAGTTAAGGCTAAACTAGTAAAATTTGATCACGACAAACATTATATAAAGGACCCTTGCCGTGCACAGCAAAGGATCACGAACATAGTAATAGTAACCTCTAGGAGAGAGTCACAACAAATAAACAAGCACTGAGAAAGAAAACGAAAAGAAAAGAAATGAAGAAATAGAAAGAACAAAAAACGGAAAGCATAGAATGGCAGGCATGCACCAATAGGTTGATCCCCTCTCTCCCTCTAAAGCCCATGCTCTCTGTCGAGGAGAAAAGATTCTTCTGGGCACAGGTCATTTAGGCCCGTTCCCTTAAAGCAATTAATGTCTTCCTGAGGAGATTATTCGCATTGAGGAAGTGGTTCCCTTCTTGACTTCGACCCTGTAACATAACTTGGCACAGCAAACTAACATTTTTCTCTTTGATTCAATAAACTTATTAATATTTTTTCCAGATTTATTTCTGCTATTTCATGAACAGGGCACTTCTTGTTGCTGCCCCTTATTTATTTCTGTCTAAGTAGCAAACACATTTCTTTTGTTATTTTATCATATCTGTCTGCCATAACTTTCTCATAGCAGCTCCGCCTTTTATGGGCATGTGACCAAAGTTTTGACAAACGGTGCATAGTTTGTGCACAAGCCGGACAAAGGTGGGTTATAATTGGACCGATCCCAACTCCCTTATCCAAAACACTTGGGCCCAATACAGCAGAAGGCAGTCCAGCCCAACATTACAAAAAGGCCCACCACAAGCCCAATGTTTATATTTATTATAATTAGGCCCAAGATTTGTTTTGCATTCACCCCACTATAGTGAATTTATCAAGATTTACCTCTAATAAAAAAGTTATTGATTTCATTACATTCGTTATCTAATACTATATTAGTTTAGTATAATTTTGAGAGCCAACCTTGTGAAAACCGGATTTGAGGCATGTTTACTTTTTTTAATCAGTAGAAAAATAAAAGGCTAAAAGCATTCACTCTTTTATTTATTTATTTTTTCTAAGGTAGTTTCTTACTCTTATGTGTATGCATTGCACATGCATTATTTCATATTTCCTTAATCAATATTTTTTTTTCCGCAAAATTTTTTAAAGATTGTAGTAGTTTCAAAGCACGCGTGTTTAGATTTTATTCCAAATAGTTGGTAAGAATTAAATGATTAATAGCCTACCAACTTGCTTATAAGGTGATTTTACTTATGATTATTCATCTTGTTTCTACTATAATAAAAGAAATTCAGTTATTAATATTATTTTGTACATTCTTCTAAAAAATATATATATTATTTTGTAAATACATATGGTAGTTGTGTAATATTGAAAATGAAAGAGGAAGGTGATGGGGGGATTCACCAAAGAGGAGGTAGAAGAGTCTCAAAAAAGTGAAAAACGCGTTATTATTATTTCATCGTTGAAATGTTTGTCTATTCCTCCTTCCTCTCTACGCTAATTTTTTCTGCTATGTCTCTCCAAAGGATCAAATCAATTGATCCACCTTCAAAAGTCAAATTAAGAAAACAAAACAAAACAATATAAATTTTAAATATACTTTGCACTTGTTTGTCATCTTGGAACTCGGTCATAAATAACTTGATTGCATCACTTTGTTGTTGTTAAATTTTAATTAAACTATAAGATTAATGAAAAATTCAATCTGAGCACCTTTGAGCATGTTACTTGTCCACATCGATAGGAGCACAAACAATATGTATTTTTGTTGCTAATGCTATAGTTGATGATGTACATCAACTAAACTTCTTTTTAATTATATAATATTTTTTTGATAAATTCCGGCACACACAAGGAATTGTGTATCCAATATCTAATATACATATTCATCCAAATCAATTAATATATGCTATGCCCATGATCATAACCCTATCAAGGCTCCGGTGATATAGGTAGTATTCTATTGTTGTCACATGGTATAAAGTCAATAAATTCACATCGAAAACTCACTTTTTTGTCTTAAAAAAATGAAAAGTCCTATAACTTCTATTTTTAAATATTAAGCAGATTTTGGAAGATACAATATATGTTTATATACTAAACAAATTTTACAATATATTTTTTGAACTTTGAAGTGCCATAATTTATGCTAATCATAATGGTGGTTTCCATGAAAGTGATGTTATGCTAATCATATTTTATCTCAACAAGTTATGAAATATTATAAAATTTATTGTGTTTGTAACTTTATCATTAAGTATACAATTGTTACAGGTACAATTTAGAATTAAATATATCATGTGCATAATACCTTAACCTATTTCTAATTTCTAGAATAGCTTGAGAATGGATAAGCTTAGGAATATTATTATTTTTATTGCATAATGATGTTTAATTAATAAAAAAATTTAAACTTTTTTTTTGGAGAAATTTGTTTACTATATTATTCAATTGACATTAAATTTTTAAGTCATTGATATTAAAATTAGTAGTAATATACTAATTTTAACATTTTCCTTAAAAAATTGCATCAACAAGAAAAATCGAGCCACCTCGTTTCCCAAATTGCAATAAATTAAAAATTCATTGATCATATATCTCTGTCCCTTGTTCCACATGTCATGATCTTACGCCAATGAACTTATTGGTTCCAGATGTCATGATCTTACCTAACTTGTTGATGTCAATTCAAATTTCCACATGTTATTATATTACTTTTAAGCTGTGACCAAAACGCAGGTACAAGACCGTAAGACTAGTGAGAACCATCTAGGAATTTACAAACATTTGATCTGGTTTTCTCCTTGCTCTCCAAGCTTTTTCTTTTTTTCTTTTTTCTTTTTTCTTTTTTTATGATGAGTGCTCTCCAAGCATTTGGACTCTAGTCATGTATATCACTGTTCCTTTTCTTCATGCTCAATCATTGGCCATTGCCATCTCTGATTTATCATTATAAATAGAGCACCTTACTCCTCAAACTCTCATCAATCACACACTTCATTCATTTCAAACTTTGCTTTGCCAAAGAAACTACAAGCTTCTTTCACTCCAATCAAAAACTTCTTCTAAGTCTACAACCGAAGAAAAAAGCAATGGCACTTTTCTCAGCCTTCTTCAAATGTTTTGTGCCCTCCTCATTGTCACAAGTCTCAAATGGTGCCATGAAAGCAGGGTCATCAGAGAAATCCAAAAGCAAATCAAAATCAAAACCATCCGGAGCTCCGATTGTTGTATCCTACTTCCCAGTTAATTCAAACCTCTCCCGCTTGTAGTAATATACAAGACGTTGAGCTGTATAATGGTATGGTTATTCCCTGCAATGATGAAATTCTGTGGTATTTACCGCCAGAAGGTAAAATTTTCCTCCAAACCAATTCAAATGAATCTTCTCTAATCCATTGCACGATAATTTATAAAAATATCCACATGTATTATTTAACAAAAAAATCACATGACTTGTGAAAAATGTCATATAACTAATAATACATGTGGATGGTATTTTCAATTTTCATGTAGTTGATTAGTGGAAATTTGATTTGGAGGTAAACTTTTCCCATTTGAAAATACTTCAATTGAGCATGTTTGTCAAAGGAATATTGATGGAAATAGCTGTATCATGGGAATCTCAACTGTGGCTTGGACTTTTCATGGTAGTCTTTAGCATGTTGTTTTGATTATGTTTTTTAGAGTGGGGTTATGGGGAGGAGGTATGGAGTCTGAATAATTTGTAACAAAAATAAAGCATGAAGAAGATGTTGCAATATAACTTATCTGAATTGGTGTAAGCATTTGTTTATCCTTTTTCAAATATAAGCATTAACAAGCAAGAAGCAATTTAGGATCGATTGCAGCATTGATTTCAATACAACTGGGTATACGATATTACAATTTTGAGATGTTGGTTTTTTTTGGCAAGGACTAAGCACCATGTTATATAAGTCAAAAACGGTTTCATCTCGCTTCATTTCAGCAAACGGCTAACAGCATAATATTTGTGCTTTAATGTGTAAGCAGAGACAAAAATTAGAAAACGAAAGGAACCAACCTTTCCTTGTATGCAAACTAATTCGCTATACCCTTTTGTCTCTCTACAAACAATCGAGTTAATCTATTCACCTAGATTACATCAATATGATGTTATCACTTGTCACATTCTCTTGAACCAATGACCAACACGTTCAATTTAGCTTCTACAAGAAAAATTGACCCCCTTCCATTACCAAAACCAAAATAGCACTTGATCAAAAATATTCGGTTGAGGAAACAACATCAAAGATGCTTCTTAAGGTTTATATTAGATCAATTAGGATATAAATTCCTTTCACACATTAGACAACTTATATTGATGCTTCATTCGAGCAAATTTTAGATGAGGTTTTCACCACTTTAATCAAAACATTTGAGGCGAGGACTGTAATTAAAACAACATTATTTTCACTTAAAACCGCCCATAAAATCAACTTCATCGTATAATAATAATCACAATCTACCTTCTCAATTCTCATCTCAGTAGTTATAAAATTGGTGGTAAATCTAGAGACTCATTATTAATCTTTTATTACTAGGTACACAAAACTAGATAAAATGTCGTTGTCTAGAGACTCATCCTCATCCACCAATCTTTGAAAAATCAATGGGCCAAATTCCAGCTCGTGCTCCACCTATAGATATTTGTGTAAGCACGTACTTGCCAAAGACCACAGTGATAGCTCCTCGTGAATATAAGAATATTCCACAAACCCAAACCTTTGCATATATGTAATTTCCACAATTTTCAACCACCTCAAACAAACTCATTCATGTCTATCTTCAAAAGCTCATATATTGTCTTTACTACTTTGTTAGCCATACAGACATATTGAGAGAGAGAGAGAGAGAGAGATGGGGGTGGTGATAATAGATGGATCAACGGTGAGAGACTTTGTGAGCGATGAGGCTCAGTTCAAGAAGAGCGTGGACGAGAGGTTTGCAGCTTTCGATCTCAACAACGATGGTGTTCTTTCACGCGGCGAGCTCCGCAAGGCCTTTGAGTCCATGAGGCTCCTCGAGACCCACTTCGGCATCGATGTGGTGACCACTCCGGATCAGCTCACCCAGCTCTACGACTCCATATTCGAGAAGTTTGACTGTGATCGCAGTGGGACTGTGGATGTGGAGGAGTTCAGGGCAGAGATGAAGAAGATCATGCTTGCTATTGCTGATGGGCTAGGGTCCTGTCCCATTCAGATGGCTCTTGAGGATGGTGATGAAAATTTGCTTAAAAAGGCTGCAGATCTTGAGGCTTCTAAGTCTAATTCTAAGGCCTCCTCCTAGTCCTAGTCCTCATCATTCCTTAATAATCTTATCCTATCCAATCCAATCCAATCTCATTGCTATGCAGATGCTTCTTCTGGGCTGGGTTTCTAGTTTCCACTATATACATATGCATTTTTTTTTTGTGAAAAAAAAATAAATTATATATATGCATATTATGAGTGATGTTCTTTGTGTACTCTTTCTATCTATTATGTACAATATTTTTATCTAATCTAAATAAGTGAGCAAGCACAAAATTAAGGGCCTGGTTTACTTTAACTCAAAACTTAATTCTCATTTCTTATTTCTCATCACTCAAACTCAGTTTTCATAAACTCATATATCTATCTCTACTTTTTCCTTAACTATATCTTATTTCTGTTTGGTTTCAAATCTGGGTGAGCTTAACTCAAAATTTTGAAAAAATGGTTAAGCCCATGTACTGTGCAGATCAGAACGGTAACATGTCTCTCTCATCCATCTCTTTCATTTTTTTTTTTTTTCCTCTCCTCTTTCACGAAGCCTGAAACATTGAAACCTTTCTCCTCCCATTTTCGGCCTCTACCACCTCCAACAACCCACAAACCCACCAATTGAAATTCTCAAAAATCCAACCCACCGCCATTGTTTTGCATCCACCACCGTACAAATCACCAAAAATCAAACCCATCCACCATAGCAGATCCACCAACACCTTCAACGTCACAGCAAATTCTTTTCCATATATATATATATATATATATATATATATATATAATGAAAATAAAATTAAAAAGAAATACCAGAAAAAAATTAACCCACAAAATCCACAACTCCAAGCCCAAAAAGCACACCTTAACCCGATTAAAACGCAAATCACAATTGAAATCGAAGCCCTCTGCCATCATCGCGTGAAGAAAAAGAAAGAATGAAGAAGAATACTAAGAAGCTGAGAAAAGAAACCAGAGTGAAGAAAGAAAAAAAAAAAAAAAAAAAAAAAAGGTAAGAAAAAGAGAAGCAGCTGAAAGAACCCAGCTGAAGAAGAAAAGAAAGAAAGAAAAGAGAAAAGAGGAAATGAAGAGAAGAAATATCAGTACGGTGGAGAGAAAAAGCGAAGTAAAAGATGTTTGAGCACATGTGTGGTCTTGAGTCTCATAATCATCAAATATTTACAAAAATAGCTGATATCTCAGTTTTGAAAACAGCAACATAGTTATTCGTAACGTTGTCTGTAATTTTAAAAAATACGGAGGTGAAAAAATTACGTAAAAATATATATAATATTATTTAAAAATTAAAAAGTGTTATTTAAAATACCATACCAAAGAGCCTTTGTTTCTGTTTTTCATGGAAACAAACATCCACAACCAAAGCCAAATACTGTATCATTTGTAGGACTCACAAGTTTTAGACGATGAATCTATGTTATCACTCAATTTTCATGCTATCCAATCAAGCTCTAAGTTGTTCATCACTCTAACACCTAACTTTTAGGAATGGACTATTATTCTAACACAACTTCGCGTCTGTGGATTAAGACTATTCCTTTCTATATGCAATACTTAGGTCCTGCAAAGAAGGGTCAAATATGGTAGATGACTACATCAAAGAAAAGAAAAAAAGAGTAAAACACACACAAGTCTCACAGGCAAAAGGTGTCCTATGGTCACTAGTGTGCCAGTGCACAAACGAAATGACAAATACAGTGGTCGGGTAGTGAAATAAGCGTGGATTACACTGCCTCTAAACTTTACAAATTTTCAACGCAACTCACAAGAAAAGGAATGCTCATGTCCCAAGTATTTTTATTGATCAATAGCCTTCTCTTTGAAAAAATGTAAATACACAATCGGCACAAATAAAATTTGATAAAAAAGAATGATCTATAGTTAAGGAAAGACTATTCCATTATAAAATTGAAACCCCTTCATATGGATACTGGAAGCAGCGTATTGGTCATTAGTGAGATAAGAAGCAAATTTATAAAAAAAAGTGATTATGTTTGCAAAACCACATACTTTTTAAAAATATATATGTAAGTAATTGCAAAACATCATCTTTCCCAGGATATGAAAAAGAATTTAAGTTACCAATAGATAAGACCAACCATTCTAAACTACATAGAATCAAATACTTTTCACACTTAAGTATGAAATAATTTCATTTTAAATCATAAACCATACAATGAGGCTGAACTTAAGCTTAACCTAAGATGAAAAACTATTGGTTTTCCATGGATTACAGAGAACTCATGAGCAAAACTGATTTGATCTTGTTTTTAATGTCATCAATGCTATATAAGCTCAACAGCTTAGATAACAAATGATGCAGAATGACAAGACAATAGGACATTATCATGGAGATTTGCTTAAACTAATGAGACTCTTAATTTCTCCACTTTTTCAACACATTTTACTGAAACAAGGCCAATAGATTTGTAGGAATTCATACAGACACTGAAACAATTCCAGCTTAAAGCCAATAGGCTATAAATATGAGTACATGGAGACAATTCAAAGAGCTCAAGCTTATGTAAACACAAACTCTATTGTCCAACCACTAATTCCACTCATTTCATTTACAAGTAAGCAGACGATTCAGAGAATGCATTCATGTGACATTGTGTCCTAACATGTGAATAGAACTAGTTGATCATGTAATAAAAAAAACTATACCAAGTACTTTGTCAACACCCACCACCAATTTGTGTAAAATCTATTTTCTTTTGACAGTAATCATCAAGGAGAAAATCTCTTATGTATGGCAAGTTAATCCACCACCACAGCACTGCTATTAAATAATTTTTTTTTATCTCACGTTAGTAATATAAATGATCAAACCAACATTCAATACAGACACTTCAGATGCATCAAGGAAATAGTCTTAGTAAACATGTCATAACACATGCAGTCTAGGAATAGCACAAGGAAGAAATCAAATGCAAAACATAAAACACTATTCAAAGTAAATAGAGTTTAAGAAAAAGGGTCAGAGAGTAATCATTTCTTATGACATCTACAAGCCTTAAAGCTTTCATAGTTTGATGGTATTGACATCATCCTCACTGCCTCTACAGCTTACCAATTGAGAATCAAAAAACCATAAACTAATAATAATAAGTCAATAGCAGAAATTCCATAGCAGATACTCAAACCATAACAAAATGGAATTAGGCACACCTACTACAGAAAAAAATAAATTCTTTGCCAAGATATACCAGCCTACACAAATGGGGTTATATCCATTACACTCATTTATCTAACAATGCTCCAATAGTAGAAGGGATGAGACACTCGGAATTGAATAATAGAAGGTATAAGAATATATTAAGATATTACCATAAATTCGTAGAACATGGTATATATAAAAACACAACAGACACGATAGCCTATTGTATTATATAAAACCATAGTCTATGTATTTATGGTAATATTCTAATATATTCTAACAGAATCAATCTATGTTTATACCAATTCACTCCACCCTTTCCTATTGTTCTGGCAGTACAAAATAAAAGAAAGCCAGTTGCTTGAAGCCTTGAAGTACCCTCCACCAAGGGTGCACATATCCTGACTCTCACATGTATGTTTTAGGATCCAAATACCTTGAACCTAAAAGCATGTGAGAGGTGGGCACATGAGCACATGGGATAGGGTATCTAAGCACTAAAGATAGAGTAAAAAAAATGGTTAATTGCCATAGAATTGGTATAAAAATTTCAGACCCAGTCTCATTCCCTAATGGCTACATTAATCAAAATTAACGTCTAACCCAAAAGGGGATTTAACAGAGAATCTTATTCTTACATATAGGAGCATCTGAGAAAGCATAAACCATATGAACATCAGAGACTCTAATTTATTGCCTTTTTTGAGTTTTGAAGGGTGTGTGAGATTCTATAATGATGTAATGAAAGTAAAAAAAATTGCGAGAATAAAGACTAAAGCAACATGAAGCAATAATAGAAAGAGAAAGATCTAACCTTTGATTGAAGTTAGTTGAAACTTGATTAAAGGTTTTAACTTTGATTATAAGATATGAATATGATAATAGAGAGAGAAGTGTGAAGAAGGAAGATGATAGAGAGAAATAGGAGCCCAAAAAAGTAAAATGCTAAGCGAGTATTAAGAGAGAGAGAGAGAGAGTGGCACTATTGGTATTGGGAATGAGAAGAAGGTGAAGAATAAAAGACAAAAACGTCGCCTGAGAGATTCGAACTCTCGCGGGGAAACCCCATGTACTTAGCAGGCACACGCCTTAACCACTCGGCCAAAGCGACGCTTCTTGTTACCTCGATTTCGTTTTTTCTATCTATACATCACACTACCTTAAAACTAGAGCAACATCCATAATATTTTTACAACAAATCATAGACAGCTAATTATTACTAGTTCAAATTTAAACCTATCACTAATATTACTTTTTTACTCAAACAATAACAATCAATAACAACCTGCTATTAAGATTTGTTGTGAACATAATATTTCTCTTAAAATAATGCAAGAAAAGGGAAAATTTTGCTAAATAGCATCTAACCAAAGTCCAAAGTTATTTAGATATGTAGCATCTTTTTGAAACTCAAATTTGTTAAACTCAAGTTCCAAACATTATTTTTGATCAGAATGCCATAACACTTGGAATTTTTTTTTTTTTTTTTTTTTAAAGATGAACCATAATACTTGAAATTCGAGTTTGGTAAACTTAAGTTTACTTAGAACTCGAATTTGACACACTCAAGTTTCAAAACAACATGTTATATAACAAAATATCTTTGGCCGGTTCTTTTTTCCTAAATTATTCATAAAATTATGCTAAAACGCCCAAGAAAACGACAGTCAACTCAACAGTGAAAGTGAACAGCATTAAGCTAAGCATTCCTATTCCTAGCATATAGTATTGTTTAGATTTAAAGAATGAGACCCTCCACCAGTCCACAATTCCCTCTCCCCACCCTATTCCACTCCACCACTAACGATGCAGCTGACCGACCTACCATAGATGCATTGAAACTTCCTATCTATCTCTCCTTTCTTTATGGAAAATGGGACCCACTTCCCCTATCAAAAATAAACCCACCAAACAAAACAATACAAAACAGATTACACAACAGTGTGTTAACTTTCTCTCCTCCAATTTCCCAATTTCCAATTTCTAATCCACCCCGCCCCCACACCCACCGTCACCGTCACTATCACCGCACAATGTAGTACTAAAACTGAAAAATACTCCTTATTATTGTTAATTTACTTTATGAAAAAAATTAGGTAGAAAATAGTGGAGAGAAAGAGAGAGAATATCCTCCTCTTCCTGAGTCGTGAGGTAGAGGCCAGCACCAGCACCTAGCAGCATGAACAGCACCAGATGCGCCACCGACACCAGAATGGCTGCTGGGCTTCCTGGTAGCGAAGAAGAAGAGATGCAAAGGCAAACATACACATACTGGTGCCATGAATGTGACATGAGTGTTAATTTGATCTCTCTTTCTCTTTCCCATTCCCAATGTCCTCACTGCAACAGTAGCGATTTCCTGGAGCTCATGGATTCCACCATAACTACAACTACTACCCAACAACAACAACAACAAGACTCCTACTTTCTTGACAACCCCACCCTCCTCCACCGCCTCTTCCTCCTCCACCACAACGAAGAAGACAACATCAACAACAATCACTTTGACTCCTCTTCTCTCTCCACCATCACCATCTCCTCATCCATGCTGGACTCGGACCCAGTCCTTCTCTGTGCCATTTGCAAGGACGACCTTCTCCTCCACTCCCAAGCCAAGCAGCTCCCTTGCTCCCATCTCTACCATTCTCAATGCATTCTCCCCTGGCTCTCTTCCCACAACTCCTGCCCTCTCTGCCGCTTCCAACTCCCCACTACCGCCGCCACTACCGGGACACTCTCCTTTCGTGATTTCCTCCGCGATGAGGTGGAGCAGGAACAGGATTGGCTTGGCTTTACCAACACTCTCAGGCACATTGCCCGCAGACAAACCATGATTGCTGCCGCTGCTTCTGGAGATCAACATTTGGGCCTTAATGACAATGACCACAATGCTCATATCATTCTACCTTAATTTCCTGGTGGGTCTTTTTATTTTTCAATTTTCCAATTTCATTCTTTGATTTTCTCTACCAAAGTTCACGTCTTTATTATTTTTGAACAAATTTTGTATGTGGGAATTACAGGTCTTTGCTTTTTGCTCATGATAAAAGTAAAACGTTTTCATTAGATCAGCTGCATAACTCAAAGCCACGCATATAGCTTTACCTCTATCCTTGCTATTCTAGTATTTAATTCCTCTTCTTCCTCCACGTGTGTTTTCTGTCTTTTTGAATAGCAGGAAAGGTTCACTCTGAAAAGGAAAATTAATATATACAACTTTACTTGGGTATTAAGTATTAACAAGATATTTTCATGCCTTCTAAAAGACCATAACTTCTTGTTTCACACAATTCTGCTGCTGACACTAGATAAAGAAACCAGCTTTAAAATAATGATTATGTAAATGAAATGGAAATATGGCCTAACTAACTATACTCCTACTATTATAAAGTCAATATAGCTTTAAAAGTGTGAAGAATTATTTGTTAGGCATTTTCAAGGTTTCTAAGTTGACTATCTATTTTCAAGTACTAGAATCAATGCTTGTTTTACCCCAGTGGTTACGGCTTCCAGTAACTATACTTTGTCTTAGATTAAGCTCATAGGTGATCAATTTTTTTATTTTTTTTTTATTACTCATAGTTGTGCAATTTGTTGAATCTATTACCAAGCAACCCAACCTTTAATTCAATTCTTATTTTCTAGTTAAATGACTAGAGTTCTTGAAGCTGTGAGAGAAATTTGTGTTTTTTGTTGAAATTGGTTGTCTGATGGGTTATGCTTCATGTGCAGCATCTGATGTTTGGTAGTTTATTGGCCAATTGTTTAGTATGCTTTGAAGTAATGGAAGTAGTGATACCTAAATCTTTCAGGTTTGATTATATTTTTTTGTCAACTCACAGAGTTTTATGGTTCCAATTAGGTAAATAATATTTCTCTAGCACTTTTAGAAAGATAAATTTATGGTTCCCTATGGTTTTCCTGTTCCTTAATGATAAAGTTGCTGTAGATGTTTCCACTAATGCTCTTAAATATTGCATCTAAAAGCATGTGTTTATGCTGCCTTATTTCTGTCTGATGAAAAATAAGTCTGAACACTAATGGAGCTAATAAAAAAGTACGAAGAACAATGAAAAAGGATGGGCATAATGGAGAATTTATTGGTATGTGTAGTGCAGCAGCAGTTGAATTATAATAATGGTCATGTCTGTGCACTGTAATGCCCTTTTTATTCTAATTCCCTCTGAAATTATTTTGGACTTCAACACAGCATCTTCAATTAAATCAGAAAGTTAAATTGAATTGAAGAATGTTATATAAATGCAAGTTTAAGTGAAATAATATTTTTGACAGAAATTCCAAATATCTTTGATTTGTGGGTTGAGGTCATTAATGCTTGGACCATGATTTTGATTATTACACTTGTTTAGTGGATATAATCTCTCAGATGTTCTTTGAAGCAATTACACTGACCCTCGCCCTTGGGCTTGGGGTACATTTGTTTAGCAATATCAAAATGAAAACTTGTGTACAAATTTTAAATTTTTTTTACTACTCATAGTTGAGCAATTCATTCTGATGATATTTGATTGCCACTCCTTATGCTGCTGCTACTTTCTCCGGCTCCCCCTTAAAGAACAGCTTTCAACTTTCTTCCTTCTCTTTGCTATATAAATACTTTGGTACTGAGAATATAAAATAGGAAAGGTCCTAAATGTATTGGAAGATATAATGGTTGAAGAGGAGCGGTTGGGGGTTTGTGGGAGATTGCAAATAAACTTGAAGAGATGAGGTAAAGGAAAAGAAACCCACCAAAAAAAGGTGGTATTGTTAGTAGTAGTAATTGTTGCAGCAGTAGTAATGAGTGTGGCTGTTCTGTAGCACTTGTAATAGAAGACTTTTCCACCAGCACATCTGCCGTACAGTTTTGTATTTCATCAAACAGCTGTGGGAAGCCTCTATATGCCCTTCGTGTACTTTGGATTCAACTTCATTATTCTTTCTGGTTTATATTTTTTTACTTTATTGATGATTACTCAACCACTTCGTTTGATCATCAACAACCATCTATATTGTAGCTCAAGAGCTTTCATTAGTCTAATTGGTCCAGAGTTCCAGTTTGAAGTTTTCCTCCCAACTTACATCAGGATAGTACATTTCTATAAAACTCACATCAAATGTATGCTCACACAAAATTAAACTTGAAGTTACTTCTAGCCAGACAAATGAAGACATTATTCTTCTCTGAATTTTTCAAATGTGAAAATGATTTTTTTTTTTTCATTTATTTCATTAGTCCTTTCTTGTTTAAATGCAATAGGTAACTCTGGTGTCTCTAAATATTAACCTAAAAATCTGTGACAAGGCAAGAGATGTATCTGAGAGAGATGGGAGACAGGCTTTATACATATTAAGTAGGCTGTGTTTGGGATCAAGTTGTTGCTATATATCTAGTTCTGGCATTTTTATGGCTTAATTCAGTGATTATGTTGGAATTTCATAAGTCTGGATGTATTTTCAGTATGCTCGTTAGTTTGTATTTGCTAATTGACACATGGAGTTTTTTTGATTTATAATATCTCTGCTACTCTGTATGATAATCAACATTCCTTTATCTCAGCTCATGCTGAGATTAGTTTGATTGGTCAGAGCAACCTGAAATGCTTTATCACCAGTTTGAAGATTTCCAGCAATTCGGTGTTATGTCAGGATAGTACGTTTCTATAAAATATAGACCTATTTTAGTTATGTGCTTTCCTGTATCAACTTTAAGTTGAATCCTATGCAAACAAATCAAGAAATCATCATGTGTGTGTGTATGCGTTTCTATGTTGCAAAGTAAATATAATTTTGTATCATCTGTCACCTACTGCCTTACTTCTTTACCTGCATTGCATAAACCCCAGTGGCCAAGGAATATCTTCCCAAAAACTGTGACAAGACACGAGTTGTATCTGAGAGAGATGGGAGATGTAGAGATCAGAATTACTCATATAATGTACATAGTCTTGGTTGATTTCTACTTCTTGCTGCATTTCAACGGACTTCTATCTCACTTTGATGTTCTTATAACTTATTGCAGGTAATGTATATAATTTGTTATTAGGAGAATCTGAATTCAGTCATTGAAGAGCGTCTGATGAAGTGTAAATCTGCAACGGATAATTGTACTTTTTCCTGTTCCATTTTTGCTAGGTATAGTGCACCACCCAATAAGATGATAACCTGGTTTTATGTGTGACTATTGCGCAATACCTCTCTCTCTCTCTCTCTCTCTCTCTCTGAATTGAATATTATGTAATCCAAACTCTCCTTCGATTTCAATAAAATAGAAGGTTAAGTTGCTATTTTGGTGTACCGGTAAAGCTTTGATATGAGTGTTTATTTATGATTTCACTTTGCAAAACTATTTTAATGCCACCCATGGAACTTTCCTTTTACTTTAGTACACCCTCTAGAATTGCTTTTGCAACTGCATCATTGCCTTCTTTATTGTAAGTTCTAGGCGGAGTGTGCGTGCGCATACGCACGTAATATGGGAGGGGTGGCAATGAGATGAGCTTTAGAGTGTGGTTTTACAGTAGGAGAGGCCCGACTACCTCAAATTAGTCAGAAATACTTGTTTTCATCTCCTCCTTTACATCGGTATGGGTGGATTTCGCAGTTTTTTTATTGAGTCTAAGTTGTTTCAATTGGTGGTTGAGGAGGGGGGGAACTTTTTCTCTCTTAAGATTTTTGAACGGGGAAAATATTTCATGCAATCAGTTTTTATGGGTAAGAATGCAGCACTTTGGTTAATGCATAACATAGAACATACTGTGATTGGGGCCAATCCTAAGCATTTTTTCACCATCAAAGAAGGAGATACTGCTTACACTTTGCAAAGGGGTTCCAATTCGTTTGGTCAGTACTTAGCAGTGACAGAATTAAAAGTAGGAGGCCTTAGGAGATCTATCATTATTCCGGCAGGCAAGGTACAACATGGTTGGAGGGTTTTTGGGATTGAATTAAAAAGAATGTTGGAGCCTAACCATTATGCATTGGGTGGTGCGAAATTTATACCTTATAGGCATAAGCAATTTTCAGAGATTCAATCTTCTCGGACCTTTGTAGAAACTGTAAAAGGTCCTAAGCAGGAAAGGGACATGAAACAATTGCAGCAGCCCATCATCAAAGAGAAGGGGAGGAATAGATTAGCGGAGGAAAAAACAGAGGATCCAAGTGACAAACCATGTGCACAGGTTGTGGTTTTTGAATCTCAAGCCAAAAAATCTTTACCGACTACCGTGGGTGGTGTTGAGGGGATAGATCGTTGTATTGATGTGGAGGATAAATTCAAGGTGAAAAATCTGGAAGGAAATAAACACAGATTGCCCTTGAGGTTTTTGAATTCAAAACATGATCTTCTTGGGAAAGAGCGTGAAATTAGGACTTCACGTTGGTTAGGGAAGGGGCTGATTGTGAAGTTGAATGAGAATGGAAAGAGGAAGGTTATGTGGGAGCGTAATAAAGTGGCTGATAAATCTGCAAGTTGGGTAGAAAAGGGGAACAAGGATTCTGTTTTAGTTGCTGAGGGGTTGGGCCCAATTATTTCACTAGCCCACCCATTTATGGGCAGTACAAAAAGCATATTAGGCCCGTGTGGTTTTGTGGATGGGGAGTGTTCCAAGTCTTCCTAAGCTAACTGTGGCCCAAATACATTAGTGGGACTGGACCCACACAAGCAGACAGCCCAAGCACACTTTGAGGTTGGCGATAATTCCATTAGTGGAATAAAGGGTCTGGAGCCTTCTATTCAGAATGGCACCTTTACTCCCAATTCAGGTGGGACTGAACTCACTGCCACGAAGGAGCTTAAGAGCTCAATGGTCTCGGCTAACAAAGCGGAGCAACTTGCGATGCCGACGAAGGTACAGCACAGCCCAACGCCACTTACCCAGCCACCCTCTGTGCCGACAGGAGCATCGGAGGTGGCCCAAGCATCCCACGTACCTTTATCGACGATCAATGCTCCGAGTGGGTCGAGGTTGGTGCCGGTGGTGTCCTCAACCATGATTCCAGAACCGATAATGACCTTTACTGACCCGATAGAGTCGGCGCTAGTGTCTTTAACTTCTCAAGTGGCATCAGATGTTGGGGATGAGGATTTTATGGGTTCGGTTGGATCGGTTACTTCTAATAGTGACTCTGATTTTGAGGGAGCTCATCTACCTGGCCCAATTATAAGGGAATTGATAGGAGACTTGGATAAGTCTTGGGGTAATTCCAAAGACTGGATATTACAATTACGTGATGGCAGGCAATTAGTGCTCCCATTGTCACTATATCGTTCTCCAGACTGTATGTCAGTCAGCTCAAGCTTGGAGGGAGAATGTGTACCAGGTAATGTTTCCATTACTGATGAAGGGTAGCGGGTTAGTTGGGTAGATGAGGGTGAGGGGCTGGTAGAGTCTTTGTTGGTGGTTTTTGGGTCAGAGTGTGAGATGTGGGAAGTTGATGAAGGGTTGAGGTCTTGTGCGAGAGGTGATGAGCCATTAGTTGTGGTACCTTTGGCCACGAAAGGTCCGGTGGAGTTGGTGTCTAATAAGGTGAAGGAGATTGGGTGTAAGGAGATTGGGTGTAAGGAGAATGTGGATAATTGTCAATTATCACAATGGGTAACTAATGGGATCAAGGCTTTTAAAAAATTTGTGGGCACTTCGCTAGAAGGTTTTGAGGAGCAGATTACAGGGTTATTACCAGCCATAGAGGCCAAAAAGAAAGAGAAATAGAATCTTGTGGTGGGTGATCAGAAGAAGTTGGCCAAGTCAGGTCAGAAAGGTCAGAGGGAGTTGAAGAATTTGCTGTCATCTTTGAATGTTGAGTATGATCCAAACAAAGCAAGGAGTGCAAGTTCTGAGTGGGCTGTTATGCCTTATCAATGAATGTGAAGATTATTTCTTGGAATGTTAGAGGGCTGAATGAGCAGGATAAAAGGCTCAGGGTGAGAAATTTGATTAGGAAATGGGGGCCAGATGTGGTCTGTCTTCAAGAAACCAAAATGGGGTTGATTAATAGAGCGGTGATTCGTAGCTTGTGGGGTGGCCATCATGTTGACTGGTCTTACTTAGGTTCTTGTGGAGCTTCTGGTGGGGTGTTAGTGATGTGGGACACTCGGGTAGTGAATAAAATGGAGGAAGTAGTGGGGAGATTTTCGGTTTTTTGTAAGTTTACAAGTGTGTCAAATCAATTTGTTTAGGCGTTTACTGGTGTTTATGGTCCTAATCTACGCCAAGACAGGAGGTTTTTATAGGAGGAACTTTGTGGCTTGAATAGCTGGTGGAGTGTCCCATGGTGTGTGGGTGGTGACTTTAATGTGATTAGGCTCCCTTCCGAACAATTGGGGTCTAATTCTTTCACTACTGCTATGCGGGAGTTTTCCAACTTTATTTCAGAGCAGGGTCTAATTGATCTGCCATTGCAAGGGGGTACTTTTACTTGGTCAAATGATAGGGAAGTTGCTTCGAAAGCTAGGCTGGATAGATTCTTGTTCTCTGCAGATTGGGAAGATAAATTTCCAATAGTTTCGCAAAGACGGATGTCTAGGTTATGCTCAGATCACTTCCCAATTGTCCTTGAGGGTGGCTCTTTTCAGAGAGGGAGTATGCCGTTTAGATTCGAGAATATGTGGCTTAAGGATGAAGGTTTTGTGGATAAGGTTCAGTCTTGGTGGGATTCCTATCAGGTTCAGGGTGCACCAAGTTTTATTCTGGCTAATAAATTGAAGCTGCTTAAAAATGATTTGAAAATATGGAATGTGGAGGTGTTTGGTCATGTTGAAGTTCAGATTAAAAAATTGTAGAAGGACCTTAGTGTTCTAGAGAATATGGAGGAGAGTCGGGGATTATCAGTGGAAGAAAGGGTGGAAATGGGAAGAATTTGTGATGAGTTAGAAAAAACTACTCTATTGGAAGAGGTATGTTGGAGGCAGAAATCTAGAGTTCTCTGTGTTAGGGAAGGAGACAGGAATACTAAATTTTTTCACGGTATAGCTAACTCTAACAGAAGGGTTAATTCTATTGATAGGCTTATGGTGAATGGGGTGTTGTCTTCGAACCCGACTGCTATAGCAAATTGTATCTCTCAGTTTTATAGGCAGCTTTATTTTGAGGAGGTGGCTCACAGACCTGTTTTAGGTGATGTGGATTTTTCTAGTATCTCGGTGGAAGATGCAAGTTGGCTAGATAGGCCTTTTGAGGAAGAAGAGGTGTTTGAGGTGATCCATGAGTGTAATGGTGATAAAACACCTGGTCCGGATGGTTTTTCCTTGGTATTTTTCCAGTCTTGTTGGGGTGTTTTGAAAACAGATATTATGGCTGTATTTCACAATTTCCATACTCAGGCGGTGTTTGAGAAGAGTCTTAATACTTCGTTCCTTGCCCTTATTCCTAAGAAAGTGGATGCTATGGAGGTCAAGGATTTTCGACCTATTAGCTTAGTTGGTGGGATGTATAAGATTATTTCTAAAGTGTTGGCTAATCGACTTCGTAGGGTGGCGCATGAGATTATTTCGGATTCCCAAAATGCTTTTGTGAAGGGCAAACAGATTTTGGATTCTGTCTTGATTGTTTCTGAATGTATTGATAGTAGATTGAAGTCAGAAGTTCCAGGTATGTTGTGTAAATTGGATGTGGAGAAGGCGTATGATCATGTGAGTTGGGATTTTTTATTGTATATGTTGCAGCGTTGTGGTTTCTCAGAGAAATAGAGAAAATGGATAAGGTACTGCATTTCAACTGTAAAGTTTTCCATTCTAATTAATGGTAGCCCAACAGATTTCTTTGGAAGTTCTAAGGGGCTTCGGCAAGGGGATCCGTTATCTCCATTGTTGTTTGATATTGTGATGGAGGCATTAAGTCGTATGTTGGATGTGGCTGCCTCTGCTAGGCAAATCTCAGGCTTTTCTGTGGGTAGTACGGCTAGTCCATTAGTGATGGTGTCTCACCTTTTATTTGCAGATGACACTCTGATTTTTTGTGATGCTGAACCTACTCAGATTGCTAATTTAAGGGCGATTCTTGCTAGATTTGAGGAGGTGTCAGGGCTTCGTATTAATTTGGGGAAATCTGAGTTGGTATCTGTTGGTGGGGTACCCAATTTGGAGGCTTTGGTGGGTATATTGGGGTGTGGGCAGTCTTCTCTGCCCTTGAAATATTTGGGCCTTCCTTTAGGTGCAAAATTTAAGGACTTATCAGTTTGGAATCCTATACTAGAAAGAGTGGAGAGGAGATTAGCAGGTTGGAAAAGAATGTATTTATCTAAAGGGGGTAAGGTGACACTCATTAAGAGCTCATTATCGTCTTTACCTACATATTTTCTTTCCCTTCTTCCTTTACCGGGTAAGGTGGCTAAGTGTATGGAGAAATTACAGAGAGATTTTTTGTGGAATGGGATTGGTGGTGAACCTAAAATTCATTTAGTTAATTGGGCTAAGGTTTGTAGGCCTTTGCAGGTTGGGGGGTTTGGTATAAAATGATTGGGTAACTTTAATTCTGCCTTATTAGGTAAATGGATGTGGAGGTATGGCTCGGAGACTGATGCTTTATGGAGGAGGGTTATAGAGGCAAAATATGGGAACATTTGGGGTGGTTGGTGTACGAAGAAGGTGACAAGTTCTTATGGGGTTAGCTTGTGGAGATACATTAGAAGTGGTTGGTTGAACTTCTCTAAACTCCTTATTTATGATGTGAGGGATGGTACTAGAGTGAAATTTTGGAAGCATGTGTGGTGTGGGGATTGTACTCTCCAAGAGGCTTTTCCAGAGCTTTACTGTCTTAGTAGGTCAAAGGATTCCTTGGTGGCTGAAGTTATGGGTTGGTCTGTTGGGAGGTTTCACTGGAATGTGCATTTTCGTCATCCACCTCAAGATTGGGAAGAAGAAGCCTTTGACCGGTTTATGTACTTAGTCTATTCTTCGTCAGTGCGGAGGGTTGGCCTAGATAAGGTTTGTTGGAAGCCTGCAAGGAGTAGAGGTTTTGAGGTTAAAGGTTATTATAGCTCCTTCTACCCTCCTAATCTTGTTTCTTTTCCATGGAAAATGATATGGCAATCGAAGGTTCCTCCAATGGTAGCTTTCTTTTCTTGGTCTGCTTCCTTAGGTAAGATTTTAACAACAAACAACCTTCGTAAAAGACGAGTAATAGTGCTTGATTGGTGTTATATGTGCAAGAGGTGTGGGGAGTTGGTGGATCATCTTCTACTTCATTGCTCCATAGCTTGGGAGTTGTGGTCTTTGGTTTTCTACTTGTTTGGTATTTAATGGGTTATGCCTCGTACTGTTCTTGAGTTGTTTGAGGCTTGGCAAGGAAAGTTTGCGCGACATCGTCACATTGATGTTTGGAAATTAGTGCCTCATTGCTTGATTTGATGCATTTGGCGTGAAAGGAATGCTAGAAGCTTCGAGGGTTGCGAATGTTTTTTGCTGGAGATTAAGTCTTTTTTCTTACACACTCTCTTTGAATGGAGTTTGGTTTTTTCTCATTTTTCTTGTTCTTCCTTTTCTATTTTTCTTGATCATTGTTCTTTTGTTTCTTGATTTGTGCCCCCATAGTACATCCCTAATGTACTCGGCTTGACAATCTTTTTATTATTAATAATATTCTTACGTTATTTATCAAAAAAAAAAAAAAAAAAAACTCTCAACATGTTTATATGAGGTCCATGTGATTTTGTCATCCACTCAGCTGATTGATTAACGTCAGCAAACCCTAACCATTTAGGTAGGATCTGTCATGGGTGTCATCCAACTACACAAGGAAGAGTTGCATGTGAAGAGGTGTATAAAATTTTCTAACAATAAGCTATAGCTTAACCAACACTTCATAGTTCCTACACACGGAAGAGTTGCATGTGAAGGGACGTATAGTATAGAGTTTTATACATTTTCTTCTTCACAATTATTTCACAGTGCTAATGAGCTATAGATTAATTGGCAATTCCTTATTCTCCCATAATAATCAGATGAAGGGTGAAGTGATGTGTTCAAGACTCAAAAGGTGCAGGTGTTCATATCAATTTTTTAAAAATAAAATAAAAATAAATAAATAAAATCTCTCACAGCATTTGTCATTGCAAACCATGCAAAAGGATTATGCGTGTGAGTTTTGATTTGTCCAAGAATTAGGCAAGCAGTATAACTCCAATCATATTGACTTGGAATTTCTTTGTGAAAGAGTAAGAGATTTCTTTGGACATGAGCAATTTCATTTCAAAAGAACCGTTATACGGTCAGTTCAAATACTCAACCCAAATAGGATTAAATTCTATTAAGATAAGCAATTTCGTATCTTATTGAACAAAAACTCCTTAGGTACCTTTTTTATTTTTTTAAATCAACTCTTTAGGTACTTTTTTTTTTCTTTTTTTTTCTTTTTTTTTTTGCGAAAACTCTTTAGGTACTTGATCTTAGAAATAAAATTCCTATAATACTTATCAAGGAGAAAAAGTGTAGCTAAGGGACAAAGAAATGTGAGGTGGCGCCACATAAATATGATGGCAGTCGTATGCGACTCTTGTTGTCCAAGTTCATGGTCAGCATGGCTGTGGTCCTTGTCACTTTCACGGCTCTTTCCTTTACTCTAAAATCTAAATCCAAATCCAATAATGCAATGTGAATCATGTGATGTTTTAAGGTTGTTTGTATATGCTTTTAATAGGGATTTGGCTACCTTATTGTGTGGTTAACAATGACTATTAGAAACATGAAACATAACCATCTGCAACTGCAATAATTGATGCCAATGCTACCCTAC
This sequence comes from Quercus glauca, assembly GCA_023736055.1. NCBI lineage: Eukaryota > Viridiplantae > Streptophyta > Magnoliopsida > Fagales > Fagaceae > Quercus > Quercus glauca. The sequence goes on from CM043318.1 coordinate 105,393,494, forward strand.
CATACAAATTTCACAAAAGATAAGGCAAACATAAATTTAACTACAGTACACAGACACCTACGGTCTGTGATCAAGTGGTCTCATTTCATTTGATGACTTAACGCGAACTCTTCGCAAAGCTTATTGGATAAACAGATAACACGTGGTATCTAGAATATGGCTGTCATGCACATGAAGGTGGTTATACTTTTAAAGCCCTCTTGAATGAATGAATGTCAAAATTGACCAATTCCCACCTTCAAGCTTTAACCTCTTCAAGTTCAGAAGCTTCTTCGTACGTGAGTGTCACGTATGCAATTACACTTGATGATGGCTAAATCGGTGCACTATAATCAATCAATTAAATTATTAGACATTTTGCTTTCTAACACCTAACCACGTGTTATTTATTGGCTTGGTTTACACCGTGAATTTTTTTTTTTTTTTTTTTTTTTGATAGGAAAACTACATACACCGTGAATGTTAAGTAGACTAGTTTGAGGCGGCTAAGTCAAAAGTCAAAGAGGAAAGGCTTGCAAATGTCTCTTTCCAGCTTTATATAAGGACTTGTGTGCGTCGTCTTTGCTAAATCCAATTCATCATTTCTCACCTCTCTTTAGCTACCACACACACACATACTCGATCAAAACTTTAGCCTCTCCCAGTCCAAAAATCTCATTATCAACAAGAATGATGATGATGGAAAGTGATTTAGGACACACGCTTATGAAGGTGGCCTTGTTTGTTCTAGTACAAGCTTTGGTGTATCTCATACTTTCAAAGTCATCCAGCATCTTCTCCAAAGACACCAAGAGATCATTTAGTTTCAAACCAGCTCGGTCTGTAAGTATTAACCGAATTCTTGCTGCAATTAGCGACATGCCTGCTGGTGGCGAGCCGTCTCCTCGTCCAGGAGGCCTACAGTCTCCAATCAAGGAAAATTCAAAGCCTCATGATCACACATCTTAAGCCTTTTTGTTTGTTGTTGGTTTTGGTTTTTTTTTTTTTTTTTGGTTTTCATATGTACTTCCATTAATTTTTCTTTTGTACTTGTATTAATTATTTGTGGCACAGCTTTGGCTGCTGGCATCTATGTTGTAAGATTGGTTGTGTTGATGTGTAAATGAATTAGACGGATTCTTTGGTTCTTTATTCTTTCATTGGACATAGCTTGTTATTGTAGCCAGTAATAAACAGATTTAGCTTTCATATAAAGTCTTTTTAGCACCACTTGTTACACGTTTTCTAGTCATATGATGGCAATCGGTGAGTGGTTGCAGGATACAAATGATAGATCCAAAAAATGTTTTAATAGGAAGAGAAAATTTTAAATTGTGGATGTTAGACATATAGCCAATATCATATGGACAGATTATCAATATAGTAATTCAATCCACTATTCATGTAGATCAAACATGAATTCATTATATATGTGGAGATCTAATGCTGTGTTGAATTTACTAAACATATCCTCTGCATATGGGAGCCAATTCCCCCCTCTTCACAAAGTTTTTTTTTTTTACATGTAAAATTTTTATGGAAGACAAACTTCTAGCCAGACAAATGAAGACATGTAAAAGTTCTACTGATTCCTTAATTGAGAAGTTATTTCCATCAACCATTACTTTTTCTTTTAGTGCAGTAGTACGCGATGTATAAAATAATTTTTTTATCATTATTGCTCATTGGGGTTTCTCTTAGGAACTTTTTATTCAAAATATAAATCTTCTGTACTACTTTTGTATTTCACTTTATATTTTACCAATCACAATTTGCGATATATTTATTTAACTTTCTTTAAAGTTTCTTTATAGAATAGCCAAAGCTTAAGAATTTGTACTCATCTATCCTTGCTATAAAAGGAGCTCTTGGCCTCTTACAAGTGTATTTTTTTTTAAGGTAAACACTAAATAGTATATTTTGATGGGCTTAATTTCTTTCATTTTTCTTCAGTGAAAGTTTTGATCCAAGAGAGGTACAGGTTTGGTCAGAATTGGGTCCATCAATCTTTTAAAATCTGAAGTGGCTCTCGATTAGGAAGATTATAAAAGTATAAACAGTAACTCTTTTGAAAAAAGAGAGAGAGTTATAAACAAACAAAGAGCCTGTGAAAATCGTGGGTAAAAAGAAACCATAATTGATTATGGGCTGGCCGAAGTATACCGACCCATTTGGAGGCTTATAAAGAAACTTGTCATTTTCAATGAAGAGACAGAAATCTTTGTTCCATCCATGATTTTCTTTTCTAAATTATTTATTTTCTTTGATGGACTTCCTTTATTTACCTACTTTCCCTTCTTGATATATGAACACAACCTTGAAATATTTCCTTCCCTAATTTTTCTTTTTATTTCTATATTTTTAAAATCTATTATCTTCATTTCTTGTTTTCAATGGTATTTTAGGTGCACCTTTGTATCTTATTTTATTTTGAACTCTTTGATTGTCAAAATACTCTATCTCATTTTAAATATTTTATTTTATGTTCCACAAATCATAATTTGTAAATAAATAAATAAAATTTCAAACAAATTAGGATACCACAATTGCTGATGCATAAAGTGAAACATTAAAAGTGAGACAAATTATTTATATTTTATATATAATTTTTCTCTCTCCAATTTGAACAATCCCACTAAGCCACAGTTTTTATTATAATTTTCTTCTTCCACCAAAATTGATAGGTAACAAGTTTAAGTCAAGAGATTAGTTTTGTGTTCTAAGTATAACTTTTTTTATTTTAATTGGTAAGTGAGTTCACAAATTGCACAAGAGAGGGCAAGCTGAGAGCCTGAAACTTGCAACATTTTAATTCTGATTCTAATCGGCTGCTAACTTGAGAAGGCAACTTAACAATCTATATTTGTAGTTATTATAATTATTTAGTTATGCAAGATTTTTTTTTTCCTAGAGGGACAAATACAAGCTTTTGACATTATAAAATAATATTGTAACATCACTAGGTAGAATGATTTTATCAATACAAGCATTGTTCAACTCTTAAAACGGTAATTAAATGAATATTATCTTGAGAAATTCGCATATACCTTCTGGTATCAATAATTTAAAAATCCAATGTCAATGTCTACCAACTGTTGATATTATTAACTAATCATTTTTAGTAGTTTACTGTTTAATTATTTGAGAACAGCTTTTAATTGTTTGTTTAAATGAGAAAGAAAGCCGTAAAGTGACAAATTAGTATGTCAATTTTCTAACAAATCATGAAATCAAGATTTACCATCCAATTAGAAAAAAATAGTAATAATGAAAAAGATTTGGTTGCTACCATAATCTTTCAACTGAAAATGTTCAGTTAGCCGCATCAAAGTGACTGTAAAAGAAACGGAAAGTCCAAAACAGCGATGGGGCTACCTCCTCCCTTATAAAAAAACCATCATTTATCGAAATACTTATATATAATAAACAATCATCATTTATCAATTTTTAATTGTACTATTACATATGATTGTGACATTTGCAATGAAGTCATACCTCTTTCTTAAAGGGGGTTCAATTTAGATTACCCATCATTAAATAAAAATCATTGTTTAGACTTTAGAATCTCTCTCTTTCTTTTTAAAACCCAAAAAAAGAAGGGGTAACTTGTAAGTTAGTAATTATTCATTTTTCTTGTTATTGGGATGCTTTTCATTTTATTAATATAAATGGGGTTTTGTATAAGTAATGATATAGCTAAATGTTAGCTAGGCATCTATATCAACTATATATCAACTAAAATTGTTTCTTTATGTAGGGTACACCCCCTTCCTATTCAAGCATCTTTAAAATAGCATATGACCTCTTTACACTTACTTATATTGGTAAATATATATATATATATATATATATATATATATATATATATGAAAAAGAAGAAGTTAAGTTCGAACCTCCTTTCTTTAACGTTTTTTTTTTATGAACCTTTTCTTTAATGTTTAATAATTTAATCTTCTTGAAAAACAATGCAGTATAATAAGGAAAATTTGGATATAAAAAAACAGAGTATTCCATCAAAATCATTAAAAAGCTTGTTCTTTTTTCGGTAGGAACTTCAAACTTAAAAAAAAAAAAAAAATTATTCATTCACTCTCACTAAGAGAGTATCAAAATTATAATTAGAACTTAATGTATCCTTTTTTTTTTTTTTTTTTTTTTTTGTTAACTAAAACAAAAAGGGATTCACAAAACCTCACGTGAACCACATAAAAGTAATGTTATTTTAGGAGGCCCCATTATGTTACTTTTGATATCCGGCTGTAATTTTGTAAGTAATCTCTGTAGAGCAACCTTTCATGTTGTTAAAAAGTTAGAGGAGGGTGAAGGTAAATTTTCTAATGCAAAGTTCAAGCAAGTAACTTTCCCCTCTCTACTCACCAATGGAAGTGTAAAGAGTAAAGGGATAGTATATAGAAATTTGTGCTTGACTGGATTGTCCTCTAAATTATGGAACAGCAGAAATCTCGTGCTCTACTGATTTGCGAGAACCGTGGAAATGGTTGTAAGAGATCCGTGGCCCGTGCACATATTGATTTAGCCCCACGACCACGAGTAGATCCAATTAGTACATTTGTTTTGTGCAGAGGCTGGTAGAGCAAGCAGGAGAGTACATATACCATATATGGTACAATGGTTAATTAAGCTGGCCACGTGAAAGAGACAGTAGATGTACCGGACTACTAGTGAATCCCAGATGGTACTAAACTTAACACCAAGTCTAGTTCTGTGAAACAGTACGTGTGCCATCACAACTATAAGTAGAGTACATGGTACAATGGCTGCAATGTCAGTCTGTTCTGTTAATAAAAGTATTTGTTTAGCAGAAAAATCAAAGGCTAACAATGTCTCCTTTAAAGCCTTTCTTCTACTTCTTTCCTCCTCAGTTCTAACTTCTAACCTTACATGCACTAACATGATCATAGCAGAAATTAAAGTGTAGTAAGCTGAAGACATCTCTAGATTTTAATAATCAAAAAAGCTCTCACAAAACTAATGTTGTAGTTAACTCATTTTTTGAATGCACAAGATGAGATTAATAACTAATTACCAAAAAAAAAATAAGAACGCATAATAAGAGATTGTGGTCAATCATGAAGTTCTCACATCGTTTGGTATGAATTAATTTATACAAAACTTATTTTCTATGTAAAAGCATTTCCTAAAATGATAGCCAAGATTAGTTTTAGTTAACATGTGGCTGTATATTATCCACGTTAATGTAACGCAGTAGTTAGGTAAATTGAACTTGGACAAGTACTCTTATGCTATAGATGTGGAGTATAATGATTTAGACTCCAAATTAATGGAAAGAATATATGTATGTATGCGTGTATGTAACTGTAAGCAAGGCCCAATAGCATTCTATTACTTCATTGACTCTTGAGGTAGTAGAATATATATATATATATATATATATATATATATATATCCAACCCTGGTTTTCAAAAGACAGCTTAATATTGCCTTCAATTCTCCATTATCAAAAAAATTCTCACTGGTATTTTTTAAAACAAGTTCTTAAATTTAACATTCTCCTATTTACATTAGCCTCTATATCCACTAGTCGTTCTTCAAACATACACAATCAATAGTATCAAACCAACCCTTTCCTACCCACTCTCTCTGTCAATCAAGTTTGCAAGAAGATGATGAGGCCACATTCATGTAAACCAAGTTCAGCTGCTTCTACTCAACTTTCCATGAACAAACAATCACGAGATATCAAAGCTCAAGCCAAAGATTCGTATAATTCACATATATGCACCCGAAGTCATAAAGACAGAACCTGCAAATTTTCGAGACCTTGTTCAGAGACTCACGGGAAAACCTGCAGAGATGATGAAGAGTAATAGGAACAGTACTACATGTTCAACAACAACAAGCCCACCAACCAAAAATATAATGAGTTTCTACAGGAAGCCAAGCTGCAGCACCATAGAAATGCATGATGCTTTTGCCAATTTGCAAAATGGGGTGAGAATAAAGGAGGAAGAAAAAGAAGAATTTGGGAGAAATGAAAATTTAAATGGCTTCTTTGATGGTTTCTCTGACTTGGATGGTTTCATTGAAGAGTTAATTTAAGTTACTTGATTGTTAGTTGAAATGCATTATCTCCATAGAAGATTTTAAGGAAACTTCCTCTTTTGTTTAGTTACAATTTTTCTTCTATTATGTAATTAGAATATATATAGTGAAAGTATGTTTCTATGCTTTCTGTACATTTCCTCCTCTTTTGTGTTCAGTGATGCCACTTTACTGATTCTACATTTTCCACTCCACTCATCATAAAAAGAAATAAGCTGCACCATATATAAGTATAAGTGTATAACCCTTCTCCTCAGCATGACTGAGTTGATTCACAATATGATATATAATCACAAAGGATCAGAGATTTTATGAGAAGGGTCTCTAATTGAATTGCTTAAGATTTACTATTTCACATATATAGGGTTCAAGTAAAAGTTAGATCTTTAGTCAACTGTAACAGATCAGCTCCAGTGTTAGCCCATTGGTACACCTGCTATGGTTACCTAGCCAAATTAAAATTTAAAAAATATATATAATAATGCATTTTTAATTAGCACCAAGCTAGAAAAATATTTTATGTTACCATATTGATCAGCAAAAGAAGTATTGGAAAAGTCTCCTTGTATTTAATTAGTCGAATTCTTTTTCTTTTTTCTTTATTTGGTTTTTTTTTAATCATTTTTTTGGAAACTCGATGCAATAATATGTTTGAAAATTGTATGTATATCTGTCTATATATATATATACACACACATATGATGGATGAGTACCGGCAGAGAGGAGCTATACCCTCTTCAGTTTAGACCTAAAACCATTATACATTTTGACTTTTGAGTAAATAAACAGAAAGTTGCACATTAAGATACTCAGCGACATGCTTAGCTTACTTCCTATAAGGTTATTAGGAAATTCTTTGAATACAAATAATATATAAATTATTTTATGAAAGGCAAGCCTTCTACCACACATGAAGTTGTTGCAAATAGCAAAAATAATATATAGAATGGATGACATACACATGTACACTCAACTATACAAATTAACGTCATGGATTATATATGCAATTTGTTTGATTAATGCCAGGCCCTTTTGTCTCTTCTACATCTTCTCCAACTAAGATCCAACTAGAAATTAACTACTAAACCATAACTTTTTTTTTATAATAATAAACAAGAATTAAGATGAAGTATAACGCATGCATGTAAAATTACTTTCATGGATTTCTTTTATAGGAAGAAAAAGCTAAGAGGAGTGATTACAGCCTTGATCTTGATGAAGGTAGCAATCTGAAAAAAAAAATCACCTACCACTTTATAACATGTTTTTCTCGAGGTTCATGTAAAACAAAGCAAAATGTATGTTTTTAGACCCCTTAACACAAGTTGTTTGATCTAGTTATTTAACCAAGTGATTACTTAGATAAATTATTCAGTTCTAGGTTAACACAATAAAATCATATCATGTAAATAATACGGAAATATAAAGAACATAACGATATGATAACCCAAGAAAACCTAACCGGTAAAAAACTTGGGGAGGATTTAACCTAGCTATTCTCAAGGTAAAACAGATCCACTATTCAGTTCTAAGTTAACACAATAAAATCATACCATGTAAATAATACGAAAATATAAAAAACACAACGATATAATAACCCAAGAAAACCTAACCGGTAAAAAACCTGGAAATGATTTAACCTAACTATTCTCAAGGTAAAACAGATCAACTATAAAAGAATTGAAATTTTTACAATAGAACTTAGACCACTAACATCTTATTGCTACCTCTAGTAGAAAACTTACTACCGCGACCACATGATAACTCTGAGTCCACGAATTACTTCTTTCTTTAATCCATTGCAACCACAAATTCTCCTACTTTTGACTTTGAAACTCCACTCAAAGGTTTCAGATCATCTTTAAAGTTCTTTGTGCAGCAACTGAAGAGATCATCAAGTTCTTGACATGAATCTGATCTTGATAACCCTAAATGTATGTATGAAGGTAAACACCTCTAAATCTTACAAAAGATTCAACACACAACTCTTCAAAGACTTCTAAAATGTAACTAGGGTTTTTCCTTTTATACTTAAAGTAAAATACAAAACCCTACACATCAAACGGACTTAGGTTGAATTGGAATTTCTACAGAAAACTAAATCTGTATGTGGTTCGATCGATCAAGCCTTGCAGATTTTGTCCAATAATTTCTGTAATCACACAATTCCAATTTTAAATTAAACACACTTTTAGCAAGCCTAAACCTAGACTCTATGTTTTGATCATGGTTTGCCAACATATTACAAATAGAAATTCTAAAATATTAATTCCTAAAGTCTTAGAACCTAACAAACTCCCCCTTTGGCAATCCGTGACAAAAAACATTACAAATTTAAAATGCTCAAAGTAAAAATAGCCCATTCAAATTTAAAAAGCCCTAAATACAATTCAACCTAACAATTATCTATCAGTTGCTAAAGTAGACAGCAGTCATGACTGAATTCACCTGTAAATTCCTGAAACACTTAACAAACACATAAACGCATGTATGAAAAATACAAGTAAACCAAAATTAAACTTCTTGAATTCACAAAACATAAAATAAAAGACATATATCATGAATAACCTCATAAATATAAATCAATAATCTAATGTACCATATGTGAAACAAGAAACAATAAAACAACTAAACACAAAGCATAATGTCTCCCCCTAACATATACAACCCATAAAAAAGAAATACATCAAAGCCAAAAAGAATACATCATAAGCCAAAACCAAAAATACATCATAAAGCTCCTAGATACAATCTATAATCTCCAATCTCCCCCTATCTCCATGTGTATGTACTTCCCCTTTTTTTGATGGATTGCCAAAGGGCAATCAAGAATCATCATCAAAAGGTGAAGCCTGTGGAGTAGAACCTCTAGCATCGACCGAAACTGCTCGCAAAGCATGAAACTCATTGAGCACATCCAACAGAAGTTGTCCATGCACCGCTTGAACAATCATAACAGTATCTAGCATGGCACGCAAGGAAGAATCACCCGATGTAGATGGTGGAGGATCCACAGCAGCTGTAGGGTCTACATATGTCTCAACAGAAGGATCACCAGATGGAGGAGGCCTAGATGCATCAACTATAGAAGACTTGGCTCTAAGGCGCTTAGAGTTAGCTTTTAACTAAGCTGCTCTTTACCTAAGGAATGTGGCACCTATAGGAGCTATGATATGTACGGGCTCGAAAGCTGAAAAGTCCTCTAAACCTAAGTCTAAAAGAATCCTATGTATAAAGATCGGACAAAATAAACCATGGGATTTGGCACTACTCCTATGAACCTCTACGAGAGAGCTAATGAAAAGAGAAGGAAAACTCATAGGAGCATTAATGACGAAAGCGTACAAGAACGCACATCTCTCAATGAGAATAGTATGAAGATGAGAGATAGGCCAAATACTATGACAAGAAATCCGAAAAAACAAATAGTTGAGCTCAGTAAGCTCATGAGAAGTGACACGAGAATCAGTACCCCAACTAATGGAAGTACTAGTGAGGAGTGACATAATGTCATTGAGGTGAGGAGTCTCAGAGTAAGGGTACACGGGCTGCCGTACCAAAGATACACCAAGAGCAGAGGCCACTACAATAGGAGTAATGACATACTCTTCACCCCTTATCCAACTCTTCACAAACTGAATGTTGGAATCATTGGAGTGGATAGAGAGGTTCGAATAGAACTCTCTAATCAATGTAGCCAGAGAAGGATGCTCGACCTCTAAAAGTGGTAACCAACCCCTACGCTCAAAATTCTTACGCATCTTCGGATCAAGCTCATCTAAAATGACCTTACGCTTAGCCCAAACAAACCTAAAGATATTCATCTTCTCATAGGTTTCTTGGTTTTTCAAAGTTTTAAACTTATCGCTCTAGAACTCAGGAGTAGAAGGGGTGGTGGTAAAGCCAAAACGCTCTCGCGTCAGTTGATTTGGAAATTATTTACTGCCTATCTTATATTAATGCAAGCAATCGAGTGGGTTGGATTTATTGGAGCCTTTTTTTGTACTTTGTGTTTGGAAGTTTGGAGAGAGAGAGAGAGAGAGAGAGAGAGAGAGAGAGAGCTTGCTAATTCTCAAAGCAAAAAGGGACGAAGTTTGAAGTTTGAAGTTTGAACTCAATGGATTGCTCCAAATTGGAGTAAAATTGTATGTCAAAGCTAGCCAACTAAGTTAATTCATAAGTGTTAGGCAAAAAAAAAAAAAAAAGAAAAAGAAAAGTTAATTCATAAGTAAAATACTGCAAACTAATTATCTAAGGATGGGGTTGGAAATCTTTTGTAGCATCAAGCATTGAGATTTAATTAGAATTCAATGCTTGATACTATTCATATATAAACTTCTTTTTGGGGGCAAAACTTAGGTTAGTTTCTTAGGTACCAGATTTAGTTCTATTTGACAAATAAAGTTATTAATTAGAATTCAAGACCAGTCATTTTTATATGTCATTCAATAAAAGTCAAGTAATTAGGATGAATTTTAGACAATGTCATTTATTATGACAAAGTTTTTGTCTAATTTTTAAAGTATTCACGGTTATGTTAACGGATGCCTTAAAACAATTGTTAATAAACTATAATAAGAAAGTTTTGACATTACTTTCATGAGATATATAAATAGTTGCCAACAACATTTATTGGATGCCTATTCAGTGTCTTGTTAACGGATACTCTTAAAACAATTGTCAATAAACTATGGTAGAAAAGTTTTGACTCCCAATAAAATGCTTCTAAAAATAGCTCCTAAACTAATGCCTAACATTTCCCATTCATAAAAGCTAATAAAGCTTGGTTAAAATATACAATAAACTCATCTTTTTTTCTTTCTTTTTTAAACCAAGACCTGCCTTCACACATAAGGCTGCCACCGATCTGAGAGAAATTTGGTTTTGTCCATTCACTGAATTACAAGTCTGACTCAGAACTAGCATTGACTTCGGCTTTAATTAGGCCTAGTGTCAATGTCTTCATATTATTTGTCGATTTCTTGTTAGCTTTGTTTGTGCGAGTGGGACTGCCTTTTGTCAAGTTGAAATATAAAATTACAAATTATTATGGTTTAGATCAAAAAATCCAGCAGAGAAGTGACAAAGATTCCGGAGACAAGTCATTGCAAATTGCCATCTTAACTTGTTAACAAAGACAAATTAAGGATATTGTATAACAATAAAAGGTGTGGGGGTGGAGCAATGAGCTATGACAATGAGTATTACATCAGGCACAACAACAGCCACTCACAAATTAACTATATACACTTTGTTTTCCATCTCCCGTGGGAAAAAAAAAATATTCAGGGAAACTTTATTAGTGCATTTGGATGGCATGCTTTGCGTATTTGGATTTGAATTTGGATAAATATCCAAATATTTTGTTGTTTTGATAGTTTAAAAAATGTCAAGAATTTAAGAGGCCTTTCTTTCATTTTCACCAAAATATACTCCTACGATAACGTATAACTTGATTCAACCCCATTGTTTATTTCTTTTCTGTTTTTTTCGTTGATCGGAAGTGTACTTCAAATATAGGCACACATCCTTTTCAAAAAGTTTTTTTTTTTTAATAGATAGGGAGCGAGAAGAGAGAGAGAGGAGGTTAAACTTTGAGAAGTGTTTATTTTACACAATATGTTTTTGTAACTCGAAAACGTGAGTTTTCAATTTTAAATCAGTGTGTAAAACACAAAACAAGTCTTTGCCTTAAACTTTAACTAACATAAGCCCGTAAAAAATGTCATTATCAGTACACTATTACTTGAATCCCATCTATTTAACAACTTATTAAATAAAATCAGCAAGTGTGGATAGGCTTGTTTTTCTATTTGCTATTTCATGGAACCACCACTACTACCATATAATTCTCAATAAAACGTACCACCACCAACCTAAAAGACGATTTGTCATTCTCAGCTCTCCACCAAAATGAACTATTACATGCCAAAATGGAATTCCAAGATTGCTGAGAAACTTCTTCTTCTTCTTCTTTTTTTTTTTTTTAATAATGCACGATTTCATTAACCGGGAAAGCCATAAACATCCTTCCTCAACTCCTCCAACACAGGAGGAAAATAGCACTTATTTCAACAAACATAAAACCTATTTGCTGCAGCATATAACTTATAACATTACTACGTAAAGTGTAAGTACACAAACCAAAGGTGGCCTTCTAGTGTCTCTTACTCTTACTTGAGAAATACACACAAGTTATGACAGTCACTAAATTCAACAGTATACCACACATATGGGTTGGTTAATATAAGAGGTTTTTGCAGAAGTGGTCAAAGCATCATCTTGCAGCCGTCAATAGCCAGTTCAATAAATTGACATGACCAGGATAATATGAATCCTGCGTAGACGATTTTCATGTGAAGAGGACAGTCTGTTTGTCTATTTCCTTGTTACAGCAAAAGCAAGAATGAAGATGAATTTCAAAGGTGAGAACTAGCGATATTCTTTCACTGAAAATGCTAAAAAATAGACCAGAACTTTAAAAATAAATGAATAGAACAAAATAAGTCAGAGTTCTTCAGTAGTAAATGAGTGACTGAGTTGTAATATTGCTTGAATATACACACTCCAGATAGTATAACCATGTGATAAAGTGTTTTTCCCCCCTCTCTGTGCTGAGATCAACCAAATAAAAGAAAAAAAAACAGTTTTGTATGCAAGCAAGTTAATCCAATTGAAACTAAAAGGAAAGCCTAATTAAATTCTAGAATGAAAATTTTTACAAATAAAAGTACAAAGTAAACAAACCAAAGAAATTTTTGAAAAGGGCAATACCTACATTTAGCCACCAATATGTATCATAGGCCTATTTACGGTCCTTGCAATGTCAAACATTCCAGCATGTGAAGCTTTCTTTCTCTTCACCTGAAGCAAAATAGGAATAATTAGAAGTAGTAGTTGCCAAAGATTGCATAAGGAAAGCTTCATGTCCAAATCCAATTAAACAATTATGGTCCATTATGTTGTCATGTGCCATAATTCTAGACAGGAACATGGCTTCTGTGTTCTGGGGACAGGAGCATGGCTATGTATGTGCATCATTGTGAACTTTCTGGCACTCAACAAACATGTTTGTCTAAGTTTATCATTTTGGCATACAAGAGAGCCATAAAATGTAAACATAACAGAAAACACTAACAAAAAGTATAATAGCTTTATAATTCTAAATACTTTTCTAGGGAACTGAAAAATCAATTGCTTCATTAAGTCTCCATCTGAGTATCGCACATGACTGTCTCCTCAAATGCCCATAATTTTCAAGTGGCTCTACGACAAGTCATAGACTATACCCATTAAATCAAAAGTAGCAGCAGATTCCCCAATCAATTACATCAATAACCTATAGTAAAACATCTAGTACAACTGAGAACATGCAGCTTTCATGAATTTAAAAACTAATGGTTTTTTCAAAGTTCTGGCATCATGAAAAGACTCTAAAATGCATACCGCTGCCCCAATTACTTCCCTCAGCACATCATCATCAGCACCAAGCCGCAGGGGATCTCTTAAGCTAACCTGCATATAACAAAGTCTTAAAAGAATAACGAGGAAGCTGCATTTCCATATTGGTATTCAAAAGAAAGGGCAAATATTTCAGCTACAACTTCCATTAGGTGAAATGAAAAGGTTTGCCTAATTTTTCAAAGCTAGCACCTCATAGCTCACTCAAAACATGTTATGGCTTCAATCATCTTATTACTTTGGTGCAGATGGGAAGAAATTTGATAGGCCCAAAAAATAGCCATAACTCACCTTTTACTTTTGGAAGTGCTCAATTGGAAGTTAATACATTTAAAAATGTTTCTCCCCTAGTTTCATCTATGAATAATCAAAATATGTTTAATCATGACCAGAATAGTTTATCTGATACCTACTGTTATCAATCTGTGCAGAAAGGTATCCCAAATTTGGTTACAAAGCATTAAGCCTTCATCATGTTAACCTAAAAGGGGTTTTTTTTCCCCCTTTTTTGACAGGTAGATACCTTTTTCCTTTTATTTTGATTGATAATTACACAAGCACCAGGTGAGTTATGACCTCAACATCTACCTTGCTTTTTTTTTCTTTTTGTCTTTTTTGGTGACATAGGAGAGTTTCACTTAGATTAGTTGCACATCATAGAGAATAATGTACAACAATCCTCACTATTAATCAAACTCCTATGACAACTGACCCCACCTGCTAGAACTAGTTACCGGGTAATCCAAGGGTTTTTCACCCCTGATGGGCTAAGCAATTTATCCTCATGCCTAGGAGGCGATATCTACCTTGCTCTTACAAGGGGAGGAGGCCATTTGGGCTAGAGCTCTTTGGCAATAGGTAGGTACGTATAAAAGTAAGGTGACTAGCAGAGTTGAGAAGTGTACTACTCTCATACACAACTAAAGAGTCATAACAGTTATGCACGGTGGATTAACATCAGACATAGAGCTATATCTATCATAGCCAAATGAGCGTCAGTTTACCCTGAATGGATTTTTTCTTTTTCTTTTTCTTTTTTTGTGTGTGTATAAGTAAGTTTTTTGTCCCTAAGGGTAGAGAGAAAGGGAATTTCGACTAGTGACCTCTCATGAGGCGTGGTCCCCAGCTGATCCCTTGGGAGTTGGGGCTAAATCATCCATAAGTTTGGTGGTTCAACAAAGATATCAAATGCATATGACCTCAGAAAGACATGTTCCCACAGCAAGATTTTCTCTTTTAGATAAATACCATTCATGCAGCCATATGTGATTAAATCCAGGAGTTCACCACCAACCTTTTTTATGGGGGGAAGTAAATGCCATTAGGTCCAAAGAGCATTGGCAACAGCAATGTACCAATAAGAAATGCTAATACTCAAACAAAATCCATGCCATATGCCAGTAAAAATTGAGAGCATATAAAGCCAGAAGAAAATTCACCTCTGAAGGACCAAATAAGCAAACTTTGAAGTTCCCATCAGCTAAAAGTCGCAATCTATTGCATCCAGCACAAAAATGTTCAGTCATTGATGTGATAAACGAAACTGAACCACAATACCCATCTATCCTGAAATTCTTTGCTGTGTCTGTCGGGTGATCCTTAAGTCTCTTTAGGCCTGTAAACTGTTTTGCCTGTCCATCAACAATGAGGAACTTAGCATATGTATAAACAAACATTCACAATCATATAAGTGGGTCACTAGCCAGAGTTCTACCTTACCACTCTATCCAACATTTCTGAGTAGGGTACGAGTTTCTTGACATTCCAAACATTCCCATCAAAAGGCATGAACTCAATGAATCTAACATTAATTGGCTTTTCACGTGTTAACTCTACGAAATCACAAATCTCATCCTCATTGAACCCACGCATTACAACGCAATTTACCTGAAAATCAAAGTTTTATCATAACAAGTCTTGAACAAGAACTAAGAGTAGTACTTTTAACATGCACAAACCCCCCCCCCCCCCCCCCCCCCAAAAAAAAAAAAAACCCCGGCAGCAAAAAAAAAATTCTTTTTAGTTGTTAAGAACACAAAGAAAAATCAGGAAATATATATAACTATAAGCACAAATTTGCGAGGATAAAACATGCCTTCACAGGATTGTATCCAAGGTCAACAGCAGCATTGATTGATTCCATAACCCTTTCATGTCCTTTGCGTCGGGTTATGAATTCAAACTTAGCTGGCACCAAAGTGTCTAAGCTGATATTCACGGATGTAAGCCCACACTCTTTCAGCTTTGGAAGTTTTTTTGCGAGAGTAATTCCATTGGTAGTAATGGCCAAAGTCTTTAGTCCCTTCAAGTTTGACAACTGTAGACATATGTCTTCAATATCCTTCCTAATGGTTGGCTCCCCCCCAGTCAAACGAATTTTCTCCACTCCAGAGCTTACAAACAGATTTGCCAGTCGAACAATCTCATTCGGTGAGAGTAGTTGAGGGCTTGGAGTGAGCTCCACGCCCTCTGCTGGCATACAATAATGACATCGCAGATTGCAACGCTCTGTCAAGGAGATCCTCAAGTAAGTGTGCAGCCTTCCAAATGAATCAATTAGCATATCGGAAACAGGACTATCTTTTGAAGTATCCTCTGACAAAGTAGCACAAGAAGTAGCATACGTCTTTGCAAAGGATCCATTCAGATAACTACGGACTAAACCTTGACTATTACTCTCTCTGGATGCATAATATGATTCAACCTCACAATTGACCTGATTATAAAGTTCCAAAATTGTTAGCCATTTTGAAAATTACCAACATCAATCACCCCCCAAGATCAAAAACCAATCAATTGAGAAAATCTAGCAGAAATAATTAACTTAAATTCATAGACAGCATGTGTGGGGGCTGAGAAACCAATCCTCAATCACTGGGTGAAAAATTCAAACACTTGGAAGCTATGATGTTTAAAATGTTTGGACTTGATACATAGAATTCTGAAAGTTTATTTTTGTGAACAAATTAAAAAATGGCATTCTTTTTTTTTTTTTTTTTATGTTTGTTTTAAAAAAAAAAAAAAAAAAGAGGAAATCCCCCAGATGATTTGCTTAATATATTGAAACATGGGTCAGAGCTAAACCATCATGAATTAACCAAACAGTGTATAATAATATAAATATATATCCAAAGTTCAGAAACACACAGTACAATCATCTGACAAATGTGTTGCTGAGTATTGAAAATACATGTTTTATACACATATATACACGAATGTAACAGTGAAATAAGAAGCATAAAATTATGGTAAAGGAACAGTTTGGAGCTGGAGCACAACAGTGTTAAGATAAAACAAAGCTGAAACTCAATAATAATAACCCAACAGAGAAAAAAAAAAGCATAGCATGAATATGATTGAAAACAAAGCAATTAGTATAACATAAGCCCCAACAAAAATAATATAGAAAAGAACGGATGTAGACATACCAGGAAAAAATTGGATTTTGTGAAAGGCAAAGAGCAAGCAATGAATTTGGAGACGTAACGCTTCATCGTTGCCGCTGAATTGTATGAATTAAAAAAAAAATTAAAAAAATTGTTAAAAGTGGAAAAGCATTTTGTTGAAGGAAGGTATATCTGTGTATATGTATAAAAGGAAAGGAAAGGAAAACTGACCTCTCGTTTGGGCTGGAACTTTGGAGGGAATCTGTATGTGAAGAGAAAGAATTTATGGCTTTTGGAATGTCTCAAAGGGCCCAAGAAACAAAACCAAAAAGCAAAGGTGGGAGATGGACATAGAAAATAGATATATGTAGTAAATAAATGTCCTATGAAGTTGGGCTATTAGATATTATTTTATATGTGTAAAAATAGGCATGCGCACGGTTGGAGAGTCTTTTTCGACATTAACAATGACAATGAACAGACATGGCCAACTCATTCACCATTCATCTTCTTCTTATTATAACTTCGCTGGCTGCTCTCAACTTTCTTTTTCACCTTTTTATTTCTGATCTTTAATCTACTGCTGTATTTTAGAGTTCACACTTGAGGGGGGTCTCCTCTCATATCGTCTTCTGCAGAGCTAAAACTAACACAAAAGGTTGCACAAAGCACTGCACTGCAGATCCATCCTAGACTGCAGTGGACTCTTGACTTTTCCTTTGTGCGAGACAAATTTAGTTATTATTATTATTATAACTTCGCTGGCTGCTCTCAATTTGTTCTTTCTTTTTCACCTTTTGATTTCTGATCTTAATCTATTGCTGTATTACAGTTTACACTTTAGGGGGGTCTCCTCTCATATGGGCTTCTCCAGAGCTAAAATTAATACAAAGCTGATCCATCCTAGACTGCAAAGGACTTTTGATTTTCTTTTTTATGCTAGATATGTATTGAGTAATGCTAGGAACATAAATTTTGTCATAACTTGCTCACATAACAAATTGTGAGTGATGAGTCCACAACTTCACCGCTCATAACTTGCCACGTGAATAAATTATGATTATAGTATTTTTCTTAGATATTGCACCAAGAAAACAAATTGCTAGAAAATACATCTGTCAAAATTCTATAATGCCCTAATAAAGTATTTTTTTTAATATTTTCAAGTGAATTAGTGGCATATATTTTCTTTTTCATACTATTTGTATTAAACAAATCTTTATTCACACCAATGGCTACTTAAATTATTTGTAACAATGTGATATGATATGGATATTATCAATCTTTAATTCACTTAAAGCACTAACATCTAGTTTGTTCAAACATTTGTCATCTTACAATCTAAAAATTACTTTATCAATTTTATCATATTATTTCACAACTTACAAAACATTTCATTTCTTATTTTACGATACCCCTCATTACAATAACATAAACTATCCAATAAAATAATATAAATCAACAATCTCTCTCTCTCTCTCTCTCTCTCTCTCTCTCTCTCTCTCTCTCTCTCTCTCTCTCTCCTAGCAACTGGTTCATTTCTCTTTAGAGCAACTAGGGATGACAAAAACAGCCCAACCGAACCCAATCCTAATGGGGTAGGTTTTACCCTATCAGTAAAACAAATGGGGTGGGTGCGAGTATTAGCCTTACCCACCTCATACCCGACCCATATACATATATTAATATTGTATAATTTTAAAAAACCTTAAGCACCTAGGTATATATATCATACTTTCTCTAACATTCCAAACCCTAATCTCACTCTTCAGCACATTCACAACCACCCTGCCTCCCTCACTCTCACTCTTACTCTAACTCCCAGCTGCTCCCTTCTCCCTGCCTCCTTTACTCTCATTCTCACTCTTAGCCACCAAGTCTCCACTTCATTGTCGATGTCACACATTCTCGTCCCCCTCTATCACCGTGTTTCACTTACTTGGGCATTTCTTTTTATCCTTTATCTTTTCTTTTTTTATTTTTTTGGTTTCATTTTCTCTCTTATTGCAAAAATAATTAGGATTTATGTATTGTGTAGTTGTGTTTGTGGTTGAAAATCAAATAAATAACGATTTTTTGAAGGGCATGGCATGGCGGGGATGGGGGCAAAGAATCCCTCCGTTTAGTTAATGGGGCAGGTTCGGGTGACGGGTTGGGGAGGGGATAATGATACCCGCTCCAAGCCCACCCCATTGTCATTCCTAATAGCAACCTATAAACTAACAACTGAAACCAATCAAAAGCACGGAAATTATCTATCAAATTGAAAACACCTAAACCATTGAAATCAACAATCAATCAAAACCACTGAAACCATCAACAGATCCACCACTGTTACTGCCAATCGAAACTATTGAAACCAACAACCCAGCAATCGAACCCACCAAAACCAATAACCAATCCACTTGTCGCAGCCAATCGAAACTACCAAAATGATTCACCCAACAATCGACTTCCATAATCAAAGCCAAAACCCACCAAAATCAACTACCAACGATGATCCACCATTGTCACTATCACGCCCCAAACCCAAAAGGGTCCAAAGTATGAGAAAATATCTCAAAGGTATCTGTTGATTTTTTCCTTTTTGACAATCCAATCCAAAATTCATTTTCAAAGTACCAATATCAAGAATTATCATAAAAAATTTCATTAATGATATCTCCAAAGTAAGTTAGAACTCTATGCAATAATTACAAGGATCATTGGCCACAAAAGAATAGAAGTCTAAATAAATACAATTACAAATCATTAGCTTGTCCCATCAGTGGGAATAAAGTCATAACCACTATTAGATAAAAAAGAATGAGTCAAGCCTATTCTAGTGTGTTCATCTAATGATCACCATAAAAAAAGTCCAGCCTACATCTGTAGTTGGTCTAACTACTGCTAGCCACAAAAACCTGTCTCAAAACGATCGTTGCCCACTCTGAAAGGTTTGTAGAAGAATGGGATAAGACAAGGCTCTGTAAGTAACATAATTAATGGGGGTGGGGGAAATGCAAGTTTCATGATAATGAGCATTTTACAAAACAAACTATAATTTGGGAATTTCCATTTAATTTATACAAAATTAAATTCATTAACAACCCAACAAGAATGATAGAAATAATATAGCACCAAACATCCCAAAATAACTATGAGACTATATTTTATTCACTGTGAGCCATAAAAATGTCCAATACCATTTCAAAACTGGAAACCTCACCCAAGGTGTCACAAAGACGAAAATGTCACCAAGACATCATACCGCCACAGACAAGTCGGAACCCAAACACACTAGCATGATATGTACCTCTTTTGGCATATGGTTTGTTGGTGCTGCCTAGCCTCATCCACACCTTCAAGGATTTACCTATCCCCCCATAGGCAGCAAGGGATAACGCGCCATGTAATACCTCTTTTGCATGTGGTCTCTTGGCCCTGCCTAGCCTCACCTACACACTCAAGGATTTACCCGTGTCATGCAAAGTGGGTCTCCAACTTGGCTTGTCGTCACGAAAACAGGGTAATCACACATCACAAAGACGGAGTAATCACACGTTATAAAGATGTTGTCACAAAGACGGGGTAATCATCAACATCATAGCACAAGGGCAAACCCACATCAAAAGCTCACAAGTTAAATGTATTCAAATACATAGTTTATTTTCAAGTAGTTTCATAAGATATTTCAATAACCAAATATCCACAATATTCTCAAAGTCCTCAAAACCATTTCTTTTCAAAAATGTTTTGCAACAACTTTCTCAATTATCAAAGCATCTTAAAAATTTCCAATATACTATAAAATCCATAAATTCCATTCTTAAGAATTTAGTCAAAGATGCTAGTCTTTTCCTTGCTAACAAATCATGCATTTCCCCATATGCAATAAGAAATATGATGCACGTTCAATGTCTCATACGTTTTCCACAAATGATAAACAATAATAGTACAAATGGTAAATTTTAGGAAAACCATGAATAATGTTCCAAAATGGTTTTAACCATAAAACAATTCAGTGCAATAATGATTCATTTTCAAAAATCCCATTAAGAAGCCACTTACCTTGCAACCCGCAAAAGCCTAATTCTCCAAGCTCCAAAAGAGATTAGCTAGAACCTAAATAATACCAAGCAAACCTATCACGATAACGATAAGCATAAAGCTTGACATTGTGTCTAGTTATGAGTTAGAGATTGCTAGCTAAGCAATTAATTAGGCAAGCCTAAGTATTCAATTTCATAAATAATATATTTCACTTCCAAAGTTTTTCAACAAATTAATTTACGACGCATAGACTCAAATTTGTAGACTCAAATCATTCATAGTATTTTCCTTAACATCAAAACCTCAACTCTTTATAAGTGGTTCCCACAAGATTTACACCACATCAACAAGAGACTCATGATACCAAGAATCACAATATCCTCCAAGACTAACAATTTAAATCTTTAACTGGCTTCAAATCTATATATATAATAATAGTTGAAACTGAGAAAAACTCAAATTAAAATTCCAAATTAGAATTCCAATTTTGCTACATGTATCCTAAATTATTTATTCTTAAAAAGTTTTATTTCTTAATTTTAGAATCAAATGTGGGACTACATCATAAAAAAAATAGTTTAGAATAAATGAATCGTAAAAAAAAAAAAAAAAGTGCTTCACAATAATTAAAAAAAAAATGGACAACTTACATTTTATACCTAATAATATCCTTACAAATTTTTTTAAAAAGTTAACAAAATATAAAAATGACTATTAATAGTATTTAAATTATATATATAGGAATTATATTATGCATCTTACTGTATATCTTTACGTGTATCCATACATATGCATAGGGTTACAAGCTAGTAACCAATAAAAATTATATTCACCATCTATTTCACATTAAAAACCAAAACCCCCCAATCTTCATCACTTAGATAGCCACCATTGTAAAAAATATAAACTTACTCATCAAATAATTCCACCAACACAAAATCCATACATATAAACACATGAATATCACTTCCAAAGCTCATAAATCACATGGGTATCATTATCAAAGCTTAGATAAAGAAAGCCTTTATCAAAAGCATATAAACCTGCCAAAAAGATTAGAAATTTTACCTCAAATAAAAGAGATGAAGATGCCTTAGAGATTCCTAAAAAGTTTTCCAGTGATCTTGCCGCGAAAAGATGGTGGAGATGGTGGAGGATGAGCACCGGTGAGAGAGTGAGAGAGAGAGAGAGATAGAGAGGAGTGTGTATGTGAGTGTGTTTGCAATTGTGTTTGAGAGTGAAATAAAAGAAATGAGGCACCTGGCCAAGAGGTAGAGACATTTTGCATAATGTGTGGTTGAGGGGAAAGGGGTAGGTGGGGTCACACTTGTGGCTCTTCAAAAATATGACCCTTTTTTTTTTTTTTTTTTTTGGTTATTGGGCTGGGGCATTACAATCACCACCATTGTCTACCCTAGAGAGAGAAAGCGACAAGCGGGGAAGAGTTGTTTGGTTGAGAAAGTGAATAGAGAGAATAGGCTGAAAAGAGAGAATGGGTGAGGAGTTAATAAAATAAAGGATTTTAAGTTTAGAAACCATGAATAGTATTGTCTAAAAGTAACAAATTAATGTAGCTCAATTGTTAAATTTTTTAGATGTAGCAATCCGGTTGTTGGGGTTTTTTAGTGGATTGGAGTTCTAGAATGCTAAATTTTAGCCTTTAGCAATTTGGATACTAATGCTCTTAGCCTTCTTTTGCTAAATTTTTTTGCTTTTTATCTTAGCCTTCTTTTGGAAAATAATCTAACTTTTAGTTTTTTTAAATTAAAAAAAAAAAAAAAACACTAAGTTTTAGTATTTTGTTATAAGTTCAACATAAAAGTTGCTAAAAATTATACAAATAGATTACTGGAAATAAATTATTCTCAAATGCACAAAAATTGTGTGTCACAATGGCGACTACTCTCATTTCAACCTATCCAAGGTAGTTACAACAACTTATTTTCAATTCAAGACAACCAAACAAAAGCCATGACAACACTCATTTCAACCTACCCAAAGACCAATCAATCAACTAATTAATCATATCTTAATAATTACACTAATAGTTACAATCGTTACAACCCATTAATCATAACAACAATGATTCACTAAAAGGACTATCTATGAAGAGCCATAAAGATTAAATCAACAAAAAGATTTCTCTTTCAAAAGATTCTTAATCAATAGAAGATCAATGGCCAACACTGCATCATTATCCATATGGCCATTTCGTTCTGCAGGTCTCCACTGTGCACATTAGAAGTTTCCAACTTATAAGAGCCGTACATTTTATTTTTGGTAATGTAGCCATGTAGGTACCGTACTTGTAAAATAATATACTGCATTTGTTACTACAATGAGCTAGAAGTTAGACACGTATGAAAAGGGCCAAACCAAGGCTATAACTGTACCAGAAGGGCCCAACCAAGCACGCGTGAGTCTCTGAGTGAACCTGAGCTCGTGTCTTTGGTCTGTTTGGTAAGCTATTTTAAGCAACTTTCAGGGTATTTTAAACACGTTAACATATTTTTTTACATACTTTTTTACTCACACATATATCAAAAATATTTAAACAACATTACTCAAACTCATCTACCAAACACTCTAATCATTTTTACAAATTTGGCATTCGTGCGTTAGCACAACTTTTGACTTTTTTTTTTTTAAGTATTTTTTTTTGTCTTTTTCTAACTCTATGCCATTTTTTTTAGTGTAAAATCAACTTTATAGAAAGAAAAAATATTAAAATAATTTAAAAAATTAATTTTATGCCATTTATTCTTATTTATTTAATTTTTTTTATTAAATAGGACCACTTTAATACAAACAACCTTTGCCATTTTTAAAACGGCAGTCTTCTTCAATTTTTTGAGATGCTTTTGCTTATTGAAAATTGGAGCCTAGCGTTGTACACGTCCTCTGTTTTTCTCGTTCTGGTGCGAAAGCTCAAGAAGGAATGGAAGACACGACTTGGGGTAGGTAGGTGTGTGTCACTGTCACCTGTCGAACTGTCAATGTACAGCAGCTTCAGGTAGCTTTTTTTGACTCTTTATTTTTGTTTCTTCTTCATCCCCCTTCTCTCTTTGGACTACGATTATTATTATTATTATTTCAATATTCAAACGTTGAAAACGTAACATGTCAAAGGGCGGCGTTTGATTTGTGATTTAATTGTCATTTACCGACGATTTCAAAATGAGAAAGTTCATGAGACAATTTTTGTGTTACAAACTCTTTCTACAACCTTGACATTTATAATTATGAATATGATCAAATTGTTATATAATGTGTGGTTGCAAAAGAATTGGTGGAATCGATTCGATCCTAAAAGTGGCTTTAATTTGATCACATTGATTCTTTTGAACTATCTATTTTCGTGGCTTTAGAGCATGATCACATGGGGTTTAAACATTTAGTAACCACGAATGGAGCCAGGGAATGATAATAAAGCAAGCATGAAGCATCGTATGCCTAGCATTCAAAAAGAATCAATCATTGCGTAGATGGTCTAAGACTCTAAAACTCAACCAATTAAAGAGCAAGGCTTGGTGCAGGATACAGGAGCACAGAACTCAAGCCATGTCCTTGATGAAGCTTCATATATAGGGTCTATTCAATATTACTTATGTCTATTGACTTATTTTATTAAAAATAAATAAGTTTAGTAAAAATACACATTGTTTAAAAAAAAAAATTGAAACTTTAAAGAACTATATATAAAGTGCCCGTGAAAATTGGGTTCCAACCCAATCTAGTTGGTAAAACGTGAGTTTTTATATTACTGTGGGAAGTGGGATTCTTTGAGGTAGGAAAATTAGGGAAATTATGGTGTTTCATTGGCTATAGTTTTGTACAAAACTAAGGAAAATCATTGTGAAATTGATTCTCTTTGTGGGTTTACCGGTGATACTTTAATGATAAAGTCAGACTCGTTTTAATTTCACATATTGACGGATGCTATTTTTAAGTTAGAATTTCACACATTGACTTTGAAATTTGAAATGATATTTATAAATGATAATTGGTTATTTTCCCACCCGGATGTATCCTACGAATCTCAAGCTTTAGGTAGATATGACTTTGTCACCACGACTCATCAATCTATAAAGTACAACTAAGTAGCTCTTTAGTTCTTAAAAAAGGTAGCTTTATGGTCTACAATGAACATATTGCGTCTATGGTGCAATAAATGTAAAAATGACTATGTTTGAGAGGTTGATTCTCCTTTTGAGACAAAATTCAAAGGCCAAATCTCCTTTTTAGGCCAAATTTGTTAGCACGATGTGGAGATTAGGTAAGGAGATCAACGAGATCAGAATACTTGAATGTTTCTTTGGTTTAGTTTATTATCGTTCTACATTGGCTTCAATTTGACCCATAGTTACGATTAGAACTAACAAAGCCTCAATATTACTAGCTAGCTGTGGAGAGGACTACATGAAATAAATTTTGCTACATAAAAAATCTTACTTCTCTAGATCCACTTTTTGCTTAATGGTCTATTTTCTATTTTATTTTATTATTTTGTAATTGGGATAAATAGTATGCAAAAAACAAAAATCTAAATGCTACTAAGTTTTATATATATTTTTTGTTGCAATATTAAGTTATTATATATTAATAGTTTCTAAAAAAAAGTTATATATTAATTAATAAATAATCACGAAGGGTGGCGTGAAAAAGGAAAAATTGAATATAAGGAGCAAATGTTAGTAATTTTCTCCCAAAAATAAAAAAAAATATTAGTAATTTTTGTAGGTATTAACATTTAGGGTTTATTAAAAAAAAAAGATTTAACATTTAGGAGTCATTTGGAGAATGGCATCATGAGTTGTTGAATATTGTGACGAGACAACTAGCACGGTCTACGCCTCTACGGTGAAAAGGGTTAGATATAAAGATCCCGTAAAAGCTTTGAAGCCTTTCTTCATTGATATTTATATATTATATATATATATTCTTTCTCCTCGTCTCTCGCTCTGTGTAGTGTCAAACTCAGACTCTTCTCCATTATTTGTCACTCTGACCTTCTTCCTGGTAATCTCTCTACTCTGCGTTTCCATTTTTCATTTTTCTAAATCAAATCCATTTCCTTGATCCAATCCTAGACTATACTATACTTCCAATTTTCCCCCCTTTATTATTATTATCAATACTAAAAATAGTTGTTTTCCTTTCATTTCCTCCATTATTTGTGGGTGTAGATAAAAGATAAAAGATAAAAAAAAAAGCAATGTTCAGAAGCGTCTCTTTGCTTTCCAAGCTCCGCTCTCGTCTTGTATGTATTCCATTTTTAGCTATCAACAATTTACTCTGATTTTTTATATATATTGAATAATGAAATGTTGTGATGGATGGATTGCAGGGGCAGCAGCCAAGTCTCAAAGATTCAGTCAGATGGCTTCAAATACAGTCCTCCTCCTCTGATCTTGTATTTTTTTTCTATATTCTTTCATTTCATTCTCTATACAATTCACTGCTGCACCAAACCAAACCCATTTCTCACATCATATCCCTATCACTCTACACTAATTAAAATCCTCACTGCTATATGGGGTCACATTGTGAGTTCAACACCTGCTACATGCTTGTGTGTGTGTGACTTTACCAATAAAAAAGATTTGATTTTTACAGCTTTTGATTCTATTTTCATACAATTTCTGTATGTTTAACTACTCTATATATGACAACTGCTTTAACTTGTACTTATTATCTACATGCCTGTGTATCAAAGTGCTCAACTTTCTTTTTGTACCATACCTCAAGGGTTGTTGTTGATTAAAGTTATTATCCAAATATTTTGGAAGAAGAAAGTGCCTTTTGAGCTGGAGCTCATTGGCTGTTATTCATTTACAATTACTCGTGTTTGGGAATCATAGCTTATTTTTTTAATGCCATTTCTACCATAAGTAACCTCACTCATGCTAGTCTTTTTTTTTTTCTCTGTGCAGGACCTACGTTCTCAGCTGGAAGAGTTGATTCCTGAGCAACAGGCATGCGCGTTACCAATTTTTAATTTTGATTCCTTTTTCCTCCTTGCTCGTGCAATTAAGTTATTATTATTATTATTATTTTTAAATTATTGTAGTGTGATTTGAAATTGCATTACAAAACTGGCACAACATGTGTATCCGTTTGTTGCATTCTTTGAGTATTTTGGAAAATGGGTGCGCATTTGATTAAAGAGCTAGTTTAGACTCCCTTACCCTCTTTCTATTTCATAGAGTAAGTTGTTAAGGAAGGTTTTGAGCCAAGGAGTCAACATGTATCATTTGTTTTGCTACAAATGATTATACTTGTGATTGTAGCTAGTAATGTTTGTTAAACAAAAATTTTGATTAGAAGTTCATTCTCTATTTTGTGATTTTATTTGGTTACAGGAGCGCTTGAAGAAAATTAAGGCAGAACATGGAAAAGTGCAGCTTGGAAATATCACTGTTGATATGGTAAATATGCTTTTGTGATATTTGTGTTCATTTTACCATTCCTATCTAGTGTCTATGGCAGAAGTGAGCAATAACAGTTTCTTTCTTTCATTGTAAAGAACTTAAAAATCTCAGAGTATAAAATTATGTTTTGCAACTTCTCACTGAATTATCTGTTTATCATGATTGGGTAGGTTCTTGGTGGAATGAGAGGAATGACCGGTTTACTCTGGCAAACTTCACTACTTGACCCAGATGAGGTATACATTTCAAATATTAAATCTTGATATCTTTTTTTTGCTTGAATTTGATGGTTAGTTGATAAGTTATTGGGAAATTTCATAAGTTCTGTCTGTCTTTTAATTTTACAGGGAATTCGCTTTAGAGGTCTGTCTATCCCTGAATGCCAGAAAGTATTACCAGCTGCAAAGCCTGAAGGAGAACCTTTGCCTGAGGGTCTTCTTTGGCTTCTTTTGACAGGAAAGGTATGTTGTTCTTGTGTTTGATTTGAGACAAAAAGCCATGTATGATATTTTTAGAATGTAATCAAAATAAGAAAATAGATGAAGTTACTTATAACTTGAGCTAAGGTCTAATATATATCTGAAACCTTTTCTTGTATCTGCTCACCTTATATGTGTGGTCTCAAGCCAAATGACTTCATACTCTTAAATTGCAAGTTTGGACACAATACTTATTGCCTATGCCCTGAAACCTTCTTTTGCCTTTGTCTTTTTAGAGGTTTTCGTATACTTAAACATCCTTTGTACCTCAGGTACCAAGCAAAGAGCAAGTAGATGCATTATCCAAGGAGTTGAGAAGTCGTGCAGTTGTCCCAGGTTCTGTAGTGGACTTTATTATTATATCTACATAAAAAAGCAAATGTTTATAACTCAATTACCACCGATAGTTCAATAATGTGTTCCATTCTCATTGCTTAATAAGTCAATTGCAAGTAGTCTGGATTAGATTTTATATAGTAGTGTATTTGTATTATTGTTCATCTCCATCACAATCAAAATACCATATTCTTATTCATTAACTTTTAATTGAATGTATTCGATTTTCTTTTCTTTTTGTTTTTTAAGTGAATATTTAGAAAGAATAATTTTTAGTTTTATGACAACCTTTTGGGCTTATCATTTCTGGTTGTAGATTTTGTGTACAAGGCCATCGATGCTCTACCTGTTACAGCTCATCCAATGACTCAGTTTGCAACAGGTGTTATGGCCCTCCAGGTTGGTAAATGGACTTCTGGATGTACACTATTGTTTAATACACCTTTTATTCTTCCCCTATTTGGTAATTTTGCGAGTCAGTCTTCTTTGTCAATTTGAATTTGCATTACTGTAATCATTTGGTTTCATTCTTGTTGTTGCAACATCGTTGGAGTTTGTCTGAGTTCTATACAGTAAAATCTTAGGGATCACAACTCAATAGAATGTTTGGTCTCCTTCTCATATATAGAATCTTTTAGGCATCTTTTCTTCATATTGTGTCCAAAAATAGTACTTTGAAAGCCATTCTTTACTGTCCTTTTATCAGAGAGTCTATATAGACCAATTTAATCACTCTTGAATTTTGGCTAAAAAGGATGACACTCCAAAACCATTAGCTTGTCTGTGTCATACACACCAGGGATACTCATGCATGCCTGTCCTTTGTTGGGAGGGGAAAAAAATTATCTTTGGTTTTAGATATCTTTTTAAAGACATTGATATTTATTTTTTATTTGAAAACTTTAGTCCTAAAGATAATTAATATATTGTTGTATTCCCACCTTTTTGTCCTCTAATTTTTCATAACTTGTCGTTTCCTGTGTCCATGCCTTTTAGATTTAGAGTAATCAACTAAAAATTATTTTTAGAGTTCCACTGAATATTGATGTGCTTTTATTTTGCTTGATCTTAGTAATCCACCTTGGTGAAGACCAAATTTCTCAACTTAGATGTTTTTGTGTGGAGCTGTTACTCAATCAATGCTTCTTGGGGTTCTTATTAATTGCCTGTTTATGATTTTATTTTTCCACAGTTTAATTTTGGAGATCTTATTTTCTTCTCCTTACATCTTGTTATAAAGGCACCTTGTATTAAAAAATATTTCTTGTGCTCTTAAATGAAATAATGAGAAGCTAAATTATTAAACTAGGAAGTGAACCAAATGACACATTGATTTAACAATACTTCTGGTTGGATTTATTAATTTTCTGAAAGTAGATGATATACTTACGACTATTGAACGGCCTACTATTGTCCTTCAGGTTCACAGTGAATTCCAGAAGGAATACGAGAAGGGGATTCATAAATCTAAGTAAGGTTCTTTTAAGCGTGTATGTTTTTCTAATTTGACCTATTAATTTACTAAGCTTGTATGTACTTTGTCTTTAGGTACTGGGAACCAACGTATGAGGACTCTCTTAATTTGATCGCTCGAGTGCCATTAGTGGCTGCTTATGTCTACCGCAGGTACGCAAGGATATTATTTCTCATTTATTATCAAAATTTGGTGTAATTGCATTTTGGACTGGATCTGGAATGAAGGTAAACTTGATGTTATAAAGCTTTTATAAATGTTAAATTAAAGGATAGTCCCTGCTGGTGTACGAATAGACATAATTTACTTTTGTAATTTATTATAAAATAAAATAAAATTGTTAAATGCAAGGATACGTGCTCACCCATGTGCTTGCTGCTGTTATGACATGTTGGCTGACTGTCATCAGCCCATAGCTGCCCACACTCGCAACAAGCCATGGGTGCTTGCTGCTGACATGGCCTGCTGGCCACAGACATGCATGCAGCAAGCCAGGGCTGCATGCTGCTGGCATGGCCTGGCAGCAGCCCATGGTTGCCTGCTGCTACAGACAAAATATCTGTAATTTTCTTTGCCGTTAAAGTGAACTTGGCCTTTCTCTGGACAAAACATAGTTGCCTTTTTGACATGGTCTCCACCCCCCAACCCACAGGCAGAGGTCTATCCCTTGCTCTCTTTGAATTTTTCAGTTCACTAGTTTTTTGACCTGATACAGGTTTAAATCTTACCACATCTCTACTGACTCCTTACATGATATTGTTTTTGGATGGTCTTGAATCATTTTTGGATTTATTTTCTTCCCTATTTGTTGAAGGATATACAAAGATGGCCAAGTTATACCACTCGATGACTCACTGGATTATGGTGCAAATTTCTCACATATGTTGGGATTTGATAGTCCCAAAATGCTAGAGCTTATGAGACTTTATGTCACCATCCACAGGTTTGTGTGTGTGTGCGCGTGTGTGATGTGTTGACGAGGAATAAAAAAAAATTATAATGGAAGGGAAACCTCCTGTGTACATGAAGGTCTCCTAACTATTTTATATAATATTCTCTTCTGAACGCAAAACATGTTGGTACATAGACAATGGTGTGACTGAACTTGTTATTCAATATTGTGTTTACAGTGATCATGAAGGTGGAAATGTTAGTGCTCACACTGGCCACCTTGTAAGTAACCTTGGTTTTCTTCCAAGCATTTTAATTAATTAATTAATTTTTGCCTTAATCAGAAGTTATGCAATAAGAATCCTAAAATATATGTACCTGTGATAAAACTTATGAATGTTTAATCGATATTATGACATATCATTTGTTTTTCTTTTTTCATCATAAACTTTTTGTACAGCTAAATGCTGATGTTCAGTTGATGTCCTACTGAATTCAGGTTGCCAGTGCACTTTCAGATCCTTATCTTTCATTTGCAGCTGCATTAAATGGTTTGGCAGGACCACTCCATGGTTTGGCTAATCAGGTGTGAATCTTCTGTTGTGATATTATCTGTTATTCTAGAAAAAAATTGTTATAAGTTTCCCCTTCCCCACCCTTCTTTTAATATTTGTGTTGGTGTTTATTGTATAAAAGTGATGTATAATTGTACATAAAGCTTAATGCAGGTTACTCTTTGCTGTTGATGAACATTCATAAATGCTCAGCTGCTTGATTGATCTTTTGCTTATCTCTTTATAATTATCAGTGTCTTGTATACTCTAGTTTCTAAGAATTTATCTGTTCTCTTATGAGGGATTGCTATTTTAGGCACCTTCCTTTTTTTGTTTCATACTTTCTTGACATTTTTTCAATTTTAGACAAAGAGTTGGGAAAAAACTTAAAAATTACTATCTAAACGAATTTTTAGGGAAAACTTCAAGTTTGTAGCCAAACCTTGTTCTACGTTTCTAAATTTCTGGTCATGGTGATACGTCTTCTTATCTGTTTGCAGATGATTGTTATTTTATTTCTGTCCCTGATTTCTTTGATACCGTGATTGCAGGAGGTTCTGCTTTGGATCAAATCTGTTGTTGATGAGTGTGGAGAGGACATAACTGTAGATCAGTTGAAAGAATATGTCTGGAAAACTTTAAAAGGTGGCAAGGTTAGTATTTTCTTGAAGTTATCACATCTTAGTGTGGAGGTTTAATTTAGCTGAGCAGTTTGAAGTCTGCTTGACCTTGAGAGCACTTGCTTTTCTTGTATGACTCTTGACAATGGGACAACATGCATTTGGTTCCTTTCACTTATGTATTGTAATTATGGTTAACATTCTATTCAGCTCTTCCAAAACCAGTCTAACATACAGTTTAATTTGAATGGAAAGTACAGTTCTTGTTACTTCTCTCATTTAATTTCAGGCCATTCAGGCCTCTAGGCATGAATCATGATACAGCTTATTGAGTTATTTCCCTGGTACTTCTTCTAACCACTATTAATATTTATTTGATCCCTATCTTTTATTTCAAAAAAAAAAAAAAAAAAAAACACACACACACACACACACACATATATATATATATATTTGATTTCTCTTCAAATGTCATGTCTATTAGTTCAATGCAAAAGCCAATTGACCACATTTGAAGCCAGAGAACACCTCTTTATTCTTTTTAACTTTCTACCTTGTTATTCATGCAGTCAGTTTATTTTCCATATCTTATCATCTT
The DNA here is from genome assembly GCA_023736055.1 of Quercus glauca. Classification (NCBI taxonomy): domain Eukaryota; kingdom Viridiplantae; phylum Streptophyta; class Magnoliopsida; order Fagales; family Fagaceae; genus Quercus; species Quercus glauca. The sequence continues at coordinate 105,425,819 of CM043318.1, forward strand.
GTTCCTCTTTGAATAGCTTGTTTGCTCTCTGCTTTTCTGTTTATGCTGACTTTGGGAAGTTGCAGTACTGAATTGACTTGCAACTTGAGGTCTTAATATATTTTATTTAGTTTTTCTTCTGAGTTCTGACTTCCTTAACTCCAAATCATCACTTTCCCCATTTTAAATTATTATTTCTATTGGAAGCCTTGGCCTTACAAATTGTTGAATTTTAGTCTCTAGTTCATTTCGTTTCTATTCTGAATTTGCAGGTTGTCCCTGGATTTGGGCATGGAGTTTTGCGCAAGACAGATCCAAGATACACATGTCAAAGAGAGTTTGCATTGAAGCACTTACCTGATGATCCACTGTTCCAGCTGGTTATCCCTCATGCCTTAATTATAGAACCTTGACATTAACAAGGGTGTGCCATGTTATGGCTCACTGCATTTTATTTGGTAATTTTCTTCATGAGCTAATCTAACATGTTAATCACAGGTTTCCAAGCTTTATGAAGTTGTGCCTCCCATTCTTACCGAATTAGGCAAGGTATAGTCATCGAGTGACCCTTATGTTGCTGAAACTCATATCATGTGCATTGTTATATGTGTCTTTCACATGATATTGAAGTGGAAATATTCTTGAGTAGATGCGTTAGAAGGTTCTATAACATGGTCCTTATTGCTGTAATGTGGATGAGATTCAAGATTAGCTGCATGGTTCTCCCCGTTTATGTTTCTATCTTGTCTCCCCTATTAAAATTTAGAGTGATTCTTTTCCCACCCCACCTATAATTTTGCTGGGAAATTTGGAGCTTTAACCTCCCACCACATGCTAAATTGGAAAATTTTCCTCAAAGATCGTGTTTCTATATTCTGGTTTCATCCAATTAACTTATAAATAAAGCCAAATGGCAGGGATATAACGCTGACTGTTTTTGGGGTTTTGAAATTGTTGTAGGTTAAAAACCCATGGCCCAACGTTGATGCTCATAGTGGGGTGCTGCTGAACCATTTTGGTTTAACTGAAGCAAGGTATGATATTTCATTTACATCTGAACTACCTGTGATTATTCTTCATTTGGACATTCTATACTATTAGAGTGAGAGAGATGATTATAATTTTTAATTTGGCGGACAGATATTTTACCGTCCTTTTCGGTGTGTCAAGAAGTATTGGTATCTGCTCTCAGGTTATATTTTGCCCCTACTTTTATTTGCAGTTATTCTCTGATGCAGCTCTTTTATGAGTTTATTTGAATTGTATTTTCTCTTTTGTTGTTCAGCTGATATGGGACCGAGCTCTTGGACTGCCACTAGAGAGGCCAAAAAGTGTTACAATGGAATGGCTTGAAAATTATTGCAAGAAAGCTGCTTGATCTTGAAAATTGGTGGGAGCGTGCATCAATTACTCTGTAATAATGTCTTTAACAAAATTGGGTTTTGCAACACACAGATGCAAGGGATGCAATTGTGAGATCTGATGGTTCTGTCAGATTAAAACAGGCATTATTAGCCTTTTTTTAGAAATTTGAGTAACCATTTTTCAGATTTTGAGTTAGAGCTCTTGATTTGATTTGAGTTTGTATGGTAACATTATTTAAGTGAAACCAGTAGACAAATTACTGTCTATTAATAAAAGGTATAGAAAAATGATAACCGCCCAACAGGATTAGACTGTAGTGGGAATTTGATTACAGGTATTTTCTGTGATGACATATGATAGAGAGACCGTCCATTATATATATATATTACTACTACTACTACTTGTTTTCTTGTCAAATTAAGATTGTGTTTGCGCCACTTATTATATTTCACATATTGGCAGTGATAAATGAAGCCCATAATAAATAACATAAGAATAAATCTTCTTGACACTGACAGAGAAGTAATTTTCCCACCCTTTTTTAAAAATTAAGAAAGTAGCGCAATAATATATACATGTGGCCCATGCTAAACGAGTATATGTTCATTGAAAACATTTTACAGCGAAACAAATGGAGCGTTTAGATAGAAGTGTGCATATACTTGGTATTTCTCTCCCTTGGCTTAATAAGTTGGGTAGGAGCATCATAGTCAAGGATGTTGAGCCAGAGGCCATGAGAAACAGCAGTAGGGACATCCTCGCAGAGACTGAAAGGGTATCTAGACATGGCAAAACGGGTCAGAATTTTCTGACCTGACCCGACCCGACCCGACCTGAAAAATACCCGACCCGAACCCGATTTTTTTGACCCGAAGCAAAAACGGGTTGACCCGTTACCCGACCCGTGTTTTTTGCGGGTCAACCCGACCCGACCCGACCCGCGACCCGACCCGAACCCGAACCATTTTTTAAAACTTTTTTTTTTTTTGGTAAAAAAAATAGTAAAACTAAGACAATATTGGTTTAATTGTTTATTGTGAACTTTAAGGAAACAATTGATACATTTACATAACTACATGTAAATTAATTGAAAGATAAATGGTTGAACATTCTGTAATGAGTAAATATTTTTAAATATCAAATAGCAAAGTACATGCCAAGATAATCTAGTTACAGTAGAGTTAAAAACATAAATTTAAAATTGTAGACATGTGAGAAACATTCACAAGTGTGAAAATAGTGAAGCTAAAGTATCAAATTAGCATAAATTATGAATACTTAGACCTATTTTTTAATAATTTATGTCCAAAATAAACGGCTTTTCAAAATAAATTATGATATTTCCTAGAGTGTGTGTTGCTTAATAATAATATGATATTCATAAAAGAGACCATGTATAAATAAGTAAGCAATCAAATTTTAAAGTATATCTCAAATTGAAATAAAGTGTTAATTACAACTGATAATAGATTATAAAAATAATTTTTAAGATTGTAAATTTCTTATATGTTTTTATTTTTTATCAAATGAGTTATCCAATAAGTCATTTGTAATTTTGTTTTATATTTTGAAATGTTGATAATGTGTAGAAATAAAACTTGTGTATTTGTTTTAATTATCTTTGTGTTATTTTGTTTTAAATAGTAATGTTATAATTTGTATAATTTTAAAATTATTGAATAAGTATTAATAAGTTTAATTGAGTTCATGCTTAATATAAGTGGTGAATTCAAAATAATGCATTTTACATCAAGTAATTTGTTGCATAACTTTCCAAATGATAGATACATGTTGTTTTCTTTATAAAAATAAAAAATAAAAAATTTCATGTGAAAAATACGGGTCAACCCGACCCGACCCGCAACCCGATTGACCCGAACCCGATTTTGACCCGCTTAAAATGACCCGTTTTTACCCGTGACCCGTTTGACCCGCAACCTGATTGACCCGACCCGAACCCGACCCGACCCGACCCGCCCGTTTTGCCATGTCTAAGGGTATCCATGGACGAAGTCAGCACCCTTTCTGTATGGATCGTAAAGAGTTTTAAAGAAAAGTGGAGTGGACGGAGCTAGAAGATTCTCTATGTGCTATTGAAGCGTGTTGATATCTCTCCTAGATGGGTCTTTGGCAATCTTCATATAAATTGTGAAATCTTACAACAACTTTGAATAATGCAAAGAACCAAATGTGATTCATGATAAAAATAATAAAAGGTTTCTTCAGCATGAAAGGGGCATGTTGTACGGATCTAGCTCATTATCAAGTAGTTGAGACGTGGTTAATGGCTATAGGACTATCTCCGTCCAAGAAGCAAATGAAAAGTAGATTAAAGGTTATCATAATTTTGTAAACCAATGATGGATCATGGAACTTGGAGGATTACCAATCCACTCTACACCTTATTAGCAAACTGCACCGATTCAAATTAAGGGGAAAAAAGGAAGAAGGAATATTCAAATTCTAGGTGCATTTTTTAAGCACATAAAAAATAAAAAGGAACTAGAATAATGGAGATCTACGTCTGATATACCATTTGAGCGATTTGTCCGAAGCATAAAGAATGTTGAAAGTGTTATGAAAGCATTTTCAATATGCACCAGTTCCATTAAGTGGAACCAGCCATTATTTCCAAAAAAAAAAACCAAAAAAAAAAAAAAAATCAAATACTGAAATTCTACTTAATTGCATATGAATAGAGGACCAATAACAAAAAGCCATTATCTAAGGCAAATTCAGGACATGACAATGCCATAAGCTGCAGCAATGCAAATCAATGCTGTGTTTGGACTTGAAGATTTAATATATATATATATATATATATATATATATATTCTTCTTTTTTTGAAGAATATTGCTACTATAAACTGAAATTTATAATTAAAAGCTTTCAAAATTTTGCTAGAAGAAAAATAGTTGTGATATTATGAATTTCAAGTGACATCTTACACCTAGTGATATAAGGAACAAATAAGGGTGGTGATTCGTGTTCGCGTGTCAGGTTCATGTCGTATCAACTCATGAGTATCTGATTATATGGGTCAACAATAACCCGATATATTTATTAAACGGGTCAAGATTTCTCAACGCTAACACAACTCATTTATTAAACAGGTTAGTTGTGTTGACCTGTTTTTTAGATTATATCCGAATAAAAAAAAATTATGAAAAAACGAGCAAATAAATATATTTAATATAAAGAAACAATCACCAAAAGGTCAAAATAACAAGGGCAGCCACTGCAGTTTACCATAAATGACCTGTACTCCTCATGTTCAATGTTTCTATCTTCAAACTTAAGACACTACTACAATTACAGTACATAAACAATGAAATGAGTATTAAGATAATTATTAATTAGCGCCATACATGGCAATCATTATTGGCTATTATAATGTGTATTACTATTTTTTTATGGTCAACTACCTCTTTACAATTTTATCTTTTTGATAGTTGGCCATGATAATAGTAGCTACAAATTTCATTATCACTAGTTATTCAAAAAAAAAAAAAAAAAATGTAAAAGACATGCAACACTCCCCTCACATAAAGGTGAGACCAACCCTATGTAATAGAAGACATATACCTGTTATATTATATCCTCACTTAGTCAACAGCTATAATATCAATTTTAATGGGTTGGTATGAGTCAGTTTTATCGTAAACCAACCACTTTAATCAAACCAATTAGGTGAAACTGCGCAATTAATATTGTAAGAACCTTAGTTATGTGTGCAAGCCATGGCCACGTATCTTAAATACAACCCTTCTTTGATGAAATGAAAGCCCTTCTCTTAAAGTCCAATTTGGCAATGTTCAAGGACATATGCGTGCAAACCATGGCCACAAATTGTTTTTCCCTTACTCTTTGATGAAATGAAAGCCCTTCTCTTAAAGTCCAATTTGAAGAAATTTTTTGTAAAAAAAAATTAATAAAAAAGAGACTATCCCTAACTCTTAATATATACAAGGAGACCTCTTGTCCCCCTATCTATTTATTATGTGTATGGAGATGTTGGGTTTCCTTATCTCATAAAAGTGTGATGCAAAGCTATGGGATCCATGAGAGCTTCGAGAAATTTTCCTGCATTTTTGCATTTATTCTTTGCAAATGACTTGACATTATTTGCCAAAGCAAACATGAAAAATTGCTGCAACATGAAAGAAGCCCTTGACTCGTTTTGTAAACTCTCTAGGTAGAAAGTAAGTCTTAAAAGAAAAAGTTTGAAGGGAACCTTCTATTGTTGCAAAGTATTCACTTTTAGTGTTGTATGTGTGTTGCTTAACAAATTATTAATGGATCTATTTTCAAATTATTTGACCACTAGTTACTATATTCAAATAATGGTGTAAATTATTTGTTTGCTTTATTGATACTTTTTCTTTAATTGGTATGATTTAATTTATTGTATTCCGTCTTTAATTTTGGGGTAACTTTATCTCTTTTTTTTTAATAGAGGGGCAACTCTATCTCTTATTATTGCATATTGTCATTTTAAAATGTTAGACTATAGTTTTAATGAATTTGTCATAATTTATAGTTTATACCTTGTATATTATTATTTATTTAGAGGAAAATTAAAAAAAAAAACTTGATATTGTAATTATAAATTTAAAAATAAAATAAAATAAATAAATAATTTATTTAAAATTTTTAAAAATAAACTAAACATTATAATCTCATATTATTAAAAATCTTATTAGATGCCCAAACATAAGAACAGTTATATTTTTAAGTATCCAGATTGCAAATCAACGCAATTTTAATCATCTAGATCCTAGGAGTAAGGTGGATTTCCCACGCCACCTTAAAGCATTTTCCAAGTCTGATGCATGATGATGAGACCTAAAATATATTTTTTATACTGGGAAAAGTCCACGTGGCATAGCATCCATGATCCAACACAACAGTATATTCGATTGGGGAAAAGGCATAGTGATAGAGACATTTGTCGGATATAACATTCGTTGAGTTTCACAAAACAAAGATTGGAAAGAAATGGCATCACTCTCTGCTTCTGCTTCTGCTTCTGTTTCTGCTTCCCTCCTAGGGTTTCGTAGTCCAAGTGGAAGTGGAAGAGCTCAAATATCCACCACTGATGTCCTTAATATTAAGCAATTTGCTTCTAAAGTCTCTCCAATCCCATCTTGTTTCAGGTACTTCCAATCTGTACTGTTTTTCTTTTTCTAAAGTTGCCTCCTTTGTTTATTTCTGCTCAAACCCATCAATCAAGCAGCTGCCTTCTGCCTTGTTCCGTTTGCCTCAATGTATTCGCTGAATTGTTCTTGTTGAGTTGGTTTGTTACCACAAAATTAAATAAAATATATTGGTATTTTCTTTACAAAATCACTGGTTATGCCCATTAAATGCCTTTGTTTGAGAGAGAGAGAGAGAGAGAGAGAGAGAGAGAGATTTGGCCTGTGAATGTAGGCTTGTATGAATCTTGTCATTTGAAAAATTGATGACATTGCATCATTTTTTTTTATTTTGTTATTATGCTTTCTATCGTCCCCATTTATGTCGATGTCATTATTTACACTTGCTTGCTTTAGGCAACCAGTGAAGCAGCTTATGTAATTTTTAGCCTTGAGTTGTTTTTTTTTCTTATTTGGTATGATACTTAAAAGTTGTATAAAAAATTGTGCTTAGTCTCAATTATAAATTTTCCTTGATGTTCTTACTCTTGTCAAATTGACAGAGAAGTATTGATTGACAAGTCTTATCATTTTTGGGAAAGCATCCCCTCCCATTTAAAGCCTCCAATTTCCTTAATCAAAATGTAAGAGATGTGGCATTTTAAAAATCCATTGGTCTTAAGGAAAAAACTCATGTAAACCACATGAAATCAAATAATTGGCATGTGTCTCACATCTAGTTGAAAATTGTGGGGAATTGGAAGTTTTAATGAGAGAGGATCTCATCTCATCATTTTTATTTTGATTGTGTAACAAATTTTTTATCAACCAAAAAATCTACTTGAAAATTAGTGGATATCTATTGAATTTATGTGAGTTTTAGGGGCAATTCTTAGTTTCTTACATAGCCTGAAGTAGTGCTGCAAGACTACGTAATAGCCCATTTGGATTGAGGGGAGAGGAAGGGGGAGTGGAGAGAAGTAGAGTAGAGTTATCTGAAAATAGGCTAATTTTGGGCCAACTCTACTCTACTCCCCTTCCCTCTCCCTCAATCCAATCGGACCATAATTTTTTTCCAAGTTTTAGGCACAGACTGATGCACATTACCTGACGTGAGATGTCTTGTCTCAGCTGTTTTTGTTATCCTTAATTGGTATAGAAATTAGTTTCTGAGAATTGTCTTGGTTGGATGCCAGTTTTTGGTTATCTTTGACTTTGACCAGACAATGTGGGTCTGATCCTATCTACTGATCAAAAAGCAGGGTTATTGACACACATAAATCCTATCAATGCATATTGTGTAGTGCAGAAAAACAATATTAATAGTAGCACTGTCCACCATCATTTTCACAATTTCAACAGTATCCAGGGATTCTTTGTATTGCATGATTAATGTTCATTATAATTTTCTGGCAGCTGCTGAATTAATCATAGAGTTCCTTGTGCAGCTCATGGATCTGAAAAAATTTCCAACTTTTTATAATTACAGCTTCTTTTGTTCTCTAAAACCTACTGCACTGTTTAGTACCTTCATGGTTCTCTGAATAAATATGCACAAGAGATGATTTTAGTACATTTGATGGTTTTCTAGTTTTAGGCTTCTTGCATAAGTTCAATAGTATTGGACCTTTAGGCGCTCTGTTGAATATACTGTTTTCTGCATTTTTTTTAGTACAATAGTGTACAGATATCTCTCTTGTTTTTGCTTTATCAATGACAGAAGGATTGAGTCATTTGCAATTGCCTTGTTTTCTTATACATGAATGAAGTTCAATTAATGGTGTGTAATACTCATAAAGTTGCTGGTAAAATTTTACTGCATTGTATTCTAAATATTAATTTCTTTCATTCAGGTTCAAGAACACTGCAAGATTGCAAAAAAGGCAAAGGTTGGTTGTTGCATCTGCATCAAACTCTATTCCTTCAGGAGATTCCAACAAAGAGAAATCAAGTGGGATTAAGACGAGTGATGCTCCCCAGGGACCTCCATTTCTTACCGTTTTGGCTGGTTTCTTAGTCTTTTTGCTTGTATCTTGGATTGTCGGATCCATTATCTTGTGGCTGCTTGGCATAATTGTTAAGGTGCCACCATCAAAGTAGGACTGTAGTTGCAAATTCCTGTTGAAAGCTTGAATGGATTTATAATTCAGATTGGAGTTCATCTTAATTAATTAGGATATATAATATCCTACATTCCTCTTCCTGCCTAATTAATTGTTGTTGATGATGATGGGGAGGAGTTAATATATTATTTTAATGTGTTGTAAATTTTATTTTAATGTATAAAATTGAAGAATAAAACATGTGATGAACGTGATATTGTAAAATGATGTGGAAAATAATAAAGTAGGCTTTTGGTGTGTCAAAATGATATTTTTTATGGAAAAGCTGATGGTAATGCTCTAAGAGTCTAGATATTACATGGAAATAGACTAGTACGTAATTTTCATTTTGGAACCTGTTGTAGAAAAGATTTATCCCCTTGCTTGAGTTTTTCATAAATCAATTCCAATTGTAATTCTTTAACGTGCATAAGCATTAGATCTTGGTCCTTTTTTATTTTCATGATGTCATATTTTATTGCGAAACTTATGGAACTTATAACAATGTAGTAAAATTTTGTGAAGTGATTAATGGGGCTGTGTATTGGAAAGGATTACCATACATAAGTTTTTTTTTTCCCTCTCTCATAAATCAGTAACATTGTTCGAATGGAGTATGCACAAACTTCACATTTTAATGGGAGGTGGAATTTGAAAGTTCATTGGTGTCATAAGAATCTGGTAGTTAATATTTCTTTTGATTCTATTTTCTTGATTCTCCACAAAATTCTGTAGCAAGATTGGCAGTTCTGCTTAGTAGGAGGTAGACTTGTTTGGGTAGTTTATGCTTCAATGCCCTGATCCTACATCCTAAGATTCCTAACCAAGATTCTTCTAGGTTTATTGACCAATTACTAAAGAAGATTAGACAAAAATTTGCTAGGCTAATCTAAGGACATGGTAGTATAAACGTCTAACCTTAATAGAATACATAGAAGTATGAGATGTGTAATAAACTATCATATCTGTAAACCTATATCTTCTAGGAAAAATAAAAATTAAAAAGACCTTTAAATAATAACTTAGCTTAAAAGTAAGTGATCATGTAAATGTAATATTCAACAATGACAATTTGACGTTCACTAACATTATCCCAGACGTAGTTGGCATCCATTGGTAATGACTAACTTCTTCTTGCTACATAAAATATCATGAGCTCTGAGAATATTCAGGATCTACATGTAAAATCCCCATTTTATGTAAGAGAAAGATATAATACAATGGACTGGACGAATCAAATAATTTGATTCAGATCCCCACTAAAATAAATAAATAAATAATAAAATAAAATAAAATAACAACAAACCAATGAACATTCATTGGATCTTGCCCGATTGCATTTAGAGCTAGCTTAAGGTCTGTTTGCATTTGTGCATCCCCATGTTAGGCCAGACAAACTTGTGCAAATGAGGAGGATGAGGAACTCTGCATTGCAAATGACATAAAACAGAAGCCAAAAGTAGGCTTAAATGCATTATTAATACTTCAAGTTTAGGCCATCAACAATTTTAGTTCCTAAAGTTTAGAGTGATCACTTTTGGTTCCTTAGATGACATGGTTAAACTAATAACTGATGCATCATCACTCTATAGGGACTTAGAGATCACTTTTAAGTTTATTAGAGACTAAAATTGACCACTTTAAGTTTTGTACAAACTAAAAGTGAGGACTTTAAGTTTTAGGGACTAAAAGCAATCACTTTAAACTTCAAATATCGAGATCGCTCATGGGCAAAAGTTAGGGATCAACAAAACAAAAGTAAGAGGCCTGGGGGAGATCCATAGAATCTATCTATGTGGCTGTTAACAAACCAAATAAGTAGTTCCAATGATGGGAGTTATTGCTAACTCTAATAGTAGACCTCTATGAATAAGCAAATCAACCTTGAAATGTATCTTCCAGCATAGTCAAACTTGGCACCAGAATTATCAACACCTCCAATAATCTTGTGCAGAATTATAAAGGATGATTCTGATAGCTATTTTCAAAAAGAAAAGACAAGGCTTTGATAAATGTGCAGTAAATAATGAAAAGGGGTCAATTGTTGCAGTAACCATCTCCTGCTAGTACAAATAATTCATTAATGAAAAAAAAAAGAAAAAAAAAAGACATTTCATTTCATTAGGAAGAGAAGGCAAACATGAAAATCAAAATCGAGAATCATATAAATAAGTATTAGATCTAAGGAATTAATTGGAAGTTTTCCCTCCGACTTCAGAGCAATCATCTCCGGTTGGTGCAGAAAAATTAAGACGCTCCTCAGCAGTAGCAGTGATAACTGGCATCCATACATCAGCAGTACCACTCAAGAGTGACTGCACCTTTGGGTCTTCAGCCAATGCTGATGATATCATCTCATCTACATCATCCAACTTTGTGGATAATTTATCCAACTCCTTGGCTATTTCCAGCTATATAAACAAGGATTAAAAAGTGCAATGAATAAAAGATGATAAGATGAAATTTATTTTCCTTGATATAGCACACTTGGAGTACAAGAGAAACATGAACATTGGGAAATGGATGTAAGAGGAAGTCAAAATTACCTCATCAAGATGCTGTGCAGATTTTGAAGGAACTTTTGTAACTTCTAAACCAAGGGCTTCAATTTTTGAACGCAGTTCAACTTCTTCTTGATTGGTCAATGCTTCGACCTGCACAATACAAGTAACTGAGAAAACCCTATTGGAAAACATTGTACATCTAAGAGAAACAGCAAAAGAGTAATTCCTTGCAAAGATATATTATTAGTCATTAATTGTGTCGTAATATACCCTCTCTTTTCAATAAAAATTGTGATGTGCACCTATTAACAGGATCATTGTCTTGTTATCAAAACCCAAAATCTCATTAATCTCCCTTTTCTGCCCCAATGATATGTAAACTTTGCTATTAGCTAATAAATAAATTTGATGACAATCGTATACCAACAGATATCAACAGGGAAAACCATGAATAACAAGTTGCTATAGAAAAAGTCAGAGGACTGATGTATCATAAAATTTTCCTTCCAATCTATGACTCTCAATGAACTTTCAGTTTCAAATTCATGTCAATGAAAGAAAATGAGAGCAAGTACACAGAAATTTCCCACACATTACACCCCAAAAACTTTTGGCCATCCATATCTTGTATTGAAAATTCAAAATTACATAAAAGTTCATTAAAAATTTTCATACAGCAGTATCATTAGAAATAGCCTTCATAAGAAAAGATTTGTCTTTTATTAACATCAAACCTTTTTTTCAACTCACAACATTAAATATGTACCCTTAACATTAGCAACATTGATAATTAATCTTCCTTCATCTTCCCCAATTCCATTAGACTTTCATGAACCAGGAAATCATATTAATTGGCAACTGCATCAGGTTTAGATTATTAGACATCGAGTGGTGCAAAGACAGTAACTGCATGATTAATAAGTGGAAATTGCAGGTATATGGCCAATAAAGCAAGCCTTATCTTGTATACTATTGTCATATGAGATGTGCCATGAATTGTTTCACATGCATATACAGATTTTATAAATAGCATGGGCTATTGCAGCCATCTCAAGAACTATGACGCGTTGTCACTTGTCAGGGCCAATTCCTATCTATCCTTACTAATTTTAGACTGACTCCAATTTCCCTAAAACCTAGCATTTTTTTCTGGTGATAGGCAACTCTGAAAAGGCTTAAGACACATGTCAAATGTCACTCCTTTGCCAAATATGTCAAGTGCTTGAACTCTACAAGTTGGTGGGCATTTCCCCAACAACAAAAAAAAGATTATTTCCATCCTAGTAGATTTGGAATTCCTAACTCTTGACGTGTGATCAATTTTGAACCTCAATCAATTAGATGAAGAACCTTTGATGTCTTCTTTCCTATTAAAGAAGTACTAACACAAAGTAACAAAGATTATTGTATCCATGATTAGCCACCCCGGTGCATTTTAGTGTCTAGATAGCATAGTGTAGACAAAATTATTGCACAATAGTGTAGACAAGAGTGTAGACAAGAGCTTGATTATGCCAAATTCATTCTTATTAACCTAATCATATGCTGAAAATTGTTTCCAAAAGACCACACAAGACAAGAAAGAAATAGTAATAAATCAATAACAATGAAAATGTAAGGGGGAGGGGAGATTACAATGGCAACATATTACAAACTTTCCCCAATTTATTAGGAAAAATATGCTTCAACAAGTGAAATTTGACTTAAAGATCACCAAATCTAATGCAGAAATTTACAAACTTTGCCGAGGTCAAAAATACCCAGATCATAATTTTGAGAGAAAGCGATAACCAGAAGCTTATCAAGGCATACCTAGATGATTATTCACTCTAATTCCTGTCAATAAGCTAAGCATCAAAATCAACCGCCATAGCAAACGAAAGTAAAAAGATTGAATTTTTAGCTCATTACGAAATCATATTACGATGTGAAAACGAAAGAGAGAATGGGAGAAATGAAACCTGGTGGAGGAGATTGGAGAGGAGCTGAAATAATTGCTCATCTGCTTTTCCTTCCTCTGCCATGATTCTCTGTTTCTGTATTTTGGTTTTTGGGTGCTTCTGGCTTTCTCTGTTTTAGCCAACGTCACCACTTATTGAGGCGAAAAACTGTTGTTAAAGTAGCCGGAATTCTCCATGCCTCCAACAACTTCATTTATTTTTTATAATTGGGTCCCGTAAGTTACCCATAGGCCAATTGTTAATAAATAATTTAAATAAAATTTTGAAACTAATTTTATGAAAAATAAAAAAAAAATTTGTCAAAATATTAATTGATTTTTATTTTTTTCTATAAAATTTGTATTGAAATAGTTCACTAACAAATTCCCTTAAGGGATTTATTAACTTTTCTCAATTTGATAGATATAAATTATAATGAATGTAAGAAAATTTGAATTAGGAATGTCTATTGAAAGTACTAAACAACCACACATTCCTCTTAAAGTCTTAACAAATATGTTTACTAAAGATATATTTTCTTCTATATATATAAAAAAAAAAAAACAGATATATTTTCTCTTTTCATTTGTTTCAATAGAAAATCTTATATAAAGATAGCTTTCCGTATTTTTCTATATTTGGCAGTATTAAAAAAAAGGGTCAAAGGAAAACTATCTCTTAACATATCTTATTTAGCTTTGCATGTGATAAAGTTGTTTTTCGCTATATTTTCTAGAAAACAACTTGTGGGGCCGGTTGCCCAAAAAGATGACATAGAATTCATAGGAAGTGGGCTTGTGGCCCAACGGCTCAGTCCGAGGGCATTCACATATCTGAGGATGGTTAAAGAGAGTTATTTTGAGAGTAGTATAAGACAAAGAGATGTAAGTCGTGTATAGCGGCCCAAATCGCATCCGAGGACGATATCCACCTCTGATACCAAGGTCCGAGGTGGATGTAACTATTTTAGTATTCAAGGTACTTCATCAAGTTGCATATGAGCTAAAAGGTGAATATAGAACAAATGAGGAACCGGAAAGAGTAGCAAATATCTTCTAAAGCTGCTACCTCCACATTAAATGCTTCCCAGCTAACTCTCTGGCAGCATTAATGTGGAGGTGATACCTGAACAGTAACCAAGCAGCCTTATGGCCACCGAGCAAAGGTTCCAGGAAGTGTTGGATGGGACAGAAAGAAACTCCCAGAATAAAACCTACACGTGTACGGCGAGAATGAAAAAAGAAGGCAGTATATAACAGGAAAGTAGGTGACATTGAAAAGGACTTTTGGAAAAAAAGAAAGAAAACAATAGAGTATCCATTAAGAGACCCCCTGAAACCTAGCCGAGGAGAGTGGATATCGTTTAAACTAGCTTGAAGCTTTCTTTATTGCAGAATGATCATGTCTTTTTCTGCCAACTGGAATTAGCTCTTACACCCACTCTCTAGAAATTTTATTGTCTGGGCTTAAACCCATCCCTTTTTTTGGGTCCAATCCAATTTGAGTCCTTACACAACTCTATCTCACGTGAAGCTAAATAAAGAAAACATTTCTATTTTACGCAAAGCTAAATAAAGAAAGTTAAAAGAGTTTTCTAACTCATTTTATGGCTGTTGCAAAATATAGGAAAATGAGATATTTTTCTAGTAAATACTTTTTAAAAAATGATTTATTTTCTAGAACATGTTAATGTCAAAACAATCAGAGAGACTCTATAGACACAAAAAATTTCATACTAACTAATATGACAAATTGTTAATAGTAGGTAAAAAGTAATATTAGTAGTGAGTCCAGTAGTGAGTCCAGATAAAGATTCAGCCCTTAAGAGTGGCAACAATTATTTTGTGCTACATACAGTCTAAACTATAATTAGGCATTTGTGGGAAGCCAAATTTAGTTGTTTGCCAGTCATAGAACAAGAGGAACAACTACTGGTTTTACCGACTAAGCTTGTCTAGAGTCTAACAATACCTAAACCAAAAGCTAAGAACTACCACATCTTGCTATGTCTAGCAAGGCAATGAAGACAGGCACACCCTTTTGGAACTGAATCAAAAGGAACCACAATCTAGTCAAATCACATAGAATGGCCAAGTGAAACCTCAAAAGCAGACGTTACAAGTAGCTAGGAATCAGAAACTCATAGAAAGACAAAAATCAAGCTCTTCATCAATACGCATTGAACATCTCAACCGTCACTATCAATCCAAGTAAGTACTTTAATCATATGAAGAAATTAAGATTAAATGATTAACCTACAAACTAGTCAAAACAGTAAATAAACATTTAGGAAGGGACTTTTATAAGTTCCATACAAATTAAGTTTTATATGTACTCATATTGATTGCCTTGTACTATATTTATTTTTTATTTCATGTATATTTGTTTTTACATATCTATCTATCGTAGAGGATCTTTGGATCTACCATCATCATGTAGATTATTGAATCAAGTGAGCTCTCTCCCCTTCTCTCTATATATGTAAGTTTATAGACTTGAGGACGTAGTGCTTTGTATTCATGAGGCCTGACTACCTCAAATAGTCACATATAAGGCCTGGCTACCTTGAATTAGCCATAGATTTTGTGCTTACTTCATAGTCTGGTTGCTACTGCTTTAGATTTTGCGTTTTCTTTATATTTTGGTAGCTGTTGCTTTCTATCTATTCGCAATGGGTGGTTCCACATTTTACTTCATTGAATCCAAAATGTTTGAGTTTTCCATTGAGGAAGGGGGTTCTTATTTCTTATTACAGATCTTTGAGAGTGGCCATACCCCAATGCGCTCTGTTTTTATGGGGAAGGAGAGTGCAAACCAATTTTTGTTCCACTTGGAGGAATTAATCTCAAAGCAATCACCTGGTCATTATGCAAGAATGATTAGAAAGGGTGATATTGTTTTCATCCTTCAATTGGGGTCCAACGCTAATGGCACATTTTTAATGGTTTCTGAACTTCTTCATGGTCGACGGAAGGGTAACATAGTGATACTTGAGGGAAGGTTGGATGGTGGCTGGCGCAGCTTTGGCCTAAACCTGAGGAAAATTTTAAAACCAGCTTCCCTTACTAGTCAGGGATCGTTTCATAGAATATAGAGTGCACTGAAGGCTGAGGCGGCGATGGTGGTTGATAGACCTCATAATCAAGGCGATGCAAAAAATAAAGGCAAGGAGAAAGTTACGGTCTTTCAAAATTTGAAATCTTCAATTCTTAGTAACTTATACCGTGATCAACGTAGGAGTTATTCTGGGAAAGATACGACACAATTCGGGGCAGATATTTTGTCTAATATTAACGTGATTGCCAAAAGAGATTTGCTGACTCTAGACATCTCTTTACATGTGGAGCATGGGAAAGAGGGGCAATGGGCTGTAGTTTCTTCTTTTATTAAAGATGTGGGCTCCAATCAAATTAGCCATGGAATGAGGCCCAACACTTTCAAGGGCTATAACATGTATAACCAAAATTAGGCCCTTAAACATAAGCCTAAAGCCCAGCCCGTCTCTCAGCAACCCATTAGTTCTAAGCCAAAAGTCACCCACTCTCATCAGATCACCAATACAATGCCCATAAAGCTCATCTCCCCCTCCATGCATCCTCCAACTATCATCACCACCAACGGCATTTCTAACCCACCGAGGAGCACCACTGGTAACGATACCGATATGCCTCCGACATCCACCATCATCCAGGGCACCACTTCCCATCCCTTTTCCAACATCATCATCTCCTCACCAGTGAAGAATAGTCCCGCTCCTCCATCGACGACCACCATCATTAAGGCACCACTTCTCAACTGACGACCGACATTAATATCTCCCCACTTGTGAAAAGCAGCCCCACCACCAACAGCAGTAGCTCTTCTCCACCACGGGCTAATTCTTTAGAATTTGGGTCTGTGTTGGGCATCAATCCTCCATTGTTAACCACTGGCATTCCTCAGTCGAGCACTTTTATGGTGGCTAGTGCTATGCTTTCCGATTTGTCAGTAGCTCCGATGCTTGTTACTGCTGAGGATTGTCACGTTAAGCCTTACCCCTCCATTAAGAATTTCGTTGAAGATTTGGAGCACACCTAGGGTAATTCAAAGAATGGGTCTTAAAACTTCGTGGAAGGAGGCAGATAGCTATTCCTCTCTCACTATACCGCTCACCTGGGAGCATGTTGGATTTTTTTGATCTCAAGGGAGTTGTGGGACAGGGTAACAACACTTTCAAGGAAGAAGGGCATATTGTTAGTTGGGCGGATGAATGTGATGGTGCTCTGGATAATGTTTTTGTAGTATCAGGGTCAGACTTGAAATCTGAATTTCGTAATTCTCAATAGATACTGTATTTGTCAAGCTGCTATCGAGATCACTCATTAAACCTCGATAGATTTATCTATCGAGCTATCTGTTGAGCTTTAATGAACAACACTTCTTCACTTGTTTCTTGGACAGATTTGCATGGCTTCAATACTAGACTTGAACTCTTGTTCCTTGAAGTATTAAACACATCCTAGATCTACCTAATTACAAGTAAAGTGCATTTTGTCAAAGGATTAGCTAATTACATCAAAATACCCTAACAAAAGCAAAATCAAAATCTTCATTACTATCATGTGCTACATTTGCATTAGAATCCTTCTTGTCCTTGTTTTGCAATAGAGGACAATCTTTCTTCCAATGCCCCTTTAATTTTGCGACAATAGGCACACTTATCTTTCTCAAGTTCCTTATCATTAGAAATGCCCTTAATAATCAAAGCCTCAGTCATCATGTCCCTTTGAGCTTGCTTATCTTTCTTATGAAACTCATTATTGGTCAAAGCATTTGACACATTATTAAATTTAATCTCATCCTTTCCATACAATAGTGTAGTAATTAGATGATCACAAGTATCAAGCTATGAATTTAATAACAAGAGAGCTTTATCCTCACTCTTAATATCAACTTCCAAATTTTGCAAACCAGCAAGTATTTTATTGTAATCATTCAAGTGCTTAAACATAAAAATACTTGTACGATACTGTAAGCGGAAGAGCTTCTTCTTCAAGTAGAGATGATTCTCCATGCTCTTAGTCATATACTTATCCTCTAATTTCTTCCAAAGCTCTTTAGCCTTCTTCTCCCTCATAACAAAATACTTTTGAATCTTGGTGAAACACAAACAGATAGTGCCACAAGCTTGTCTACTAATCTTTTCCCAATCCTTGTCTAACATCTCTTCAGGTTTGTCTTCCAAAGCAATATCCAACTTTTGTTGGACCTAGACATCCATAACTTCACATTGCCACATGCGAAAGTCATTCGTTCCATCAAATTTCTCTACTTCAAATTTGGCATTAGAAACCATTGTCCTAACTACAAAAGGTTTTGCAGAAGACTCTGCTAAAACTTTTCCAGAGGAATCCGCTAAAGATTTTGTAAAGGAATCAAAGGGCTCACTTGGCATCTTTCTCCCTAATATACAAATCCCGAACTAATCACCAAAATATCCAAAGAGAACAAATCCAAACGCCTAGGTAGAGAACCTTGGTTCTGATACCAGTTTGTTGTAAAATAGCAAAAGCTCAAATTACCAAGATTGATTGTGAAAATATTTTAGGCTTGAGAAAGAACTCCGGATCCAAACAAACAATAGAACAAAGAAAATTAATCCAAAAGAAAATAGACACAAAACACAAAGAATTACGTGGTTCGACAATAGCCTACATCCTTGGGCAACAACGAAGAATTTCACTATATCAAATTTGGGATAATACAAATTGATGCAGATGCCCTCTCATAAACCCAAATCTCAAATATACCCAAATAGTTCCCTCTCAAAAATACAAAACCAAAGAATGGAAGGTTCACAAATACCAAATACCAAATACAAATTGCGCACAAACGAAAAAGAGAGCCACAAATCAAATCCAAAAGTCCAAACAAACCAAGATAAAGCAAATCACCAAACCGCAGAACCAAAATCAAACCAAGTGGCAACAAAACCTCTCTCACTATTCTAAATTGCAACCCAAAAATATCAAAGAACCAAACAAGAGAAAGCCTCTTTTTCTCACACACTAAATTTACCGCAATAGCACTATGCTTATATAGAGGAGATAGTTGGCTAGCAATCCAAAACCAAGAAAGACTAGACTTTTCTTCCATGCACAAAAGAGAATCACTCCTGTTCCATATAGAACTCAAAATCAAGTTGGAGACAAGATTTATAATAGAGTTTGATAACTTCAAACAACAGTAACTCAAAAGGAATAAAAAATTATTTCTTTGTCAACTCAACTCCTGACACTGTCTCTTTTTTCTCTTTCTTTCTTTTCCTGGGTTCGGTCTCCATTGTTCTTCTTTTTTTTTTCTTTTTTTTTCTTCTTCTTCTTTCACTGGGTTCGGGTTTTTGGGTTTCTTTCTTTCTTTTTTTTTTTTTTTTTTTGGTTCTTCATTACAAAATTTTTTGGTCTGAAGCTGCACTCCATGACCGGGTAAGGATGGGTTTGGATTTGGATTTGGGATTTCAAAATACCCACATGAATGGGTTTCAAAATGCCCATTCCTTGAACACGGTGGTTATGGTTTCAATGTGGTGTCCCAACCGAGACTATGGACGAAGATCTCGCATTGGTTTGGTATCAGTTGATGAACGAAGACCGTGGACCATGGATGAAGACCATTGCCGTATCGGTTCTGTATCGGCTCATCGTCGTCACCAGCTGAGGTGGAGGTGGAATTAGCCGTCTGATTAGCTGCATTTTGTTGTTGTTGTTGTTGTTGTTGTTGCTATTTTTGTTATTGTGGTTGAAGCAGGGTTCGGGTTTGTGGTTTGGGAGAGTAACAGGGGTGAAGGAAGGGAAATGAGAAAAGAGAAAATGGTGGGGCCCACAAAACAGTTTTGCTCTGACCAAGTGACAGGTATGGGGCCCACAAATAGTATGAAAAATATTGAGTGATGAGAAGTAAGTGATGGTGCCAAACGGGGTGGGGTGTTTTACGTGATGAGTGATGAGTGATGAGTGACGGAAATTGAGTGATGAAAAAAAATGATCCAAACAAGCCATTAGTATTCGACCAAAAGAAAAAATAATGAGACTAAGAAACAACAAAGTTATGTGCTTCCAAATGAAAAATGAAATCAAAAGAAAATAACTCTCTAAAAGAAATGAATGACTCAATTCTCACGAGTTAAAGTATCTACACTTTATTTTCAAGATTTTCAAAGTCATCTCTGTCTCTCAACTAAGAAACATGTTCATGTGACTAAAAGTGCATGTGTATAATAGTTGAGTATGAAATATAGTGGAATAGTTTTTTTCTATTTTTGTTAAAAAAAAAAAAGTGGAATTCTTTAGATAGAAATAGCATAAAGAACTTCAACTTAAAACTCATGCTAAAGAAATAATTTATTTTTTTTCAAAAAAAAAATTGGACTAAAAAAAAAATCACTAAAAATAACAACAACAAAAAATTAACATAAAATAAAACCAAATGAAAATTATCTCAAGGTCCTCCCCCAACCTAAAATTTACATTGTCATCAATGTTAACATGGAAAAGCAATAAAGAGTAGAGATTACAGAGAGTACCTTGAAGAAATAAATATAAATGAACAAAAAAAAAAAAATTAACACTTGCAAAAGGGGTTAGAAAACAAAACAACAAAAAAATTAAAAAGAAAAACACAATCTAAACTACGAATTAAACACTAATGCTAATTGCTTGGCAAGTCTTGATAAATGGGATCTTCCAAATTAATGGATTCCTCTGCTTGTGAAAATTTCTCAAGAAATGGATTAAGATGTTGTTCATTCACCTTAAATATGTTACCATTTTTAGGGTTCATAATTTCTATTGCACCATGAGGGAAAACATTTTTAACAATGAAAGTTCAATCCATCTAGATCTCAATCTTCCAGAGAACAAATGTAACCTAGAATTATACAAAAGAACATTTTGAGATGATTCAAAAGATTTTCTTAAAATATGTTTGTCATGAAAAACCATCATTCTTTCTTTACGACTCCTAAAATTCTCATATGCATCACACCAGATTTCTTCCAACTCATTCAATTGCAATTTTCTCAATGAGCTAGCCTTGTCTATGTTAAAGTTAAGGGCAAATTATAGTAAACCCATCTATGGTTTGATCCTTTTGCACTTTTCTTACCCATGGTTCAAAACTTAACACTTTGCCTACTTGATGTTATATCCGTTAGTCTTATGTTATCCACCTCTGTTAAAAATAAGGGTAAATATGTATTTTTTTCACATTTTATGTATCTCTCCTCCTAAAACAAAATAATACATAAAACAATAAGAAAAATAAGATCTAAAAGCAAATTTTTAAAATTTGTAAAACTTTGGTTGAAGAGCACACTTCTTCCGGTATGAACATTTTGAGCCAATCAATCCAAGTAAATTACAAATTCAAAAAATGTTCACAAACTACACTTATTATGTGTTTGGATCCAGCTGTTGCGTTTTGCATTTACGTTTCTTCTCTTTTTTTTTTCTTTTCTTTTTTTTTTCTTTTTTGCTGTTGCTGCGCACGCATTTAGCGTGTTTAGGGGGACAAACGGCTACTGTTCATGAATAGTAGCCGTATATTTTGTTGACTTTTCAGCCCCTTTTATTAGTCCCGTGGGTCCCGTAAACAGTGCACAGGACCCACAAATCTCACTTTTCAGCAACTTTTTCATTAAAATTGGGTCCTATGGTATTATTCGCGTATTTAAAAATTATTTTGCTATAGTATTTTCAGTTTCAGCAAAATAAATTCTATCCAAACGGACCCTTAGTGAATCCAACACTAGACAATATCCGAGACCTTAAAAATACAAAATAAAAATGTGGGATGCCATGCACATGGCAAACAGATACACTGGCAAGCCCGACAGTAATTGCTTTAGAGGGTGCATTATTGAGACCACTAATGTAGCATGGCAATAACAAGAATTAGACGCAAATGCATTAGTCATCTCAAACTCAAATTAGTGACAACTATTTCACGCGGCATGATCCCAATTGATCATTTAAGGCCTCAGACTTATTCATATCATTCATCCAAACTCAAACATACATATTTATAAAGATCTTGTTGAAATTGTTATTTGATAAGACCATACATTCATAATATCCCAAATATTATTGTTATTTTTTTCTAAAACCCAGAAGGAGAACACTATTGTGAATGAATCTCCTTTATTACAACACACCATGGAAAAGCATAGAATTAACTATCCCAAGGATAACAGTGTTCACCACCTAACAATTTGTCCTGAAAACATGGACCATCAGCTATAACATTCCAAATACAAGTAACGCACTGGTCCCTCTCAACATCGTAAATCTGGAACTTGTGCAATACCCCCGTCCATTGGAAAAAGCAGTTGATATTTAGATCAGCATTCTCAATTTCGAAAAGGTATTTGTCACCATAGGCAACGAAAAAGGAAGGAAAATCATCGTAGCTGTTTGCACAAGTGACATTAAGTTTTGAGGTCCGAGTCGCGTTGTTATGGACTTCAAATTCATCAGCTTCTGCATTCATAGAGAAAGTAGTAACAATTATAAAAAATGCAAGCAACAACAATGTTGATACGTTTTTATTGAAATGACTCATTTTGTTTGTCTATAAAATAGAGTTGTTAATATGAGGAAACAAAAAAAAAGAGTTGTTAATATGTCCTTTATTTATAGTGTGGCTGTAGATTTGTAGTTCCTAGTTTTCTTTTATAAAATTAGTAAAATGCAGTTAGCACACCAAAGTTTGGTTGCTATTAGCCCAAATTTCGGGTTTGGTTGGCATCAAACCAAATTTTGAAAGAGTCAATAATCCAAAAGATAACTTCTCTTAGAAATAGGATCTTAAATGTCAAATAAACAACAAATTTATCTATACTTTTTACAACACTTACTGCTACTATCATTTGGAATTCAAAAAGAGAACTCATAAAATTTGGTTTTTTTTTTTTTTTTTTTCCTTCATGTTTATCTTTTTATTCCCTAAACTTTTGCCATTTTTTATTAATTTTTTATCTGAATAAAACACCTCTAGTTAAAAATAAAATTCCTATAAAAAAATAAAAATAAAAATAAAAAACTAAGAGAACTCCTAAAATTAGCATTCTTTCCCCATGTTTATCTTATTTTTTCCTACCCAATCTTTCCCCATGATTTTTTCCTACACTCACGTTCAAAAAGAAATTATAGTTACTATTTATTTCTGAAATTTATCATTTTTATTTGTTTGAAGAAAAAAAAAATCATGTTCATCTTTTAAAAAATAAATAAATAAATAAATCCCGTCACAAGAAGTCCAAATTCCAAATAAAATACCTCCACTTTTTTTAATAAAAAAAAACATAATACTCGTTTAAAAAAGAATTACTTATCCTTATTGTAATCTTTTCTCTATATCACCACACTACTTTAAAACACACGTTCAAAAAACAAATTACATTTTCTGCTTATCTCTAAATTTTATCATTTTGCTTAAAAAATAAAAATATATATATCACATTCTTTTTTTTCTTTTTTTTTTAAATCTCAATTCACAATTAATTTTTGAAATATTTGCAAAAAAAAAAAAAAAAAAACAACCGGAACAGAAATACAAAATTTGGAGATTTTGAAGGAACTTTTGTAACTTCTAAACCAAGGGCTTCAACTTTTGAACGCAGTTCAACTTCTTCTTGATTGGTCAATGCTTCGACCTGCACAATACAAGTAACTGAGAAAACCCTATTGGAAAACATTGTATGTCTAAGAGAAACAGCAAAAGAGTAATTCCTTGCAAAGATATATTATTAGTCAGTAACTGTGTGGTAATATACCCTCTTTTTTCAATAAAAATTGTGATGTGCACCTAGTAACAGGATCATTGTCTTGTTATCAAAACCCGAAATCTCATTAATCTCCCTTTTTCTTGCCCCAATGATATGTAAACTTTGCTATTAGGTAATAAATGAATTTGATGACAATCGTATACCAACAGATATCAACAGGGAAAACCATGAGTAACAAGTCGCTGTAGAAAAAGTCAGAGGACTGATGTATCATAAAATTTTCCTTCCAATCTACAACTCTCAATGAATTTTCAGTTTCAAATTCATGTCAATGAAAGAAAATGAAGCAAGTACACAGAAATTTCCCACACATTACACCCCAAAAGCTTCTGGCCATCCATATCTTGTATTGAAAATTCAAAATTACATAAAAGTTCATTAAAAATTTTCATATAGCAGTATCATTAGAAATAGCCTTCCTAAGAAAAGATTTGTCTTTTATTAACATCAAACCTTTTTTTCAACTCACAACATTAAATATGTACCCTTAACATTAGCAAGATTGATAATTAATCTTCCTTCATCTTCCCCAATTCCATTAGACTTTCATGAACCAGGAAATCATATTAATTGGCAACTGCATCAGGTTTAGATTAATAGACATCGAGTGGTGCAAAGACAGTAACTGCATGATTAATAAGTGGAAATTGCAGGCATATGGCCAATAAAGCAAGCCTTATCTTGTATACTATTGTCATATGAGATGTGCCATGAATTGTTTAACATGCATATACAGATTTTATAAATAGCATGGGCTATTGCAGCCATCTCAAGAACTATGACGCATTGTCAGGGCCAATTCCTATCTATCCTTACTAATTTTAGACTGACTCCAATTTCCCTAAAACCTAGCATTTTTTCTGGTGATAGGCAACTCTGAAAAAGCTTAAGACAAGTCAAATGTCACTCCTTTACCAAATATGTCAAGTTGGTGGGCATTCCCCCAACAACAAAAAAAAGATTATTTCCATCCTAGTAGATTTGGAATTCCTAACTCTTGATGAGTGATCAATTTTAAACCTCAATCAATTAGATGAAGAACCTTTGATGTCTTCTTTCCTATTAAAGAAGTACTAACACAAAGTAACAAAGATTATTGTATCCATGATTAGCCACCCCGGTGCATTTTAGTGTCTAGATAGCATAGTGTAGACAAAATTGTTGCACAATAGTGTAGACAAGAGTGTAGACAAGAGCTTGATTATGCCAAATTCATTCTTATTAACCTAATCATATGCTGAAAATTGTTTCCAAAAGACCACACAAGACAAGAAAGAAATAGTAACAAAACAATAACAATGAAAATTTAAGGGGGAGGGGAGATTACAATGGCAACATATTACAGACTTTCCCCAATTTATTAGGAAAAATATGCTTCAACAAGTGAAATTTGACTTAAAGATCACCAAATCCAATGCAGAAATTTACAAACTTTGCCGAGATCATAAGTACCCAGATCATAATTTTGAGAGAAAGCGGTAACCAGAAGCTTATCAAGGCATACCTAGATGATTATTCACTCTAATTCCTGTCAATAAGCTACGCATCAAAATCAACCGCCATAGCAAACGAAAGTAAAAAGATTGAATTTTTAGCTCATTACGAAATCATATTATGATGTGAAAACGAAGGAGAGAATGGGAGAAATGAAACCTGGTGGAGGAGATTGGAGAGGAGCTGAAATAATTGCTCATCTGCTTTTCCTTCCTCTGCCATGATTCTCTGTTTCTGTATTTTGGTTTTTGGGTACTTCTGGCTTCCTCTGTTTAAGCCAACATCACCAATTGTTGAGGCGAAAAACTGTTGTTAAAGGCTTAAAGCAGCCGGAATTCTCCATGCCTCCAACAACTTCATTTATTTTTTATAACTAGTTGCTCTTTACGCATGATAATTTGTAGGTAAAATATTACTTTAGTCTCTAGATTTTATAAAATGTTTTAAAAAAAAATAGTTTTAGCATATTTTTCATAATCTTGTCTATAACATTTTGCACCATTATCATATATTTATTAGCTGATGATTTACCTAACATAGACATTAAATAAAAGGTAGAACTATTCATTAAATTTTTTTAAGTCATAGTGTATGAAGATAATGATTATATATATATATATATATATAATTTTCCTAGTTAAAGTTTGATAGTTTCAAGTTTAAATTTTGTATTATTATATTTAATTGTTGATTTTATTGCACTATAAAGTTTTTAATATTCTCTTTATAATCATCTTTATTTTATTTCTTACTCCTTTTGACCACCTTTTTATTTTCCAAATAACAGTTATTAATTGACGTTTGATTTCATTTCTTTTTTTCTTCCTTCATTTATCTTTATTACTTTATATGTACCCTTGCTAATTGTAAATTTTGTGGTTATCAATATGAAGTAGATATCATGGATAACTTAAATAGTTATAGATGTAGTTACGTTAGTGGTATGTCAAAGGGTTTTTTTTTTTTTTATCTGAGTTTTCAAGGAAATATGAAAGACATATCTCTAGTATGGTCTCAATCAATTAAGATATCCATAATATATTAACGGAAGTAATAATGAGCCTTAAATTTTTTAATGTATGAAGTGTTTAGGTTAGTGATATGTCAAAGGTTTTATTAAAAAAAATTAAAAAATAATCCTAAGAAAATGTGAAAGGCCTTTTTCTGAAAAAGGAAATTGTGACTTTTTGAATTGTAGAAATATGATTGTTTTTTTTTTTTTTTTTTTTTTTGAGAAACTAAATATGATTGTTTTAATTGCCTTGTTTATAGATGTCATTATTAAGTTATAAACATTTAAATTAAAGTAGATGAATATATAAATGCAAAAATATACGTAAAGTCACAACCGCACAAGATAAATATGTATAGATAATTGTAGGGTATGAAATTTGATGGACTAAGCAATATCTTCCCGTATTGTGAGCCCAACAAATCCCCAACAATAAATTTGTAGAGAATGGGTTAAATAGCTGGGCTGATTATGGGTTTAGCAACGGTTCATGCGAGCAAACAAGGGTAAAGAGACACTCAGACTAATAAAAGTTTCCTCGGTCCGAAGAGGTTTTGTAATTATAAACTTTGTGAATACAATTTCCCCCCCCCCCCCCTCTACGTGAGGCCTATTTTCTTTATATATACACGTTTTCATCTCATCTTCACCGCACACTTGTTCTTCATCTAAGCGTCCACTTGAGTACTAGTCACATCAGAAGTTTGCTTTAACCTGCAGTGAGTGGTAGTAGTTGAGGTTGCACTGTTCAGGTGTCTTCTCCACATAAATGCAGCCAGGAAAACAGCTGCAGTGCATTAAATGCGGTGGTAGCAGCTTTTTCCTTAAGATAGTTTTATGTCATCCTCATCCCCAGGCACGCCCAGGATTCGCCCTTCTCCGTATAATCAGTTGGGAAAACCCCCAGCATATCTGACTGATTAGGCACTATGATGATCCAACGTCGGGATCTCTTCGGACAAGAAAGATAGTCTTCAGACGTATCCCAGTACTCCTCTCTGAGCTTTCTTCTGCCAAACGGGCCCAGCCTTGACACCTTCTCTCTTCGGAAAACTATGGTTTGCAAATTGGGCCCTGGGCCCAATTCGTAGCGTTGGGCTTGCCCCCCACAATAATTATTTTTTGTTTTTGATTATTCATGAATCATTATTTTATTGTTCACTTATAAATATCTAAATTAAAGTTTTTTTTTTTGAAAAAAAAATTAAATTAAAATAGATGAATATGTGAAGGTAAAATTATATGAAAAGTTAAAACTATTCAAGATGAACGTTTAACCACTTGTAGATGTGTGTTTTTTGAAGACTAAAAGTATACACAAGTGTTTTAGCTAGAACTATATAACTATACAAATATTGTTGCGAGCAGTTCCATCATTTGCAAATTATCAAGTTTGGTGGCCTTACAAAACAAATATTTCATTTGCAAAAAACTTTACATGAACTTCTCTTTTGTGACAAGCTTTTTTTTTTTTTGTTTTCTTTTTCTTTTTGCCGAAACAACTTAAAAATATTAAGACTTAAGTTAACACACGTGTTAGTATTAAAACACGTCAGTGATATGAAAAATAGAAAGGTTTAAATATTTAAAAAACATTTTTAGTAGATTGTAGTATAAAACATTTTTTCCTCAATATTTTATGTAATTTTTCCGTAAGATCAATATTGTTGGCATCCTTTATTAAGCTTGCATGATTTAAATTTGTGGCAAAAAAATATTAATGTATCTATGATAAAAGTTTTTTTATCTAAATGATAGATAGTAGTTCATATTTTTTTAGACTTGATTCAAAAAATTCATTCTCAATAGCCTTTTAAGTCTACAAATTGCTCAATCTATGGGCCTAAACACATTCAAAGGGTGCTATCTAAATTATAAATTAGATGAACCTTTATCACAAAAATATATTGATTCCCCCAATGTATGGTAAAGGAAGGAAGGTTTGTGTCTAGCCATTCTCTTGATTTGTGATGCATAATTTAATAGTATGGAGGATGTGACTAGATTTAAATGTTGAATAAAATAAGATGAGAGGAAAAAAGAATAAAAATAAAATATATAACAATAAACATCAAATTATCTAAGTCATTCTATGTAATATAATAACATTATATTATGTATAATGCAATAGGATAATATTTAATCAAAGAGAATATAAAAGATAACAATTTAAAACACAAAACTAAATTGCATCAACCCAAAGTAGAATTCTAATTAACACAAAAATTCATCAACCTAAAGAATTGATGCAATAAAAAAAATCGAACAAAAAGTGAAAAACAAATTGAGAGAGAGAGAGAGAGAGAGAGAGAGAGAGAAGTAACCTTTTTGTGTGAGAAAAATATGCATAGAATGAAAAAGAAAATGTCAAATTTATAGTAAAATGTTAAGAATAAGAAGAATCAAAATAAAGGAAAATAAAAGGTAGAGAAAGAATGATATTAAGGTAGAAAGTAGCGAGAATGTGAAGAGGTAAAAGAGAGGGAGAGTTTTGGAAAATTAATAATAAAAATAATGGTTAAAATATATTTTAATTTTTAAATAATGGAGTTTTTAAGTCATCTCAAATGAGAAAAATGTTTTACAAAAATATAAGAAAAATTGGAAATAAAAAATGATGACGTAGCTGCTGATGTGGCTTAACGTGAGCATAGCAATATTAAATGCTACACTTCAGCTTTTATTAATATATAGATATAGATTATATACTATATGTATAATGCAATAGGATAATATTTAATCAAAGAGAATATAAAAGATAACAATTTAAAACACAAAAGTAAATTGCATCAACCCAAAGTAGAATTCTAATTAACACAAAAATTCATCAACAATCAAACAAAAAATGAAAAACAAATTGAGAGAGAGAGAGAGAAGTAACATTTTTGTGTGAGAAAACTATGCATAGAATGAAAAAAAAAAGTCAAATTCATGGTAAAATATTGAGAATAAGAAGAGTTAAAATAAAGGAAAACAAAAAGGTAGAGAAATAATGATATTAAGGTAGAAAGTAATGGGGAGGTGAAGAGGTAAAAGAGAGGGAGAGTTTTGGAAAATTAATAATAAAAATAATGGTTAAAAGATGTTTTAATTTTTAAATAATGGAGTTTTTAAGTCACCTTAAATGAGAAAATGTTTTTAAAAAAATAAGAAAAATTGGAAATAAAAAATGATGACATGGGTGCTGATGTGGCTTAACGTGAGCGTAACAACATTAAAAGCTACGCTTCAGTTTTTAGTAATAATATATAGATATAGACTAGGCGAAAATACCATTTTGATCAATATATTTTGCCGTCATTGTTAATTTGGTTCCTACATTTTGGTAGTAGTCAATTTGGTCATTTTTATTTTTAACTTGTAGTCAATTTAGTTTTTACCGTCAACTTACTAACAAAAATTGACTGCAAATTGAAAACAACAATGACCAAATTAACTGCTATCAAAACGTAGGAATCAAATTAACAGTGACTCCAAAATATAAGAATCAAAATGATATTTTTGCCTTAAAAACTATTATGTTCCAACTCCTTTAATAGTTACAACAAAAAATTTTCTCTACCAAAGAAATAACAAAAATTTATAACAATTTCACAATATGACCAAATTTGCCTATTGCTCCACACATGGGTCATTTAAAAATTTTTAAATTGTACTGATACAATGTAAAAGAAAAAAAAATTATTGTAAAATTTTGTTGCGACCCAAATTAATTAATTACAATAATTATAGATTTACATTGTACAAATGTACAATGTAAAATTTACATTGATAGTACAATGTATATTATTTGTACTTGAACACAGAACACCCATCATGAAGAAGAAGAATAAATAAAAACGTGAACAGTGATACAAGGAACTATAAAAGAAAAATAATAATAAATAAAAAAGGAATTGCAAAATTTTGCAGCATACTCTTGACAGTGTCGCACTCCAAAGACTGCATTTTGTCCTGGACGACTCCTCCTCCACAAGCACTAATCCTGCATTAAAATAAAAACGTTGATTTACGTAGATGCGTCTTAGTACTACGCGCAATATATCTTTAAGACTTGATGGCAGAATCAAATTAAGGATAGAGGCAATACCAGACTAGTCTTTTTTTCTGAATAATTTTCAAGAAGAGGGATCAGCTGACACTAGGAAGACAAGTAATCTTGAACCACTTCACAATTTCTCGTGGGATTCAGTACTTTTTTAGCAAACGAATTGCCGTTTCTAACTTTTTTACTCACTCAATTCATGCTTCTGATATATATATATTTCGATAGATGAATCTATCTAATCTAATCTAATCTAATCACTTAATAATAGCACAATTTTTGAGGTATGATATATATCAAATTCGGCTTACTTGGTGGACGTGCTTGGGTAAAAACAGTTAGATTCAACTTTTAGTTATCCACAATTGGGATTCAAAAAAAATTAGTTCATGTACCGTGAGAGCAGCGACTCTTAAGTCTTAATTACCACAATTTGTATCCCAAACCAGGTCTTACTCATATTTTAAATTGTAATGAAAAAAGAAAAACAAAAAAGTTAATTGAACTTGTTGACTATGGAGTATGGAACTATAGAGCAGATTTAGAATATGTCTCTTCCCAGCCCTTGTCTAACATTTGCTACAAACTCCTGCGGCATGTTTGTTAAAATCAATTCCTTCAGGGCAGGCAGCTGCTCTAATCAGTCTGAACTTTCCAGCTTTTCGCAGCATCTAATTTCTAATACTAGAAGTTGGGGCATGGCACCTTCCTTCACTGTCCACTGCTTTAATTCCTTCAAATTCCATAATTTCAATACACTTGAGTTTAGGAAGTGGCCACGATGACAAGTCTTTTCTGACCCTAAGTAGGAGTAAAAAAAAGCCTAAGAATAACGTTCAGCTGAGGCAGCTTCCCTAGCGCCGGCATTGGATCTTCTTCAAGTTTTGACATGGACAATATAAGGATTTTGAGGTTTCGGGGAAGGTTACCATTGTCATCATCTGCTACCACACCAAACAAATATAACTTTGAGAGAGACTCATGATGGTCCTTCATAGGACTCAACACGAGGTATAAAGGTTGACCAAAAGGATCTCTTGATCTCAACCTTAAGGTTAGAAGGCTGCCGAGTTGTGAGATGCACTTGGCTGTTTCCTCCGTTGATTCTGAATGGCACGTGATGAGTTCCAGTTTCCTAAGGCTAGTGAACTTTTCCAAGCCACAATCCTTGGGATCCTTGGAACCGATTAAAAGCCCCATTAAGGTCTGAAGTTGGTTTGTTGAAGACACTACTCTTGATGGCTTTTGAATGGACACCTCATTCATATATATAGAGATGTCGAAGTTTCTTTGCCTTCCAGATAGAACTCGGCAAAGTGGTTATATTAGTATACTTCAAGTCGATGGTCTCCAGGCATGGTAGATCCCCAATTGACGCGGGACAAGAGTCAAGACCTGTCCATCTCAAGCCTAAGTACTTTAGGTTCCTCAGCTCCCCAAGTTTCTTAGGTAGCTGAGGTTTGTAGACACCCTCGAGATCAAGCACCTTCAGCAGGACACGATCTCTTCCTTCGATAATTTTTTTAAGCAACTTACCAATTTCACTATTGGCTGTACCTTGTTTTTCAGCTTTGAAAGAAATATACGCACATAGGTTTCCCATATGAGATTTCGAGACACCGAATTGATCAGCGAGCCTCTGAACCTTAAATATTTCTGAATCTGCAGATGTACATTTTGACCTGCAATGGTGGACGGGTAGAAATCCCTCCTCCTCAGCTTTTGGCAAGAACAAGCCATAGAGAAAACATGGCATACGACAGGTTTTTGGGCTTTCATCTGACTTCCTTGTTGCTATTTCAAACATGTTTCTAGACACTAGTTCCTCCAAATATATCTTGGCCTTATCTTCAATGGGGACGCTAGCCTCATCAGGTGACAATTGAACAAATCCCTCCGCAAGCCACAACTGCAACAACCTTCGCTTGGGGATCTCATATGCCTTGGGAAAGAGAGCCAAATAAAGGAAACATGGCTTTAACGCAGATGGAAGTTCATTATAGCTCATTAAAGCCACAATATTTAAGAGAGCTGATTTATCTTCACCAAATTGTGAACGATCAATTACTCTTAACCAGTCACTTAATTCTATGGTTGACTATAGTCCTCCCAGTAGGAGGATTGCCGGAGGCAAAGCCTGACATATTCCCAAAATTCCTTCCCGGAAGTTGTTTAAGTCTGAACTATTTTCTGGTGATCTGCGGCTGCCTACATTCTTCAAGAACAATACCCAACTCTCCTCTTCAGTTAACTGCCTCAGATTCAATGGATTACTCCATGGGTCAGCTTCTGATGCTACATTAAAATGGCGAGTAGGAAGGATGACCCTGCTTCCATTTGTGGCGTCTGCAAAGGGACGTAAAAGGTTGAACCACATATCCTTCGTGCACACGTCATCCAACACCATTAGATACCTGAATTTCATTAAAGTCTGGAAAACCAATTGACGTAGCTCCTTCTCGCTCATAAGCTCTATGTCCTTCAATAAGCATATCGGAATCTGTTTGAGTATGATGAGCAAGAGATCCTTATATGCAAACTCTTCGCGGACATGGACCCAGAGACGGCATTGGAAGTGCTGCCGAATGTCTAGTCTCTTATAAACATGCCTTGCCAGAGCTGTCTTGCCAACTGCTTCTTCGCTCACCAGTGAAATCACACTGAGGTTTTCCTCAGTGCCGTCCAGAAGTCGAGATAATATCTCCCTTTCGGCATCTTCACGTCCAACAAGTGCTGAAACTTCACTAGCTGGATAGAGGGGGCCGCCTTGCATCTCCGCAGATGCCCTGGATACAGCACTAAAAGTATATTTGAAAGAGAGAGGAAAGGAAGGGTATAAAAAATAAAAATAAAACTTCGTTTCCACTGTTTGGTTTATGTCCAAGAAAGTTTTATATAAAAGGATGCTCCTTAACATTTATTCGTTAATAAGATGGACTCCAAGTCCGCTTGGTGTTAATACCCATTTTTTGTAAATTCGTACCCAAAAAGTTCATGAGGAGAAAAGCCCAAGAATACCCCAAGAGATGGGTCAAGGTATGAGCAAAGAAATAGCAATTGGGTCATATTCCAAAGGCCCGAAGAGAGAAAAAATTGAGAGGTTCAGTAGGCGCTCAATGCAACAAAATAGAGCAAACTCACAAAGCCCACAATGCCCTTGTATAAGGGGATAAGGATAAACTCCAAATTCTATAAGGCGAACATGGTGAAATAATGCTAAGCCATGGCAGCAGAAATAAGACAAAGCCACAGCGGTAGAAAACACACAAAGAAAGAAGACAAAGCCATAGTCGCAAGAAACGCGTGAAGAAGAAATAAGACAAAGTCATGGCAGCAAGAAACACATGAAGAAATAAGACAAAGCCATAGTAGTAGGAAAAACGCATGAAAGAGAAAAGGGGGGGGGGGGGGGGGGAGGGGAAGCCAAACCAAAAGAAGAGACAAACATAGCAAGGCTTTGTTATCCTGCAACCCAGCCAATGCATAAGAGGCAAAGCACACGACTGAAGAGAAACAAAGGGTGTAGTTTGGTGGAATGGGGAAAGGACCTAGATTTGGTATCCCGCCAAGACCTCTTTTGAAAATATGCCTTGCTAGGAAGACATCTTTACCAAAAATGGAAGAAGGTAGGTGAGAACCATCCGATGCATGCTAGAGAATAAAGACAAAGAGAATTAATGAGAGACAGAGAGAGAGACAGAGGAAGTTGTTATGACCGGTTTACCCAAAAAGACAGAAGTTTGTCGCAGAGCCAAGGTAGTGGGATTTAACCCACTACTAGCGGCTAGAAGGTAGTGGAATTAAACCCACCTACACACGGCCAAAACGGTACGTTATGGGTATTGGCTAAATGCCCACGACAAACAAAATGGTTGGTGAAAACAAGGGTAAAAAAGGAAAATCACCTAGGCTTGATCTTAGGAATAAGAGGAACAGTACCCATAAATGTGGGAACTACGACAAGAAGAATGAGAGAAAGGGGAAGAGTAGGAACAACAATAAGAGTAAGCTGGGTAATCAGAAAAGTAAAAGGAAATAGTGAAAGAAGAGAAAGAAACACTTGAGAGAAAAATAGAGAGTATACATTGCAAGAGAGTATAGCATTCATCACTAGGGTTCCTTTTGCTCCCTCAAACATAAAAACCGTACTCTCTGCAATCTCTTATGGATGGCTATTTTGATTTGCATTCCAAACCACTCAACTTTGTAGCTTAATCAGGTAACAAGGTTGTGTGAGTTAGAGTTAAGCTATTTTAGTCAATATCCTGCTGAGAACGTCTTTTCTTTGGATTCATGATTATGTTGGCAGAAACTTTATATTGTTTACTAACACGTGCATTAGTATGTTTACCTTTATGTAATTTTGTCATACGTATTTATATAAATTGCAGTATCCTGCAGAAGATGTAACATCCCAGTTTTTTTTTTTTTTTTTTTTAAGTATGGTCAAACTTTTTGGAGACCCACGTGCCCACACCTACCCCACTTAATCCCCACCACACATCTCACAGATATCTCACTCTCTCTCTCTCTTGGCTGGCCATCACTCCCTTATTTTCTTCTCCTTTTTCATTTTCTCTCAACACAACACAAACACTTCTCTAACACTTCTCATTTTTTACACCTTTTATTTGAGGTAAAATTTTCTAATCTTTTTGACGGGTTTTATTCTTTTGCTTGAAGTTATTTAAGCTAAGTTTTGATAATGACATTCATGTGATTTATGAGCTTTGGAAGTGATATTCATGTGTTTATATGTATGGGTTTTGTCTTGGTGGATTTATTTGATGAGTGGGTTTATAGTTTTACAATGGTAATTATCTAAGTAATGAAGATTTGAGGGTTTCGGTTTTTTAATGTGAAATAAATGGTGAATATAATTTTTATTGATTATTTGGAGTTAGTTGAAGTTCCAAAATTTGTTGTTTTTGAGGATATTTTGATTTTGCTTTCATAGGTCTCTTGACGATGTTGTGTAAATCTTATATTGGAGATGATATTGAATAGGTTAACTTTATAAATTGGAGTCTCTACCTTATGAATTAATTTGTTGAGAAACTTTGGAACTGGAAAATATTATTTGTGAGGCTAAATACTAAACTTGACTAATCAAGTGCTTATTTGGCAATTCCTAATTTGTAGTTAGATACAATTTCAAGCTTTATGCTTATCGTGTTAGGTTTGCTTGATATTGTTTAGGTTCTAGCTAATCTCCTTTGTAACTTGGAGAGTTACGCTTTTTGCGGGTTGTAAGATAAGTAACTTTTTAATGGGATTTTTGGAAAATAACCATATTGCATAAACAATGTTTTTTTGGGGTCAAACACATTTTGAAAAATTATTTATAGAACTATGTTTTCTTATAAAGTGTAGTGTTGTGTTGTGACCCTACTATATATGATTATATATGAAAGTACATTGTTTTTGGTATTGCATTTGGAGAAATGCATGAATTGTACATGGAAAATATAGTTCTATAAATAATCTTTGATAAGGAATTCATTGACATGGAAAATATGGGCATCTTTGATAAGAAATTCATTGATTTTATGGTATATTGGAAAATTCAAAGATGCTTATCTTGTCTTGTTATTTGGAAAATTGATAGAAAATCTTTTTGGACAAAGAATGAGGTTGAAAACCTTACAAACTTTATGGAAGTTTAGATTGTTTAAGGTTTTTCTGAAACTACCTGAATATAAACTATGTATTTGAAATAAAATGTAACTAGTGAGCTTTATGTGGTTTTTATGCCATGTGTGATTTCCCAGTGATCATCCGATTTGGTTTTCATAATCTTTGTGACAACAGAATCAGATCTAGGTTAGTGCCCTTTCACTTTGGATGATGCATTCTTCCCTGCTGCCCATAGGGGGAAGAGGGTCCTTGACATTGTGTGGATGAGGCTGCTGCCCATGGGGTCAAAAGACCACATGCAAAAAAGGTCATATTTGATATGTTCTCCCTACTATCCATGGGGGGAGGGACAAAATCTTGAAGGTATGGGTGAGGCTGTTACCCATGGGACTAAGAGACTGCATACTAGAGATGACAATATCATACTAGTTGTGAATGGGTGAATCCCCTGACCGGTCTATGTGGTAGTGTGATATATTTGTGATAAACTACCTTATGTTAGATTTTATGGTTTTGGAATTATATGGTTAGTGCTCACAGATTATAGTATATAGTTTCAAGGTATTTACTTTGAAGAACTTTGTGTTTAATTATTTAATCACTTTTGTCATATTATTATTATTGCAAATGAAACTTGCATTTTCCCTACTCCCATTAATTATGCTACTTATTGGGCTCTATTTTATCCCATTCTTTTACAAAATTTTTCAAAGTAGGCAATGATCGTTTTAAGACATGTTTTTGTGACTAGTAGTTAGACTAAGTACTGATGGAGGCTGAACTTTTGTGATGGAGATATTTAGATGATGTACATCATAAAGTAGACTTGACTCATTCTTTTGTATATTATAGTGGTTACAACTTTATTCCCATTAGTGGGACAAGTTGATGATATGTAATTATATTTATTCAAACTTTTATTCTTTTGTGACCAATAGTCGTTGTAATTATTGCATAGAGCTTTGACTTACTTGGGGAGTGTTGTTAATGAAATCTACAAGTGACTTACTTGGAGAGTGTTGTAATTATTGTGATAATTCTTGATGTTGGTACTTAATAGGAATTATTTGGATTGGATTGCCAAAAATGAAAAATCTACACGTACCTTTGAGATGTTTTTCTCATGCTTTGGACCCTTTTGGGTTCGGGGTGTGATAGAAGATACTTTCAATTTATCATTATTTCTGCTGTCATTAATATTCATTACTGTTGCTGACTCTATTTTGGACTAATTGTTATTCTACCACAAATTCATGTCTTGTTTGGAGTGCTTTGTCTTGTGTACAGACCGGTTCTAGGGGAATCCCACGGAGAGAGCCAAGCCCAACTCCCTTACCCTCTATAGAAAGCCTTAGCCCAAAAACACAATAGCCATGGTTGCACTTATTTATGCATGGTGAAACAAGAAAGAAGGCTTCATATTGGGAACTCAATAACCATGGTTGCAAATATTTATGCAATTTTAACCAAAATTGATAATGGGATAGTACTAGCTGTGGAGGTGGTTTGGTTAAAAATAAAATAGTAAATTAGAAAGTACGCTCCTAAAGTTTGACATTACTTGAATTTTATACAGGGGCGGCGCTATAGCTTAATCAGGGGGTTCAAATGAACCCCCTGACT
This sequence comes from Quercus glauca, assembly GCA_023736055.1. Classification (NCBI taxonomy): domain Eukaryota; kingdom Viridiplantae; phylum Streptophyta; class Magnoliopsida; order Fagales; family Fagaceae; genus Quercus; species Quercus glauca. The sequence continues at coordinate 105,463,478 of CM043318.1, forward strand.
TCAAAAAAAAAAAAAATATGTATATATGTAAAATAATTTTTTTTGTTAGTTTAATACTTTAATTTATTCTTAAAAATATTTTTTTGCACACCCTGACTTAAATCTTGCACACTCTTATTACAAGTATTTTCGACTCTAAGAGTAAAAAGTACGTGTTTGTGAATTGTAAGTGTAATTCTTTTTTATAAATTTATATTATACGTGTGTGAGTGTGTCTAATATTGATTGTGTACATTACTTTTTGTTATAATGTTATTTGTGTAAATTATGATGTATGTGGTTGTTTGTGTATACAATATAAATATAATATAACTTTATAATAGAGAGGATTTTTTTACATGTGTGTGTATTGTTATCGTATTATAATAACTTTTTGTTACAAAGTAAGTAAAATTCAAGAAAAAGTTGTAAAGTTTGTGATCATTCAAGTATTTGATTAGTTAAGTAGACACATAGTGTATAATTTTATGTATGAATGAGTGTGATTGTATGCGTTAATAATTAATACGGAGCCAATGAGTTGAGATTAGTCATTTATTCTAAAATATAAACAAAGTCAAATAGATAATAACAATTGTATAAAAAAAAATGTTAGACAAACTTAACAAAATAAAATGATCATAGGCTTATAGCTATCCGCATTGGTAATAGATGCTCGTAATGAACTATCATGTAACATTCAAAATTTGAAAACTTGTAGAATAAAATTATAAAACTTCACATATTATTATTGTTATTATTATTATTATTATTTGTCGATAACTTGATATATTTAAGATCTCTTTTTATCAAATTTTTTTAATGAACCCCCTAAACAAAATTTCTAAAGCCGCCACTGATTTTATATCTAGTTTACCTATATTAGCAAAAGGATCCACTCCATCAATATAATTGGATTTTAATTATTTTATTCCATAATTAAAATAATTGCACGAAATTGCAATCCCTTGATTGTCTCGAGGGTTTACTTTAGCTTTTTAAGAGCAATTGTTTAATGCACTTTAGAGCATTTCACAATGTTTAAGTTCCAATGGCTTTGTAATATTTACCTTGTGTGCTTGTTTATTTATTATAATTTTTTTTTTTTTTTTGGGTGGGGAAAATTTATCTATCTGAGATCAAGGATATTTTTTACCTTTGGTGCTGTTGAAAGAAGCAATGAAGGCTTGACTAGTGCATGAAAGCTTGAGAGATGGGGATTATAGATGAAATTTTTGAGGGAAACTCTCAAGTCGTGGTAAACTCTCTCTACTAGACATGACCACTCCTCCACTAAGCATCTCTAATAGCATTACATTTACGTGTACAGGTTCTTTACCACAACTCCAGCAGTTCGATAGGACTAACTCTCTTTCGTTTCACGGGATGGCAATAAGGATGTGCATGGACTAGCTCAATATGCTAGAGGTCTTTCAAACTTTAGTGCTTGGATAGATGAAACACTATTTATTATTGAGCATTTGGTCACTCAAGACGTACTGTTTTTAACCTCATCTGAATAAAATAAAAAGTGAATGATAAAGTTAGGTAGGATAGGACCACACAAGCATGATAAAAATTATCTCCAGTGTATTGCTTTCAAGTTTAAGTATATATAGGCACTTCACACTTGTCTAGCTTCCTTGCGTCTTTATAATATATATATTTTTTTTTGAAACATAAATCTCTTGTAATTAGTTTATTTCTTTTAAGGATGTTTTGTATATTGAAGAAACACTCACAATCTCTCAAACAAATCTCTCTTAATCTCACTATTACTCTATGAATCAAAACAGAAAGAAAAACAGAGACAAAGAAATGGTTGAGAGAGAGCTCAGATAGTATTGATATTAAAGGAATACAATACAATGAATGAGTATACAAGTGAATGAATAACTATATATAGATACATCAGAGAAGGAAGGAAGGAACGTGATGAACCAGTGACGTCAAGTAAGGTGATGCCCAGATAACGTCTAGTATAACAAACTTGTAACTGCTTTACACGTTCTGTAACAACCCTTCACACGTGCGTGGCTTCCTCAGTTCTTCAATAAACCTTACAAGGTAAAACGACATCGTTGGGTTTTAATGATGAACGACACCGTTTCACTTTAGGTGTAGTTTATGTGTAATCATTGCACTGAACTACATGTCGTTGGAATGACTGCATCTCCTCCTTCAGTGTTTGACTCTATGCTTGCACTGTCATATATCCAGGGACTATATTATAATGAAAATATCGAAGTATTCAACAAAGGTTAGAAATTGGTGGTAGCTAATATGTATTTTCACAGCTAAAAACTGGTATATTAGATATACTCAAAAATACAAAGAAGGAATTTATTAAACTGTGTGAAATTAGATGAAAGAAAGTTCACATGTTGAAATTATATAAATTAAAGAATGAGAATATTATGAGCAGATCATATTCTCATAATATTTTGAGTTAAACAATTCCATTCCCCTTAGTGCTAATGTCAATTATGGTCAGCTATGCAATGGCAGATGCAGCCAAAGACAGAATAGTGTGCAAAGCAACAGGTAGGGCTGGCTACATGTCTGCCTTGCGTTGGTGGTCAAGCAAAAGCACCTACACCCAGACTGTGGCACTAGTCTCAAACAAGTCCAAGGACAACAAGAAGCACTTGTGCATCATCATCAAAGATTGTAAGAGCATCCCCATCAGTTTGTGCAAAGTTGTGCAAAGTGGAAAAAGTAATCGATTTTACACATTTTGAGCAAAAAAACACCCACATCAGTGGATGTAAAATTGTGCATAAATACACAACTGCTACAGTAACCGTGCATATATGCACGTGAGTAAGAAACTATGCCTCCACTGCGGCCGATCATCAAACCCTCACTCTCACCTCTCTCCCTTTTTCTCAGCTTCATCACCTTTTCGCCAATTCTCTTTGTCAGCATCAGGATTTTGAGATTCTGGTCGAATTTGGCATCGACTTCGGCGAGAGCCGGAGGAGGCTCCGATCAACCTTTGCAGCCGCAATAAAGGAGGATCATGCGTGAGAAAATACCCAGATTGAATGGGTCTGAATACCCAGATTGAAGCAATGAGAGAGAGAGAGAAGCCATGAGTGAGAAAATAACAAAAATGTTAAAAGAATGAATATTTTATTGAATAAATGTGTAGAATAGATTGACTGATATGGGTGTTTTGTAAAAATAGATGTGTAAAATAGAAAAAGTAGGTTTTAAATGTGCAAATTTACAAAAATTTGCATCCACTGATGTGGATGCTCTAATGATCCTAAATTAGGACTACAAATTAATATAAGACTTACTTTCGGGCTGTCTTCCGTTTTCCATGCCCCTTCTAATCAAAGTGATAGTAGTCCTACCCCTAGTCCTAGTGGTAATGTAAATACATGAGCCTTCTTTTAATTACTATTCTTTTGACAGGTGGAGGGAATTCCACGAGTGCCAAAAGTGAGAGGACTAGTGGTCAAGACTAGAGACGGTTTGTAATAGAAATTGTCATTGGAGGGGCCCTAACATGGTGTTTCTTCAATTCACACATGTTCCTATAGGCACTTGGATTGTCACTCATCAGTAACTTTGGCCTTGACCTTGATTGCTATTTCTGTTTTGTAATTGTTATACTCGTGTTATGTTTTTTTTTTTTTTTTTTTTTTCATTTATTAATACTCCCTACCTCTATTTATCCCAAAAATAAAAATAAAAACTTTCCAACTTTCCCTTTGTCTCAGCTTTTCCACAAGGGGTGTCATTAGAACTATGTTTTTCTTATAAATCATAAGGTTAGACATGTAAAATTAGTAATTTAAAAACTTCTAATTTTTAGCTAAATTATAAAAAATAAAAAGATTTTTCTCCCACCTCCACATTTTTTTCTCACGTTTGTTGTCAAGTACTGATACAACTTCTTCTTTTTGAAAAAAATATGAAAAAATAAAAACTGTTTTTTTTCCCCTCACAAACGTACCATTATTTTAATCACTAAACTATTCTTTTCTCACCTCCACATTTCTCTCTCACATTAATAGTCAAGTACTAATGCAACTTTTTCTTAAAATAAAAAATAAAATAAAACTGGCATAAGTAAAACGTGTAAACTCAAAAAATAAAAAAATAAAAACCCTCATTGCACGCTCAAAGTGGTGTGATGAGACTTGTAATATTATAATGCACGTGGTTGTGGAATACAAGAACAAAAATTCACAGTTCCCCAACTTGGATCTATAATCAAAATTAGACAAAAAACACCAAAGAAAACCGTGTTGGTACTAGGTTGTTTGAAATTGCAAGGCCCACTTGGAGTTGATTCAAGAAGGTCGCGCAGGAGCTTAGCCCAAAAATTCTCTTGACGGGCTTTAAATGTGGCCCATGAATTTTTTAAGGGTTAAGGCCCATGGTTAAATTGCTAATGGAGATGATAATATTAGCCTTTTTCACATAATATTAGCTTTCTTCTTTGGTGAAAGAGTTTACAACTGAGTTTTCCACACTGATTAGATCTTTTTCATATGTGAACTTAAAATGGCTGGCATTCACCCTCATTTGTCTTTGATGATTAAAGTATAATTTTCAAAGGATAGCAATAGAAAGACAAAAATCTTACAGCAATTTATATATCTGTCATGTCTTTTTTGGCCTATTATGAATATGTACAATGCAGTGTTGTACATGTTTATTTAGTACATTCGATGGCTAAGCTCTTCAGTTCTAGTCCATGGTTTCTTTTGGCTCTATGGTTTATCTGGGGAGAGCAATTAACCCTATCCATAGGAATTAAGTTGGATTTATAGAATTCTTAGAGTATCATGTGAGAATTCATCATTGGGGTTTTTTGATGCATGACTACCTAGCATGCTAGCATTTACCATGGGAACAAACAATCACTAGTATAAAAGAGGTGCATTTTTCAAAGGTCTTCTCTTCTTGAATCTATCTCATCCATTTCTTAAGCATCATACCATTAGAATCCCTTTAATGGACTCATTTTTCAAGAAATACAAGATTTAATAGTAAAGAACCATTGGTTAATTTGGTTTTAAACCATAGGTTCTCTCCCAAAAAAAAATTAAGAAATGAATAAGCTATTATAATTTCTTAATGACAGTTCCAAAACCCGCTCTTCTTAATAATAATAAAAAAATTCATAAAAATACTTCAAAAGTTTTTTTATACACCAAACTTTTAATTTTTTTTTTTTTTAAAATTTCATACTACAAGAATTATATATTTGGATCTTGAAATTCTAGATTAGATGATGTTGCCATTTTGTTTAATAAGAAATCAAAGTAGTAGATGATTGATTCATTCCATAATAAAAATAATTGCACAAAATTGCAATCCTTCAATTGACTCGAGGGTTTACTTTGCCTTTTTAAGAGCAATTGTTTAATGCATTTCAGAGCATGTCACTATGCTTACATTTCAATGCCTTTGTAATACTTACCTTGTTTGTTTTTTTGGGGAAAAATAATGTATTGGAGATCAAGGATACTTTTTAGCTATGGTAGTGTTGAAAAAAGCAATGAAAGCTTGACTGGTGCATGATAAGATTGGGTAGGATTGGATGTCACAAGCAAGCTTCGCCAGTGCTGTCGAAATATTCAACAAAAGATTAGATATATTGGTGGTAGCTAATATGTATTTTCACAGCTAAAAACTGGTACTCCATGTTAGATATTGATCGAAAATTTATTTTACTGGTGGATAGTTGAACTGCAGTATTTGTGTAAAACATATAACAAATTGGTTGGGGAAATCAATCTTTTTTTTTTTAATTACTACATGTAGGTAAAAAGTCATACATTTTTAAGAAGAGAAGCTAAAAATTAGTGGCTGCTTGTACCTTCATATGTCATGATAAATTCAGGTGGATTGGCAGTAACTTGTCCATGAATCATTCTAAGTTCTAACTCTTGTTTTATGTTTCTGCCCTCTCTTAGGTATAAGTTTGTCAAACTAGAGAATGTTGTGGTCCAAATTTTAACTCATGTCTAAAAGGAATTGAGGCCCAAACAGAACAGAGAGAATGCTGGCCCAAGAAGTGTAAAAGAAAAAAAAAAATGAAGGGCAGGTAAGGGATGTATTGTGATGTTGATGCCATTAAAAATGGTGCATAATACCATAATTTCAATCCAAATCTATATAATATGAATATCTAAAAGTGTAATATTTATTGTTGTTATGCTTATGTTGAACGGCCACATTTGTATAGCATTTTGGTCCATTTTAGTTTCATTTGATACATTTTTGTCAACTTCTATTCATTTCGGTGTCCAGTTCGAAGAATGATAAATTTGAAATTTAAAATTTAAACTTTTTAGTAGTACCTAAAGAAATTAGGAAAATAAAATGCATTTTAAAAATAATTAAAAGAATATAAACCAGTTCAAAAAATAATAAAATCAATGAAAAGCACCAAAAATAATAATTTTATATATTTGTAAAGATAGAAAGATAAAAATTACTTCTAGAAATTGTTTAATTTTTAAAGAGAACAAATTATCTATAATAAAATTTTAAGAATAAATTATACATTATACTATAATTTGGAAGAACATATAATAATTATGGAACTTGGCTCACCACATCATGTACTGACTTGTTGCTCTAGGTGGGGTTGGTGACTATGACCACAGGGAAACTACAGTGTTACTAGCAACTGTGACTAAAAAAAGACAAGATGCTTGGTAAATTTCATCTTGTGCGTTTATTAGAGGAATGGAATTTTAGTTACTTTTCTTGCAACCTGCCGCAATCATAGAATGCCACATCTAATTAGAAAGCAATTTTTTTTTTTTGATAAGATTAGATAGCAATTGTTGAGCTATCCTTAAAGAGTGTATATCATTCAATGTGGAATGTTTTCAACAAGTAGTGACTACCGAGGGCAAATGCAATGATACAAAATGGCAATAGCCTTACACCCAAGCACTTTGATACTTCCATTCCTTTTAGTGCTAATGTCAGTTATGGTTAGCTATACAACGGCAGATGCAGCCAAAGACAGAGGAATGTGCACAGCAACTAGCAGTACTGGCTACACGTCTACCTTACGTTGGTGGTCAAGCAAAAGCACCTACACTAGATTGTTGCACTGGTCTTAAACAAGTCCTAAAGGACAACAAGAAGTGCTTGTGTGTTATCATCAGAGATCGTAATGATCCTGAATTAGGACTACAGATTAATGTAACACACTAACACTTGCTTTGGGCCTGCCTTCAGTTTGCCATGCCCCTGCTAAAGTCTCCTAGTGTTCTGGTATGCATTTAGCTATAAGAGTTGTTTTGTTCTAACTAATAGATTTTTATGAAATTCAATGTAAGAAATGAATGGTGAGTGCCATAGAGTTTTTTCGGTTTTACACTACTTTAAAAAAAAAGGATAAGTGTCACTAGAAGTGGCTAATATGTGACACACTAATTTGATCTGTTTGCTTGGTCGTGGATGTAGCTCTTCTATACTTGGATCCTAATTCACCAGAAGCTCAAATTTTCTACCAATTGGGAAGGAGTTCTAATCAAAGTGATGGTAGTCCTGCTCCTACTCCTAATGGTAATGTAACCAACATACATAAGTCTTCTTTTTCATTTCAATTTCTTTTGATACTACAGAAAACTTCTTAAATTTGTGGGTAATTTATCTGGTTACAGGTGTAGGGAGTTTCGCGAGCGCCAAAAGTGAGGGGAGTATTGGTCAAGACAAGAATGAAGGTTGTTATGGTCAAACGAGATGGTTTAGAATGGAGATTGTTATTCGCAGGGCCTTAAGATGGTATTTCATCAGTTCACACTTGTTCATATAGGCACTTGGACTGTCACTCTTCAGTAACGTTGGTCTTGACTACTGTTTTGTTATCATTATACTCATGATGTTCTTTTCATTTATTAATACTCCCTACCTCTATTTATCCCAAAATAATAATAAAACCCTTCCAACTCTCCCTTTGTCTCAACTTTTCCACAAGGGGTGTCATTTGAACTATGTTTTTCTTATAAATCTTCCCAATGAAGACCTATGAATCCAAGGATAAAGTATATCTATATTTATCTAGTATGAGAATAAAAAAGTTACAGATAAAATTGAACTCTTATCACTATCCTTGAAGTGAAGCTCAAAGGATGTTGCAAAAAAAACAAAAGAGTAACTTTCTCAATTGTCTTACAAGAGAAATTTCTCCAATTTTTGTAGATAACATATATCTTATCCTTGATTAGATTGGGGAAAAAAACTTCTATGAGAATTTTGCTAAATTTCTGAAGATTCAATTTTTTTTTCCTTGAGCTTTCAAGGTATTCATTTAGTTAGAATGATATCAAAATTGTTTTCTTTCTGCATAACTATCACATTGAAAGCCAACTTGTGCATAATTATTTGTGAATAATCTTATCAATAGAATGAAACTTTTGTACACATATACTCAATTCCAGGATTCACTACTTCAAGGATCCTACCTAAGAACAAAACATAACTAAAAAAATAAAAATAAATGAAAAACATACATATTCAAATATCCAATCTGTGCCAAGACCATATTTACAAAAATTTTTGGAACCTCAACTGTTGGAAATATAATTACCTGATATTTTACAGGTTTCCCATTTTGAAATGTCTAGAACTTCATGGTATGGTAAGCAACCTTGAGAAAAAAGTGCAAAGACTTCATGGTATGGTAAGCAACCTTGAGAAATTGGTGCAAATATGAAATCAAATGTCTTGTTTATGATTTTACAACACTCATCAAACAATACTTTTGTTCATGGAACTCATCAAGTTAAGGAGTCCAAGAATCACTTGAGAAAGCCACATATTGTTGTAGAAAGCTGGCTATACAAATGTACTTGATAAAAGCCTGAAACGCTTGCATTAAAATGATGCATCAGGTTCTACTGTTACTATTAGTAGAAAACATAGCTCCAAAAAAATAAAGAATTTGTCTTGACTGCAATATTTATTCTTTAATAACAATAACAATAATTAATAGGTGCTTGATCGCTATAAAGTATAGTTAGTGTTATAAAACATGTCAGAGGAAGAAATTTTTTTTAGCTCAAACCAACCAACAATATTAAATCAACTTACTTAGTTTGTTGTTTAGGTAACATATAGCAATATTTTCCTTACAAATATCAAGCAACTTTTCACAATAAAACCATGATGCTTGAAAATTATATTTTATTATAAAGCATGATCCCATAGTGATTTAGTTTTAGATGACAAATTGTGATACAAGGTATTATCCATAGACATAACAGAAAATTGTAAGCTTATATATAAAAAGGAATTGAAGCAAAGGGAATACCTGTACAATGGGGTGATTCCTACGGCATGGTTACCGGATTCAATTTCCCAAGTAATATTACCTTGTGCCAATTTGACTCTATTTACACAACGGGAAAGAAAGCACATCAAATACATTCCAATTGAAAATACAAAGATGGAATTTATTCAATTGTAAGAAATTAGATGAAAGAAAATTTCATATTATTTTTTTGCTTAACATGGAAAGATATAAATCAAAGAATGAGAATATCATGAGCAGATAAAGGGGGAAAGGAAAAGAAAAGAAAGGTGATAGTACCAGTGAGTGAGTTATTGAGTTGTTGAACAATTGCAGCACCCAAAAGCTTTAATTAAGTCCCACTTCTTAAGAGTAGGTTTCTTTGGTTCTTCATCTGAAATGAAAAACATAAAGATTCAAATATCCAATCTGTGCCAAGACCATATTTACAAATTTATTTGGAACTCAAACAGTTGGAAATAATATTACTTGATATTTTACAGTTTTCCTATCTCAAAATGTGTCTATAACTTCATGGTATGGTAAGCAACATTGAGAAATAAGAGCTAAGATGAAAGCAGATGTCTTGTTTATGATTTTACAAAATTCACCAAACAATCCTTTTGTTCACGGAACTAATCAAGTTAAGAAGTCTCTAAGTGCCAACAGTCTTCATTTATGAGAACCTATTAGATCAACGTTTAAGAAATAAATTTAGAGAATAAGTGAGAAAGTAACAAATTTTCTACCAATCCGTGCTTATTGCCAAAAAAATGAAGAAGAGAAAGATAAATTAAAAAGAGAAGGTAGAAAGAAATACTTTTTCTACCATATTTGTGAGTGCCAGGAGGTGGGGCAGTCCAGCACAAAGCTGGGTTGGATTTCAGCTGAAATGCAGTTGATAATGCACCTTTGTAGTCCTTGACAGTTCTCCCAGCAGTTTCCCATATTTGGATGGGAAGTGATGAAGTTGACTCATGTACCATCTGATTCCGATTGCACCAAATAGGCCAGGCTGTCACAAAAAAAGTTTCCAAGTCTTAAGTGGTGCCATTGGTGATGAACTGAAATGCTAGATCAGTAAAATCCCCAGAATGTCTCCTAATCCACTGGATAGTTTAGACAACTGCTCCACACCTCTTTGGGAGTGTCACACTATATGAGGGCATGCAGAGTACTTTCAAGGCACAAGTCACACACAGGGCAAATACCATATGTGCTTACTCCTCTAGTTCTTAGGCAATGCATAGTGGGGAGGGCATTCATGCAGGCATGCCAGGCGAAGATTCTGATCTTTGCTAGGATGTTGAGGTGCCACATCCTTTTCCAGAGAGGGGAGCGAGGATCATCTCTTGAGCTTTCGCCCTCATTAGATGGATGAATGATTGGGAGTGTTACATAGTAAGCGCTTTTGACAGAGAATTCACCTTTCTTGCTTCCAATTCATATGATTTGATCATCTGGGAGGGTGTAGCTGACAGGGATGTTTAGGATGATGTCTTCTTCAAAGATAGGACGATTCTTCTAACAACATCAACCTTCCAACACTTTGCGTCTTCATCAATGAGTGCCGAGACCATGGGGAAATATCTTCAAATAACAATTCTGATGCATGCATAATAATACTTAGAAACAGATACAAGCATGACAAGCAAAAATTTACAAACTTAATGTACTAGAATACAAAAGCAACTGTTCAACCATTACTAATTCAGATACGTAGGCTACCTCTCACAGGAGTCATGAGTTTATTTACACACTTTGTCAAAGCAATTATCATGTATCTCAATGTAAGTATGGAATTAGAAAGCACTACATCACCTTATACATGGCTTATCATTTACTCTACACTTCTCATCATATTAGCACCTGAAATGGAACAAATCAAGAATAGATATTAGTACATAAACTGACAACAAGAAGTCATATGGAATGACAAACAATCTACAAGTAAATCAGCTCTTAAAGAGGTGAAAGAAGAAACAAGGGGGAAATGACAAAAAGGACTCTAGAGAGATAAATTAGGATATTGTATGAGTTGCCTCTTTGGATGGTTCACTAAAGGAAGCTATGGATTGTTGTGAGAAACTGTCAACATAAATGTACATGATAAAAGCTTGAAAGCGCACACATTAAAATGATACAAAGTTCTGTTGCTAATACCTCTATAGAAAGGATTGCTTCACCAAAAAAAAAATAGTGCTAACTATATTATTTAGTCTGTCATAGCAACACCAATAATTAAAAGATTTTTGGATCTCTAGTTTTATAATTTATGATGATTAGTGTTATGAAACATATGCCAGAGATTTTCTTTTTCTTTTTCTTTTCCAAGCAACCTATAATACTAAAATTGATAGTGAGAAAAATATAGTAGTTTGCTGTTTCGATAACATATAGGAATATTATAAGAATAGAAGGTGCTAGATTTTATTTCATTTTTTGGATAATCAGGTAGAAATTTCATTAAAACCAAGCTGAAAACCAGCAACACAAATACAACAGCAAGTCTGAACCAGCAGACAGAGCACTAAGACAATTACAACTCAGGACCACAAAAGAACGACACTTTAGTACTCTACAACAGTAATACAAATACACCAGCAAGCCTGAACCTATCAGACAGAGCACTAAACAAAAATTCCAACAAGGTTCTACATTCATGTGATATTTCACAGGTGGCATATCTCTAATATAACTCCATGGCATGCCAAGCAACCTTACAAAATTAATCCAAACATGAAAAGAATGCCTTCTTCTTTTTTTAAAGGAATGCCTTCAGTATTGAGTAACGGAACTCTCCAAGCAAACCTTGTTAAAAGAATTCTTACTGGTTGAGAAGTCCAAGAATCACTCACCATGAAATTAAGCTGTCCTTAAAAGCACGGTCTTCATTCATGGGAACCTATTAGACCAATGTTTTAGAAATAAATTTAAAGTAGAATAAGTGAAAAAGTAAAAATTTATCTACCATGCCATGCATATTGCCAAAAAATGAAGAGAAAGATAAATTAAAAAGAGAATGTAGAAAGTAATACTTTTTCTACCATATTTCAAGAAAAAGAAAATTAAAAAATTGAAACCTAATCTAGGAGGAAAGATTTAATTAGGTTAGGAAAGAGATAATTACCATTCTTTTTCTTAGCTTCTGCATAATTTTTGTACCATGTAGATTTAGAAAAACATGCACTACTAAACTCTTGTCTGCTGTATTATCAATTATTCTCAGGCTTTTGCATATAGAACCCAATAACTAATAAACTCCCCATACTTGAAACTAAAGGGAAAAGCTAAGAGAGAACTAATCTGGTACTTAATAAATTTGAAGGGAACTGAGAATGGAGATGTATGCACCTGTAGACACACGGGTTAAATGAGCTAATTCCAGCAGCATGGTTGCAAGATTTAATTCTCCTTGCAATATTACCTTATTATCACCTTGAGCCAAATTCCTATTTAAACAATAGTTGAAGCACATCAAATACATCATCTCATCAAAGCAATTTGAGATGCAAAGATACAAATTATTAGAAAGAAGAATATGATGAAGGAAAAGTCACGTGTTTTTTTTTTCTTAATATGCGAAAGTTTTAAATTAAAGAACTAAAATCCTAAGTGCAGATAAAGGGTTAAAAAAAAAAAAGCAAAAGGAAATGATATTGAAAGCTCGAATATGTGTTGAGAACACACGAGCGGTTTAGACCCCCAAATTAAAAATACGGCTTGGTTGATTTTACACTAACTTAATGATAAGTGCAGAATAGTGTAAACTCAAGCGTATAAGCAAAAACACTACTCTAATCCATATTTAAAGCAACACAGCAGTAAAAATGAAATGAACAAGAGTAGGGAAGAAGGATGCAAACACAGATAACACCGAGACGTGTTATCGAAGAGGAAACCGAAGAACTCGGCGAAAAACCTCTCCGCCGCCCTCCAAGCGGAAATCGATCCACTAGACAATCAGTTGGGATACATGGATTAGCAAAAGACCCTCCAAGCCTAGTCTACCCGATGTACCTAAGCCCTCCAAGCTCCTACTCCAATAAGGCTTCTCGGAACCGTGTCTTGTCCTAGTTATCCGGATCCCGCAACAAGCTCCATGTTGCATCTGCCATTCAAGGCTCCTTCCTATGCTTCCCAGCAGCACCAAAACGTCACTCAGCACTCTCAAAGGTGTGTTAAGTGTTTGGGCTATCAACCTCTCAAAGATATGGATAATGGAGAGGGAAGGGTTGAGGAGATACCACAAGCAATTGTATAGAGAAAGGTGGGGAAGACAATCTCTAATTACCAATGTGTTTGGCTAGGGTTTTCTCTCTGAAGCATTCCTCAACAATTGTGGGTAATGATGGTATATGTAGGAAAGGTGCAAAAGGTGTGACTCAAAAAGTACAGGCTGGCAGAACAGCTTGCCTCGCGGGTGTCTCGCGGGAAGGCCTTACCCGCGAGATACTCGCGAGACACAGTTGTCTCCACTTGGCCTGACCTTTCGCATTCCAGCATGTGCCTGGCACATGATTCACTTCGCGGGATGCTTGGTTGCGAGATACCCGCGAGAATCCTTCACTTCTTCAAATGCTTGAGTCTTCAACACTCTTTCTATCACACAACCCTTACATCAAGTCCCACAACAAATACAGGGTTTTAAACGATTGAACATAATTACAATCAAATTTGGCACGGAATAAAAGCCAACAAAACATAGTTGTAAATTACAACTTTACAATCTCCCCCTTTGGCTATTCCATGACAAAACCCTAAAACAGACTCTAGACTTAACCGTGAGTTTGGGAACAAAGGCAAAACTCACTCACACCTAATTCTAGATTCTGATAAGCTCTTGAACATATGAACAAGTATCTCCTGAAACACAACAACATAATAATATCATTGTATGTAGAAAACTTGAAATGCATATGGAGCAATAATAGCAAGATCAAGCTAAATGAAATAGAAACACTAGATCATGGCAAGATCAAACAAGTAATCACTATACACAAGCAATTACTATGCTCATTTACACATGAAATGAACATCCGGATATGCAAGATGATAAGCTCATTTGAAGAGAATCATTTGCAACTCCAACACTCAACCAATGCGAAATACATGAAGTATTTGCATCTAGGAACACTCCTACTAGGGCACAAGAGTGTTCATCACTCAACCAATGCATAGAACGTATATGCATCTAGGAACAATCCTACATAGGCACAAGAGTGATGTACTTGAAGAAAAATGCATGACATTGAACAACAAGCAAACATGCATAAAGGTTGCATAAGCATGGTATAGCAAAAGCATGGCACAAACCACAAAGACCTACAAACTATGCATGCAACAAACCCTTAAAGCTTACATAAGCAACATGGGTACAAATAAAATGCCACAAAGCACATATGCCACAAAGCATAGAAATACAACACAAAATAAACTGAAAATACTACTGAGTATAATATGATATAGACACATAGTATCAAAGTTTTAAAACAAAAGACCAGGTAAAAGCAGTAAATAAACATAAACATAGAGAAGTCATGGAAACTAGACTTCTTGCTGCTGCTTCTCCCCCTATCACTACTCCCCCTGTCACTAACATCATCTCCCCCTTTTTGTCATGGAATAGCTAGTTGTCATTCTCTTCTAGCTTCCTCTGAATTTCATCCATCTGAGTCTCAAGAGAGGTTAATTGTTTATCAAGACGGGAGTGTTGGCAGTACATGATTTGAGTAAGTCCTGAAAGTTTGGTGCTAAGATCTTGAAGGGCAACCATGATGGTGTCAAACTTTTCATCATGGGAATGAGAGGTAGAACTCGAGCTTCCTGCGGGAGCATGATGTTCCTGTTTGACATTCTTCTTGGTATGGCTCATACTTGCTTGAAGAGTACGACCATTAATTGGACTTGGCCTAGGAAAAGGGCGCTCATCAGCAGATGGACGCACACCTTTGAGTTTTAAAATCCGAGAAATAAGACGACCAAAGGGAATGCAATTCCTTGAGGCAGTGCGATTCACCGTTTTAGCCAAGATGTGGAAGATGTGGGAGCATACATCAATCTCTTCATCAGATACCAGATCATGAAGAAATAATGCTCATCCAAGGTTAATATAACCTGTGCTTGACAACGGATAGAGATTGTTGCACATGATCATTGATAGAAGCCTTAATTCTGGAGAGAGTGAGGCCACATTGATTGATGATCTGCTGGAAGAGAATTCCAAATTAGCTCCTAATGCTCTTCGAAGCGTGCCCTCAGATGGAACCAACTCATCATATACAGGTGGGATCGGAAGTATTGGTCGGTTGATGTGAAGAATTTCAGAGAGATAAACCGGAGTAATCGAGAACTGCTTTCCTCTAACCCAGCACTTGATCATTTCTCCTTCAACAACAGCATTTGCATAGAACTCTTTCACCATGTTCTCATATGCATCGTCAAGATCGGAAAGAAGAAAATTCCAGTCTTTTGTGGCGAACCAAGTGGGAATTTATGTGTCCAAAAGAGATGACTGATCAACAGCTCTTTCAACCAACAAAGGAGCATCTCGGAAGAGATTTTTATAGCATTCAAAAGCAGCATGAGAGCGAAACAAGCTAGGATCAAAGATTCCAGTTGAAACACGAGCTCTCTTTGGTCTCGGGGAATCTTCATCAACATCGATGATTGGTTCTTTCCCTTTGTTGCTGCCACCTTTCATCGCTGAAGTCTTGAACGGAGACATCTGTGCAAAAGAACACCCAAAAATACCAGGAAACACGGGCACAGCACACAAAACATAGCACAGAGCTTGATTAGATTCAAGTTAGTTTAAAACAAAGGTAGTGCCGTGTATGAGGACAAACATACACACAGTGTATAAAGCTAAGTAACTGGGCATTCAGAATGAGTAAAGTGTAAGAAACACACATTCAATGACCAAAGGGAGTGAAAATTGGTCAAAGAAGTGAGACTCCACAGATTGAAATCATTTGATTTCAAATAGAAGAAAAAAATGTCACTCGGACATTTTATCGAACACTAAACATGCACAAATTCAAATATGACATGAATAACGCATGAACATGGTGAAACCAGGCCTAAATACACCTTAAAACGCCACAAGGGGCCAACACAAAGGCACAAACAACAAATGGAACAAAGCCCAATCAAAAGATTTGACAAAATTTCACCCAATTTTGAAAAACAACCCAAAGATTCGAAAATCCCCAATCATCAAAACCCTAACCAAAAATTCTGCAAAATCTAAGTAAAAACTTAAAAGGAAATGATTTATCAACATACCTTGAAGAAGAAAATGCAGAAAAATGCTTGATTTGGAAGGGGATTTGATGGAATAGTGAGTTGGGTTGAGAGAGGTTCGAAAAGAGTTTAGGGAGGGAAGTTTTTATGTTTTGAAAAACTGTCACATCAGCCCTATAAAACTGAAAACACGCGTTTTTCGCGGGATAGGGAGCCGCGAGACAGTCGCGAGACAACCGCGAAAGGAGCCACTGAAACACAAATTTTTCGCGAGAAGCTTTAAGTCGCGAAATAGTCGCGAGGTAGTCGCGAAATTCTCTGTCTGATTTTAAGAAAAATTCAGTTTTTGCCCAACAGCATTTCGCGAGAAGCTGTTGGTCGCGAGACAGTCGCGAAATTCTCTGAGTGACAGGAAAGAAGAAATATTTCCCTCAAATCTTTTCGCGGGAAGCTTCTAAGTCGCGAGCTTCTCGCGAAACAACCCCTGAACCAGTTTTTTGATGAAAAACACAAAAATGCATTTTGACCAAAAAGAAACACAAGAAAGTCTAAAATCACTTTCAAAAACAAATAAAACTCACAAAAATCTTTTTGGATTTGATCAACAAGTTCGTGGGCATACACATCACATTTGGACGTATACAATCACACAAATGAGATAAGCATTGATTGAATCAAAGACTTGTGTGTTGTGTGTGAGTATCACATGTGAAATAGTCCTTAGACCAGAGCGAAGCTTCAATGATCAATTCACACGAGTCATACACAACTGATACGAAATCAAGTGGACTATCTCCATTATAGAAATGAGTATATATGACCTCCCACACATTGAAAACATAACTTAGAAGCTTTTCATTTGGCTTCTACATAAAGCATAACAATTGGTCCATTTTATTTTGTATGGACAAAACATCTCATTTTGAGATAGGTGCTTGAAATTTATGATATTTCAACATTGATGATAAGCCTTTTGGCTTTTTGAGCACCATAAAATTTACATTAAGAGAGTCGCTTTCCCTTTTTCCTAGTCAAATACTAGAATGTGCGACAGGCTTTTGCAGCTCAAGATCTCTTTTCATTTGGAGATTTACAATTGGTGAGCTCTTTTTACAAAAACATAAAAATAAAGTGGGAAGAGATATAGACACAAGTCTATGCAGGTATCAAGACCAACGAGACTATTGACCAATCATTCATGACAAGCTTGAAGATCTATTTACAACAGTCACACATAATTTTCAAGATTTCTTCCACATATAAAAGAGTGCATACGGAACAAGCGAGGATCGTAAATGCACTACGCCATGAGTACGAAGGTACTAGGCCAAACTCACATGAGATATGCACAAAACAAGTGATCAAACTTTTAGAGATTTTTCAATTTTTATGGGTTTTTGAACTTTTTGAAACACACCCAAAACAGAACAAGAAAAAGTAAGATCAACAAATAAATGTGGACCAAAACAGGAAACAGAAACATCTAAAACAGAGTATGTGAAACCATAACAACAAATATGCAACCAAGAGCAGTGTAGGTCATGGTTTTAAAAACCGGTACGGTTAAAGAACCGGAAAAGGAGCTAAATACCGGTTTTATGGTCGGACCGGGGTCCGACCGATGGTCGAACCGGTGACGTCATAAATAATTTAATTATTATTTATTTAAATTATATAAATAATTAATAATTTTTTAATATACTAAAAGTCTAAAACTAACAAACCTATAATAACAAATATGTTTCCTTTAAAAAAAAAAAAGCCAATGGATTGGTCAAAACATAGCACTTAGCAATAGAGGGTTCTAAGACTTTGAACCTGCTTTAGAAACATCAACTGTAAACCTTAAGCAAAAAAACCAAATCAATATGTAAATATGTTTCCTTTTTGACTTATTAAAGCAAAAAAACCTAAGCAATCTCAACATGACTCAAATCAATAAGTAATAACATTAACATTACAAAATAATCATCCTGAAATTCTAATAAACTTTCAACAAAACCAAGTAAATAAGTTCATTAGTTATTACATTTACATCCAAATGGCAAATAACAAATAAGTTCATTACAACCAACAACTAAGTTTTAAAGTTTCAAACAAACAACTAAGTTTTAAAGTTTCAAACAAACAACAACTAAGTTTTAAAACCCAAGCCTCATTTGTTATGAAGATAATCGAAATCAATATCATCATGTGAACCAAATGCTCCACCACTAGCATCATAATCATCATCCTCATCCTCATCTTCTTCATCTTCAACATGAATAGGATGATTTTTATCTCTAAAACCGGGAGGAGCATCATCTTCATCACCAAATGATTCCAAATTGATGTCATCATCATCCTCAATCACTTCATTGTTCATATCTATACAAATTCCAAAACCAAAGAACAATAAATGAAATAACAATTCTCATAATCATTTCTCATAAATCATAAATAGTCTAGGCAAAGAATTATTATAAGCTAACCTCTTTGTACATGGCTAGAAGATCCTTCTTCAATTGGATAGGCTCCCTCTTCATATAATGCATTCTCTATCTCCTCATGATCCAGAAATGGAGGTTCCTCATCTTCCACTACCCAAAATTCAGTTTTATCGATACTTGCATAATCAATAGGATCAAAATTGAACTTCTTCCTTTTGACTCTATCATAAGATGAACATAATGAATAACTTAATTAGTAACCAAATCACTTATATTTCACAATCACAAAGAACCCACTTGACCAAATTAGTGAATCACTCATATTTTCCCACAAAAACATTGAAACAAAGAGATTATATAATATATACCTTTCTTTCAATCGGTAGTTATAATGAACAAATACAAGATCATTAAGTCGTTGATGCTCCAATCTATTTCTTCTTTTGGTATGTATTTGTTCAAAAGCACTCCAATTCCGCTCACATCCCGAAGAGGCAGCTGTTTGGCTAAGGATTCGAATTGCAAACTTTTGTAAAGTCGGAGCACAAGATCCAAACAACTTCCACCACTCATCTAAGTTCCATATACAACACAAAACAAAGATACAATGAATCAATAAACACAACTATACTTATCCCAAAAATAAAAAAAAGAGCTATGATATTTAAAACATATTTACATTTTAGTATTAGCTAAAGTAAACAATATCTTACCCGGCTGAGATGTCTTGGCTGATTCTTGAGCAAGTTGGGTTCCAAAAGTTTGTTCACGCTCTCGAAATAGCCTTAATTCCTCCACCAACTTCAATCGACCAGTTGAAACTTTTGATTCAATAACATCTGTCACAGCAGATTGTGTCTCTAGCCTCTTATTAAGAGTGGATGAGTCATATTGGAATGCAGGATTCAACCAATAAGCAGCAGCATGAATATCTCTATAGAATTGATTATCCCAACGATCCTTGATAATATTAACATAAGGCTCCCATAGTCTCTTCTTGTCCTTGAAAATTTTTTTGATTCCATTAATCACTCTATACATGCCATCATATACATAACCCATAGCTGGTTTTTCATCAGAATCAACAATGCGTAATAAACGAATCAATGGTGACATAATATGCACAATTACATGACAATCATTCCAAAATTGATTGTCAAGAATGATTTTCACCACTGCCTTTGCTTTCTTATCTTTTGCATATCTTGATTCAACATAAAATTTGCTAGTCACCAATGCTTGTAAGTCATGCTTATGTTCCTTAAAACTCCCTAAAGCAATGAAAGTAGTAGCAAACCTAGTTGGCCCTGGACGCACAATTTCCGTCCAATTTTTTCTAGTCCTCAACCAAGCTTGCAAAGCCACATGGTTATAGATGAACACTGTGATCTTGGATGCACGCTTTGCAAGTTTAGCTATATGATCTATTTTCCCAATCTCCTTAAAAATTAGGTTTAGGCAATGTGCTGCACAAGGTGACCAACTAATGTTCCTATATTTTCCACACACAATTCTTCCAGCAGCTACATAATTTGCAGCATTGTCAGTGACCAAATGTACTATATTTGCAGGACCAACCCAACTAACAATTTCATCAAACAAGTTACTCAAATTAATAGCATCCTTAACCAAGTCAGAAGCATCAACAGAACGTATAAAAATAATTCCCTTAGGACAATAGACAAGAAAATTAATCAATGTTCTATGCCTAGTGTCAGTCCACCCATCAGCCATTATTGTACAACCAGTGTCAGCCCAATATGATCGATGGGAATCAACAATCAATTGGACTTCTCTTTTTGCGTCTCTCAACAAAGGCACTCTAAGGGCATGATAATTTGGGCCTCTATATCCAGGACCATAAGAAGCTACAGCATTGAACATAGGTTAATAATAACTAGAATTCACAGCATTAATTGGAATGCATGCATCATACATCCATCTTGCTACAGACATATCAACCCTCCACTTCTTTTCTTTACCAGCAAGCACACTTTTAATAGAAGGTTGAGCTCCCGGTGTTGTTCTAGGAGCGAAGTAATTATCAATGTTACCAACCTTCCTCTTGCCAAGATTGGATCTTGGTGGAAAACTACTAGGACCACTTCTATTACCTAGCCCCCTACCTCTAGGAATAATTTCTTGGACATCTTCAAATTCTGGTGAGTCCTCTAATGGTGAATAATTAGATGCTTCTTGATCCTTTTTTGTTTGTTCTTTAGTTTTTGAAATTTCCTTCAAATTCTCAACCATTTGAAACCTAACATCATAAGGTACAGCCATACATGAAGCCACATCACCTTTAATTCCAGCTAAATGTCTTTTCATCCTATTGATGCCCCCTCCCTTATAACTTTTCCCACAATGTATACATCTATAACTACTTTTTCCGTCTTTCACTACTTCAGTTACATGATCCCATGCGGGATCACATTTCGCTCTCACAGATGAAGAATTAGCATTAGACCCAGTCGTAGATGCATGTTCATTAGATGGTACAGAGGCGGACTCCATTTCACTCAACAATTTCAGACTGGCAGCAACCATTTCATCAACAAATAAATTCATCAATACAACACACACAATAATAGTACAATACTCTATACTATATTTCACAAACAATAATGCTCCGTAAATCAAATCCACAACATACACAAAATCACAATTAAACTAAAATGCTATTGTAAACTAATAATTGAAGTTACCACTTACCAGTGAAGTCACAGAACTACAGAAGGAGAACTTCAGCTGAAGCCGTGAACATGAATTGAGAATCTGAGATAAAGCCGAGAGAAATGAAAAAAAAAAAAAAAAAAAAAAAAAAAAAAAACAGAACAGAGAAATGATCAAAATCAAAATCAAGTAATCAAAATCATTAAAAATATATATATATATATATATATATTAATTATTAGTTTCTTACCTGATGAAGCCGAGAGAATCAGAGAAATGAAAAAAAAAAAAAAAAAAAAAAAACAGAACCGCGAAAATGAAAAATAAAAGAAGTAAAGAAGTAAAGAACATTACCAGGTGCTGAGGTGCGCGACCAAGTGACCCACCAAGAAGGAAACGCAAAACCCAGATGCCCAACTCTGTTTTCGAAAGTCAAGCACACTGCACACAAGCTCAAGCTCACTCTGTTTTCGAAAGGAAAAAAGAAAAAAAAAAAGAAGCTCAAGCTTGATCGTGATTGTGCGCGTGACTGTGTGAGGCAGAGAGAGCCGAGCCTTGAGGTGAGCGAATGAGGCAGCGAAGAGCGAGCTTGAGGCAACGAAGAGCGAGCTGAGATGAGGTGAGACTTTCGGTGAGGCAGACGCCGCAGATCGCAGCCGCAGAGCGAGATGAGCAAGTCTGAGAGTGAGAGCTTGAGGTGAGCTTGAGATGAGGTGAGACTTTCCACTTTCGGCTTAGGGAGTTAGGGACTTAGGGTTAGTTTTCACATTTTAGGATTTTAGAGGTAAGTCAGAGGAGCAAAACGGCATAGTTTTGCAGGAAAAGACAAAAAAATTTTCAACCGGTTATAAACCGGTTCAACCTCCGGTTTTTCCGGTTGGACCACCGGTTTTTACTATTCAGCGGTTTTTTAAGCTTTTCCGGTTTTTTATTATAACCGGACCGGATTTAAGGCCGGTTCCCGGTTGAACCGGTCGGACCGGCCGGTTCGGTCCGGTTTTTAAAACTATGGTGTAGGTACACACAAGAGATAGAGTTCAAGGGATGATACCGACACCGATGGTCTTACGCAAAGATTCAAACTTCGGGCCATCGAGAGGTTTTGTGAATATGTCTGCCTTCTGATTGTCAGTGTTGATAAACTCCAAGTACACAATCTTTTCATCCACCAAGTCTCGAATAAAATGATACCGGATTTCGATATGCTTTGATTTCGAGTGTTGAACTGGATTTTTTGACAAATTTATGGCACTTGTGTTATCACAATATACACACATCGTGTCTTGAGTGATTCCATAATCATGAAGGAGCTTCTTCATCCACAGTAATTGTGCACAAGCACTTGCAGCAGCAATGTATTCAGCTTCGGCTGTCGATAGAGAGACTGAATTTTGCTTTTTGCTCATCCATGACACTAAGTTGTTCCCAAGATAGAAACACCCACCGGAGGTGCTCTTCCTATCATCAACACAACCGGCCCAATCAGCATCAGAGTATCCGGCTAGGCATTCATTTGAATCTCTTGAGTACCAAATTCCATAATCAGATGTCCCATTTATGTATCGGATGATTCTTTTGACTGCTGTTAAATGTGTCTCTTTGGGGGCTGCCTGGAATCGCGCACATACGCCTACACTGAAGGCAATGTCTAGTCTGCTGGCAGTGAGATATAAGAGACTTCCTATCATGCTCCGATAGAGTGTTGGATCCACTTCTACACCTGCATCATCCCTACTTAGCTTTGACGAGGAGCTCATTGGGGTGGAGGTGTGCTTCTTGGAGTCTAGACCAAATCTTTTAACTAGATTTTTGGCGTATTTTTCTTGAGATATGAATATCCCATCTTTCCGTTGCTTCACTTGAAGTCCTAGGAAGTAGGTCAGTTCCCCCACCATACTCATTTCAAACTCCTTTTTCATTTCTTCGGAGAATTCAAGAGCCAAATGATCAATTGTAGATCCAAACACAATGTCATCCACATATACCTGAGCAACCAGGAGAGACTTCTCATCTCTCTTTACAAACAACGTTCGATCAGCTTGACCTCTTATGAATCCACGATCCAACAAGTATGTTGTGAGACGATCATACCATGCTCTTGGTGCTTGCTTTAACCCATATAGTGCCTTTTTCAGCCTTAGTACATGATCTGGAAAATGAGGATCTTGAAATCCCTTTGGTTGTTCAACGAATACTTCTTCAGTTAGAAACCCATTCAGAAATGCACTTTTCACATCCATTTGGTATAGTTTGAAATCCATAACACAAGCTATGGACAGTAGAATTCGAATCGACTCTAGTCTTGCTACTAGTGCAAACGAATCATCAAAATCTATGCCTTCCACTTGAGTATACCCTTGAGCTACCAACCTGGACTTGTTTCGAACAACCTCACTGTCTTCATCAGTTTTGTTCTTGAAGATCCACTTGGTGCCGATCACGTGAGTATCTTTGGGCCTTGGAACCAATTCCCACACATCATTTCTAACAAACTGATGTAGCTCTTGATGCATAGACTCTATCCAGTTCTCATCACCAAGGGCTTCCTCTACCTTCTTAGGTTCGAATTGAGCAAGATAGCAATTGTATGTCACATGATTTGCACTGTATTTTGGTCCTTTTCTCAACCGAAGTCCTTCATTGACATCACCAATGATGTTACTTGATGGATGATTGAGAATTACCCTTGATGACGGTCTCTTGGAGGTAGAAGTTTCTTCATCTCGAGAGATTGGAGGTTGAACTTCTGGAGGGGTAAGAGGATTAGGAGGCCCTTGTGTTGATCTAGTCTCCCTTCTTGGTATGGAGGGTGTGGTCTCTTTTTCCGGTGATCCGTTCTCAATATCCTCAGCTTCTGACATGTTGTCTTCACCATCCCCCTTCTTAGGGTCAGATCCTTCACCCTCATCAACATTCCTTTCAGTTTTGGTGTCATCGATAACCACATTTATTGACTCCATCACAGTCTTGGTGCGTTTGTTGAACACTTTATACGCTCGGCTGTTTAAAGAGTAGCCTAGAAAGATCCCTTCATCACTCTTAGCATCAAATTTTCCGGGGTTCTCTCTGTCATTAAGAATATAGCATTTGCTTCCAAATACTCGAAAGTATTTTACCTTCGGTTTCTTTTCTCTCCAGATTTCATAGGATGTCTTCTTCGTTCCAGTTCGGAAGTAGATCCTATTCCCAATATGACATGACGTATTCACCGCTTCGGCCCAAAATTTCTGTGGAAGGTTTTTGTTGAGTAACATTACTCGAGCCATTTCTTGAATTACTCGGTTCTTCCTTTCTACTACTCCATTTTGTTGTGGAGTTCTCGGGGCTGAGAATTCTTTCTTGATGCCTTGTTCATCGCAAAATGCTTCAAACTTTGCATTTTCAAACTCCTTCCCATGGTCACTTCTGATCTTGACAATAGGTACTCCTTTTTCATTCATCAATCTCTTGCACAATTTCTTCATCTTATCACATGCCTCTGATTTTTCCCTAAGAAAGTCCACCCAAGAATACCTTGAGAAGTCGTCGACCACCACCATAATATACCGTTTTCCACCCATGCTTTCTGTTTTTGTTGGACCCATGAGATCCACGTGTAGTAACTCTAAAGGCCGAGAGGTTGCAATCACATTCACTTTCGGATGGCCTGACTTCGTCTGTTTTCCTAATTGACATGAACCACAAATATTCTTCTCAATTTTCCCAAACTTTGGTAAACCAACCACTGCTTCAAGCTTTGAGACTTTGGCCACTTGTTTATAATTGGCATGTCCAAGTCGTTGATGCCACAACTCCAAGAGATCTACCCGGGCACTCCGACATGCTATGCTTGGTTTGGGAATGACCCCATAACAATTGTCGGTGGTTCTAAGCCCTTTCAGAATTTTAACACCTTCTTCATTCAAGATTAGACATCCTTTCTTGGAGAATTGAACTAAGAAGTCATCATCACAGATTTGAGTAATACTCAGCAAGTTCACCTTCAATCCCTTAATATACAACACGTCATTCAGCAGTGGCAGTCCCGGAATGTCCACCATTCCCTTTCCAAGAACTTATGAGTGACTACCATCTCCAAACGTCACAAAGCCATCTTCCTTCTCTGTAAGTGTTTTGAACAAAGACTTATCTCCAGTCATATGCTTTGAACAACCGCTGTCAAGGTACCACAAACATGAATTAAAAACTTTCAAAGCGGTATGAACAAAAAGACAAGCATGAGAGAGACACTCTTGACCCTCGAAGCAGGGCTCTTTTTCTTTTATTTCGTTCAAGGATGAGTGAAGTTTTCCTCTTAGATGATCAAGTTCATCACACAAGTGTTTATTTCTTCTCTCATATTTATAGACTAAAGCCTTTGACTCACACAAGCTATTATGAATATCATGGTTTCTATGAACTAGAGATCTCAGCATGTGACAGAAAATTCTAGCATGTTTCTTTGACTTAAAAAGCTCTAAAAACACATTACTAGAACAGTATTCAGAATTACTGACAGAGTCTTTATCACAAACATCTTTGCTTCCTTTCATGTTGATTTTAACAAAGACACTATCCAAACAACACCAAGGGGTCAAGAATCATACTTAGGTAATTAAACCTCAGCAAGTGTACCCGCTCTGATACCAATTGAAAGCTCGAATATGTGTTGAGAACACACAAGCGGTTTAGACCCCCAAATTAAAAATACGGCTTGGTTGATTTTACACTAACTTAATGATAAGTGCGGAATAGTGTAAACTCAAGCGTATAAGCAAAAACACTACTCTAATCCATATTTAAAGCAACACAGCAGTAAAAATGAAATGAACAAGAGTAGGGAAGAAGGATGCAAACACAGATAACACCGAGACGTGTTATTGAAGAGGAAACCGAAGAACTCGGCGAAAAACCTCTCCGCCGCCCTCCAAGCGGAAATCGATCCACTAGACAATCAGTTGGGATACATGGATTAGCAAAAGACCCTCCAAGCCTAGTCTACCCGATGTACCTAAGCCCTCCAAGCTCCTACTCCAACAAGGCTTCTCGGAACCGTGTCTTGTCCTAGTTATCCGGATCCCGCAACAAGCTCCATGTTGCATCTGCCATTCAAGGCTCCTTCCTATGCTTCCCAGCAGCACCAAAACGTCACTCAGCACTCTCAAAGGTGTGTTAAGTGTTTGGGCTATCAACCTCTCAAAGATATGGATAATGGAGAGGGAAGGGTTGAGGAGATACCACAAGCAATTGTATAGAGAAAGGTGGGGAAGACAATCTCTAATTACCAATGTGTTTGGCTAGGGTTTTCTCTCTGAAGCATTCCTCAATAATTGTGGGTAATTATGGTATATGTAGGAGAGGTGCAAAAGGTGTGACTCAAAAAGTACAGGCTGGCAGAACAGCTTGCCTCGCGGGTGTCTCGCGGGAAGGCCTTACCCGCGAGATACTCGCGAGACACAGTTGTCTCCACCTGGCCTGACCTTTCGCATTCCAGCATGTGCCTGGCACATGATTCACTTCGCGGGATGCTTGGTCGCGAGATACCCGCGAGAATCCTTCACTTCTTCAAATGCTTGAATCTTCAACACTCTTTCTATCACACAACCCTTACATCAAGTCCCACAACAAATACAGGGTTTTAAACGATTGAACATAATTACAATCAAATTTGGCACGGAATAAAAGCCAACAAAACATAGTTGTAAATTACAACTTTACAGAGATAATACAAGTGAGTTCAATCTATTAAGCGTTGGCATCCATTCCAACATCCCATGACAACAAAGAGAGGAAGTTTGTGTTTAAAAGTATTGATCTTTCTCATTTAGGTGAACAGTCTCACCTTCACCTAGAAAGACAACTTCTGCCCATAAAAGAATTTACCTATATAACATAATTGGAAATGTTTTATGAAAAAATGAAGAAAAAGGCCCAATTTGTGTAAAGACCTTATAATTTTACTTTGGAACTCAAATTGTTGAAAATAAAATCATTTGTTCTATTCTGTCTAATAGCTGGTTTTGTCTAGTATTCAATTTAAAAGCCATTAGAAAAATTAGGAACCCCTGTTCTTAAGAATAGAAGGTGCTAGACTTTATTTTATTTTATTTTTGGATAATCAAGAAGAAATGTCATTGAACCCAAGTCGAAAACCAGCAACACAAATACAACAAGTATGAACCTGTAGACAGAGCACTAAGACAATTACAACTCAAGACAGCAAAAGATTGAAACTTTACAATAGCAATACAAATACACCAGCAAGCCTGAATCTATCAGACAGAGCACCAAACAAAAAATTCCAACAAGGTGTTAGATTCATGTGATATTTCACAGCGCCATATCTCTAATATAACTCCATGGTATGTTAAGCAACCTTAAGAAATTAATCAAAAGATGAAAGAAATGCCTTCTTTATTAAGTAACGGAACTCTCCAAGCAACCCTTGTTCAACGAAGACTTACTGGTTGAGAAGTCCAAAAATCATTCACCATGAAATTAAGCTATCCTTAAAAGTAGGGAATACTTTTGAGTGGTAACCCCAAGCTATGGCTTTCATCCATGATAACCTATAATACCAGAGTTTGAGAAATAAACAAGTGAATAAGTGAGCGAAGTAATAAGTTTTCTACCATATTGCAAAAAGGAAAAAGTTTTGAGGGGAAATGAGGATCCATAGCTAACCTCAAAACTTTTTGTTGTTGCCTATCATATTGCCAGGAAAAAAAATATATTAAAAAAAAACCTCAAAAATTGAAGCCAAACCTATGAGGAAAGATTTAATGTGATAAGGAATGAGATAGTTACCATTATTTTCTCCTAGTTTCTGTGTAAACTTCGTATAGGCTAGTTTGGAAAAAAAAACATGCACCCTTAAATTCTTGTCTGCTTTAATATTCAATTCTCCTCAGGTTTTTGCATATTAAGCCCAATAAATGATAAACTCACCTGAAACCAAAGGATAAAGTTTTTTTTTTATATATAAATTAAGCCGAAGGTTAAAAGTTAAGAGAGAACGAGATCAGTATCTAATAAATTTGGTTCTGTAGTATACTACCTGTATATTTGTACCTAGTCTTTTTGTTTAATAAAATACTTACTTCTTTACTGATAAAAAAAAATGTACTTTAGAAATTTGGAGGGATATGAGAAACCTGTATGCACACTAGAGCTAAATCCTTCCAAAAGAAATTGCAATCTCTGGGATGTGAGCAGGTTAATGCACTCATGACCTATTTCCTCTTGCATTTTTCAAATAACTGAGAAAAGATATACAAAGTAGTTTCCAATCATTTGTTTCATATTATTTTGGTTCACAAGAATTAAATTCCTCCTCTTCCCCTCCCCTTTCCAATTTAATAGATAAAGCTAAAATGTATTAAAAGAAGCACTATGATGCATGCATATCTTGTTTGCTATACGAATTGGTGAAACAGCTCCTGCATTATTAGGGGAAGTATCATTGGAAATTTAGAGGGAAAAAAAGGACATGCAAAAATTATACCTAGAAACAGAATTAGACAAGAGAAGCAAAAGTTGCAAATCTAAAATACCAAAATATACAAAAGCAATAGTTAAACCATTACGATTTTAGATAAGTAGGCTTACCTTTCACATGAGTCTTGAGGCTATATGCAAACTATATGAAAGCAATCATCCCTGTATCTCAATGTACTTTGAGATTAGAAGCACTACAACACTTATACATGGGGCCCTATATTTACTCTCCACTTCTTGTCTTGTGCTGATGCATGTGAAATACAGTAAAACAAAAATTGATGTTAGTATGTAAATGGACAAGATCAAATGACAGACAATCATCAATCACACTCACATATTGAAGATTTGAAAGAAGAAACAAAATAAAAAAGGACAAAGGACACTTGAGTGGGAGGTTAGGATATTGTATATAAGTTACCTCCATTGATGAATCACTTGAGAAAGCCACATATTGTTGTAGAAAGCTGGCTATATAAATGTACATGACAAAAGCCTGCAGCACCCACGTTAAAATGATGCATCAAGTTAAAAAAAACAGTTCCACATGTAAACTAATAAAGTAGGTGATATAACAGTTCACAAAAGTAGTAATCCTTCAAGACTTATACTTGAAAAAATTTATAGACCTAGTTGTCCACAACAAAGAAATTACATACAGACACCTAACTTACCTTCTGAATTTCCACTTTGCTGCTGCAGGGACCTCAACTGGACATAACGCCTCCTGCTTCCAGCCAGTTAGAGCATCGAATGCATTGAAATGAATTTTGGTGACACTATCATGTTTAAGAATTAAACAACCCTCCCTGAAACCATCCCTAGCAAGTGAGAAGTCTGAAGCTTTTCTTCCCACCTGCAAGCACATAACATAACCATGATGACTTAGGCAGTAACATATACTCATAGACCCCTAACATATATCATCAAACTTCTTCTGGCAGCATGAAGATCTCCAATTTTCCATTACTACCACCAAATTAGCCTTATTCCCAATTTTTTTTGGAGAGGCTGATTCCTCAACTCAAACACTCGACCTCTACCAAAAAAAATCCATATTGGAAAAAAATAATGTTGGTATACAAAGTCCATACATGTCAATGTACATTTGTTTTTTTATGTCAATTTTTGATCCCGGTGAAGGCAGCATTTGATCCTATGTTCCTAGTATAATGACAATGTCAAGAGACTTTACCAATTTTCAATTTCCACATAACTACTCAAAAACTTCTCCTAACATTTTCATCACATTCAAGAAAACCTAACTAATCACCGCTTTTCGACTATATATAGCTAGCAATATAGTGAGAGAGAAAGGAAAATTCAATTTCCACAAGCTAAAATTAACACAACAACAACAACAAAATCATTATATGAAATGGTTCAATTTATGCTCTGAGTTTAGTAATTAAGAGAGAGAGAGAGAGAGAGAGAGAGAGAGAGACTAACAGCTGGAGGTTGGAGGAGGTGAGAATGGAGAGCTTGCAAGTTTTGATCTCCCAGCCATGGATGCAGAGACCGTGGCGGCCGTTGGGCAAGGGTTCAGCACCGACGGCTTTGAGTTCCCTCCCTTCCACTTCTACCATCCGTAGAAAAAATAGCTTCAAAAAAAAGGAATCATCTTGACTGGAATATTTCTGTAATCACAATAACAATAATTAATAGGTGGTTGATCTATATAAAGTATATTTGGTGTTATAAAACAAGTCAATGGATGATTTTTTTTCTTTTTTTTTTTATAGCTCAAATCAACCAACAATATTAGTCAACAAAGTGAGAAAACTTAGTTAGTTCGTAGTTTTGGTAACATATATTAACATCTTCCTTTCTAAATATCATGCTACATTTCAAAATAAAACCAGGATGCTTGAAAATTATATTTTACCATAAAGCATGATCCCATAGTGATCTGACTTAGATAACAAATTGTGATAAATGGCAAATCTGTAGACATAACAAAAAACTAGAAGCTTATATATATAAAGAGGAATTAAAGCAACAAAATACCTGTAGAATGAGCAAATTCCTATAATACTTGTAATGTTACCTTGTGCCAATTTTGACTCTGTTTACACAATGGGAAACAACGCACATCAAATATATCACCATATCAACCCGGTTGAAAATAAAAAGATGGAATTTATTGAAACGTAAGAAATTAGATAAAGGAAAAGGAAAAGAAAAGAAAGGAGATAGTACCAGTGAGTGAGTTGTTGAACAAAAGCTTTAATTATGATGAGCAGGTTTGTTTGCTTCTTCATTTGGTTCTTCTTCATCTGAAATTTCTTCATTTGGTTCTTCTTCATCTGAAATTTAATCACCAAGGCTGAAAAATTGTTTCACATCTGCAATATGGTTACGTGGCAATCAGAGTCACTCTATATGTTATTTACCACAAAAGGAAAGAGCTTAACTTATAAGTCCAACAAGCTGTACAAATGAAACCAACAAACAATCGAAATCAATGTTGGTGGCGTACTTTTCCTCTAGAATGCATAATAAGTAGATGTTGTTAGTGCAATTTGAAAGTAATAGGAAACAACCATTTCCTTGCTTCCATGTAAATAGGTAATCAAGCAAAAAATATATATTATCATATAATCAGTGGGTAGTTCAACTCATAAAATTCTTACAGCTATTAAGGATATCCAACAAGGTGAATAAAAAATAAAAAATAAAACAAAAACTATTTGAAGAACTCCATTTGATACATTATATTTGCTAATCAATTTAAGACCAATATTTTTATTTAAATTTCAATATCCTACAGGTTACATGATATTATACTCTTTAATGCACAAAATCACCAAGCCGATTAATGCCACACTGAAGACTCAAGACAGATCAAGAAATAAAAATCGCTCTGGTCAAATGATATGTCCTAACAAAGACCAAGTAGCTAGATTCTTGTTGGGACTAAGATGTTGTCAATACTGAACTAAGAAAAATTTGCACCAAAGAGACTTGGCAAATGGTACGATAATAAAACCATGATGCTTGAAAATTATATTTTATTATAAAGCATGATCCAATGGTGATTTTACTTAGATAATAAATTGTGATACATGGGATTATCTGTAGACAACAGCAAATTGGAAGCTTTATATAAAATGGAACTGAAGCAACAGAATACTTGTACAATGAGCTGATTCCTAAGGCATGGTTATCTGATTCAATTCTCCAAGTAATATTACTTTTGCCAATTTTGATTCTGTTACACAATGGGAAATGAAGCAAATCAAATACATCACCACATCAACCCAGTTGAAAATCCAAAGATGGAATTTAATAAAATCTAAGAAATTAATCTATGAGAAAATTATTAGCAGATAAAGAAAAGAAAGGAGATAGTACCGGTGAGTGAGTTGTTGAGTTGTTGAACAATTGCAACACCCAGAAGCTTTAATTAAGTCTCAATTCTTATGACCAGGTTTCTTTGCTTATTCATTTGGTTCTTCTTCATCTGAAATTTAATCACCAAGAAATACAAACGTTGAGAGAGAACAATGGAGAAGAAGAATTGGGCTTTTGGGTTATTTGTTTTTAATTGAAGGTTGGGAGTAAAATGACGACTTTTATATACCTGGCTTCTCTTGCGGAGATAGAATCAAATTGGGAATGTGAGAAATTTTATGCCAATCTTCCCCAATTTGCTTCTTGCATCTTTTCAGTAAGATGGGACATTGAAAAATTTCTAGTGTTTGCAAAGAGGTAAGGGCACCGATTCCTTCCGGCAATGATTCCAATTTAGGGCAACCCGAAATGTCTAGTGTTTGCAAAGAGGTAAGGGCACCGATTCCTTCTGGCAATGATTCCAAATTAGGGCAATCCCAAATTTCAAGAGATTGAAGATATATAAGTTTGCAGATCGACTCCGGTATAGCTATCAAACTAGGACACTGCGAAATTCGGAGATTTTGTAGAGAGCTGACATATTGAAGCCCCATCGGGAGAGAGACCAACTTCGGAAGGTCAAGGAAATACAAAGAGAGAAGGGTCGTAAGTCCTTGCCATTCCTTCTCATCCCAATCATTGGATAAATCAACCACCTCAGAGTTATAAACGCCCAGATGTTGAAGTGCCGTAAGATATCGAATGCCTTGAGGAAGAGGACATTTGTTTAGATGTAGAGTACGGAGAGAAATGAGATTTCGTAGGCACTCCTCTGGCAAAGCTTCTTCCATTTGGTGTATAACCATGGAACTTAATTTGGAGAGAGGGGCAACAATTGTAGAAGAAGAAGAAGAAGAAGCAAATGAAGGTAGATTTCCTGAAGTCTTGTTGTTTATCATCATCCTCTCCAATGACTGCTTCAAGTTCAAGCTACAATCATTTAGAATCAAACTTTCGAGATATGGAAACAAAGGAAAGGAAGTCAGCTGAGGGCATTGCAAAATTTGTAAATCAGAAAGACGAGGAAATGAAGGAAGAGAATCCCTCCTTCCCCGCCACCATCCCTTTAAATTAGGGCAATCCCAAATATCGAGTTTCTCCAAAGATGGGTAGAATAAAGAATCACTATTATCTCTCTCTGTATCTGATATGTGCTCTAAAGAATCCAATCCGTACAAATCGATCATTTTGAGAGAAGGCAGTTGGTCCAACGATGGAAGATATTGGCATTTTTTACATGATTCTAATTTAAAGTCAACAAGATTTGTGAGCGACACAAGCCAACGTGGAGATATCAATCCCCCGTACCGGTCTAAACGCAATGCTTTTAGATTTATAGGTAGTTGCAAGTCTTCCACTGACATGTCATCATGACCAACATCCGTCTCATTAATGTCTTCTTTTACCCAATTTAAGTCCAACCTATCAAGACGTTGTTTCTCTTTCAAATTTGCATCCTTATACTCTAATGCAGCATCTTTTCCATGTTTAAGATTTTCAATTGACAAATTTCCTCTTAGCTCATTTAGCTTGTCAAGTTCCTTCAATCCACCATTACTCTTAAGTACTGAATCAATCTTACCCTTACTCATCACAAATCTTGACAATATTTGTAGATTAGTCAATTGGCCCAATCCATTTGGCATATGAGTCAAACGCCAACAATAATCAATCTCAAGAAACCTGAGGTTGACTAATTTGTTAATATCTCTTGGCAATTCTTTAAGACTATAACATTTAAAGAGTTTAAGTGTTTGCAAATTGTACAACTTGACAATAGAATTAGGAAGCATCTCAATGTCTTCATTCCTAGAAAGATCAAGATATCTTAGATGCTTCAACTTTTTGATAGAACTTGGAATTGTTTTAATCCCCATGTTATGCAAATCTAACAAGCGTATGAACTTAAAACTTGCAATAATTTTACTACAAATTGATTGGTCCAAAGTTCTAAAACTACACCCTAATGGACATTGCAAAAGAAATGTCCTTATCCTTCTTGCTCTATATAATGAGATCAGAATTTTCGATGGTGAGTACAATACATCCCCAAATGACACATGGTGAGTTTTCTCATCAATGACTTTGTCGTTTGAATAAATGGTGGTGCTTTCTAATCCCGTTACTTGCATTGCTAAATCATGCATGAGATCATGTATTTTGAATTTTGAAATATTGCCAAGTCCATCTTCTTCAACATCTTGAAAGAATGATCTCCAAAGCAAATCCATAAAATACTCATGCCCAACATCTTCTGGACATTGCTTTTCGTTATACAATTTGATGAATCCTTGCGCCATCCACATATAAATCAAACTCTCCTTTTCAATCTCGTAATCCTTTGGAAATAGACTACAATAAGCAAAGCATTGCTTCAAGTGTGACGGGAGATAATTGTAACTCAACTTTAGTGTTGGTAAAATGTCATTTTCATTCTGAGGTATTTTCGAAAGTTCATTGTCTTTGAATGATAACCACTCTCTTTCAGATTTTTTAAAGTACAATAAACCTCCTATTGTTCTAATTGCAAGCGGAACCCCTACACACATTTTTAAAATATCCTTCCCAATATTTACAAAACTTGCTTCCTTCGGTTCTTCCCCCTCTTCAAACGCCATCTTCTTAAATAAAGACCAAGCAGGTTGTTCATCTAAACCCTGTAACACATGTGGTTGACTAGGTTGTGAAATCTTTGCCACTTTTTGACTACGTGTAGTCATTACTATTCTACTGCCTCTAGCACCAGCCATCAAAATTTTTTTCAAGCTAAACCATTTTTCACAATCCTCATTCCACACATCATCCAACACAATCAAGTATCTTTTTCCATTAATTTCTTTATGAACATCATTGACTAACGTGTTCATTTCAAGGTCTTTTGCTGGTTTCTCATTTTTTAAACACTCCAAGATTTTCTGAACAATTATTTTCACATCAAAATTCTCAGAGACACACACCCACACTTTTGGCTCAAAATGGTCTTTAAGTTCTTTATCATTGAAGACAAGTTGAGCAACTGTGGTCTTTCCTAGTCCTCCGATACCAACTATCGCAAGGACAGAAACATTCTCCTCAACATTGGGATCCAACAGAGATCCAATAATGGCCTTCTTATCCTCCTCCCTCCCAATAACATCTTCAGCACTTACAAAGTAATGAGTCTGCCGTCTTGACTCATTCCCGACTTGTATATCCTTACAACGTTCATCCAAGTGAAACTGCCTGTCCGCAGCTATAGCAACTAGCCTGTCCCTCATCTCCTTAACCTTATGACCCATTCTAACACCATATGCAAGCTGGTTAGATTTGGAAAAGAAGATGCGTACCTTTTTGGCCTCCTTGTCACGGGTCATCACTTCCCGTCGCAGGGCCTCAGTGGAGATTTCATCCAGCAAGTCATCCGCATCACACATGGCATCCTTAAGCCTTTTCAGCCACTTTTTGATCACTTCACTGCCGTGTTGCTTCGCCTCTGCATCCAAAATCACAGCACTGATTTTGGAAACTGTCTCCTTGAGTTTGTTGATCTCGTCTTTGACGCCCCAGATGAGCGCAACCTCTTTGAGTGCTATGTTGCCCGCCTTCCCAATGATTTCCTTAGCAATGTCGAACAGAACTCCTTCTGCCATTTCTTGAATTAGAGAGAATTGAATGAATGCAAATTCTGTCTTTGTGAGAACAGAGAACTGGAGGGTAAGAGTAAAACCAGAACAATCTGTGACAGTGGGTGGGAATGGACTATTCAGGCGGAATAAAAGACAAAGACCATACTTTTTGAGTGCTTCGATGAAAGTAAAACGCGTAGTCGTGGGGTACAAAGATGCGAAGAAAACAAGCATAGTTCCCCAACTTGCCATTATTAAAGAAAACCGTGTGGACCTCAGCACCGAAAGAAAACCGTGTGGACCACGAGTGTTTCCTTTCCACTCTTCGCCATTATTAAAGCAACCTTTGTCAATTGTCACATACACATGCACTATTACTGTAGTTTTTGACTTCTAAGTTCTATCTTTCTTTTTAAACATTTTCTGAGCTCACACAGAAATTATATACTGTTCTTGTTGATACGTACTAGCTAGGTTGTCCAAAATTTCAAGGCCTACTAAGGGTCCATTTGGATACAGCTGAAAACTGAAAACTGAAAACTAAAAACTGAAAACAGTGTAGCAAAATAATTTTTAAATGTGTAAATAGTACCGTAGGACCCATTTTTAATGAAAAAGTTGCTGAAAAGTGAAAATTGTGGGTCTGTAAATAGTAAAATTTGTGTGAAAAAGTCAAAAGTTGCGGCTACTGTTCATGAACAGTAGCTACAACAGTGACTGCACAGTAAAAATTGGGCTGAACACGTGAAAAAAAAAAAAAAATGCTGAAACGCGAAACGCGCGTTCAGCTTTCATTCCAATCTAAACAGAGACTAATTGGAGTTGATTCGGGAAGGGTAAAAGCTTAGTGAGCGTTTGGCTAAGGCGTTTCCTGCGTTTGCGTTTTGGGCATGGGTCCCATGCTACAGTAAACGCATGGCTTTTTTTTTTTTTTTTTTTTTTTTTTTTTTTTTTTTTTTTTTTTTTTTTTTTTTTTTTTCTGCTGCAGCAGCAGCTTTTTGGGAGACAACGGCTACTGTTCATAAACAGTAGCCATTGTTTTTGACTTATACTCTCTTTATCAGTTCTGTGGGTCCCATGAACAGTAAATGAGACCCACAAATTTTACTTTTTATCAACTTTTTTATTAAAAATGGGTCCCGCTGTACTATTCACATATTTAAAAATTATTTTACTACAGTGTTTTCAGCAACTTTTAGCAACAATAAGCCGTATCCAAACGGTGAATTGGGGATGGGGATGATGAGGCCAATGACTTTTTTAAGGGTTAAGTAAGCCTCATGGCTGAATTGGGGATGGGGATGATGATTCAAGATAGCCTTTTTCACATGATGATAATATCCACTTCCTTCTTTGGGGAAAGAGTTTGCACCTGAGTTTTTCACCCTACTTGTTTTTGTAGAACCAAGATAACTGACTCAAAGGCAGTTTTGAGTTTTCACATTTTAACATAGTTTTGCATATCATTTTGTTTACTACTAATAACTTTGTTTATCAAATTAGATAGATGAATATGTGCACTAAATTTGGCTTGCTTATGTATTTAAATATAATAATTTATACATATCTAATGTATTATAAGTTTTTAACGTTGAAAAATTAATTTCATAGATATTATATCACAAATAAAATTGACAACTTGTTTTTATCAACCAAAAAAAAAAATTTAACAACTTGACTTGCCAATACACTAATAACCCAATGATATTCTACCCTTGTTTTTTTTTTTTTTTTCCTGTTGATAATTTTATAGTTTGGAGAGCGTGAGAATTTAAATCTTGGGTGTATCAATCAGAAACATTAGGAATTGCCAACTAATTGAATTACAAAAAATTACATCCTTGTTGATAGCTATTGTTTGTGGATTTGATCCCGTTTGTAGAAGAGTTCGTAGTTAATTAAGGATTAAAAAAATATATATTGTTGCCAATGAAGTATGGACAATGAAAGTAGTCTTTGTGCTATGCTGAGTTTATTTTCCAATTTATTTACTTTATTTTTTAAGCAAAATAAGTTAATCCAATGAAACTAAACTCATCAACAATCCTTAAATGAGTCAATTAAAAGCTTCTTGCTTAAGTTATATGTTGGTTTTAAGGAATACAAATCCTCTTTACCACCTTTTGAGTTCCACCATTCGCAACTTACCATTTATTTTTTCACTTTTTATATAAAATAATCAAAATTTTAAAAAAAATCAAAACACATGACATGCGTACCATGATTGGTGGGAAAAAAAAGTGGAATACAAAAAGTGATACAAAATATTTTTATTTGATTTCAAATAATATCAATCAACAATTTTATAATGCATTAAACATCTTTGATTTCAAACTTACAATTAAAAGGAACAATCTCAAATAAACCAAGATCAAATTCGGGTAATCTATATATATATATAAAACCGAAACTTTTGAAACTCTCACAATTTTCCACATCATCACTATTTTTTTTTTTTGATTCTTTTTATTTTAGGTTTTATATCTTATAACAATAATATTAAAAAACGTATACAAACTTGGAGGCCTATTTAAGGGCTTCATAAAACTTGATGGACAAGAAACTATATTCTAAAATAAGCCCTAATTAATATCTAACCATAATAGGAACCAAATTTGACCTAAAAAAACATTAAAAGAGCCTAAAAATAAGGAAATAAATCACCTAGACCTAAAATAACATTTTTTGCATAAAAATACCAAAATCTCTTCTCTCCTTAAAACCCTAACAATTACCATCTCAAAACCCTAAATTCAACTTCACTTTAAGATTAAAAAAATAAGAAGGAGAGAGACTCACGTAAAAAAAAAAAAAAAAAAAAAAAAAAACGTAGATTTTGTCTTTTTTTATTTGCTTTCATATGTGCCTAAAATTTTCATTCTATCTTATTGTTTTATTATGTTTAGAATTGATTTTCTTATAAGTATTTGGGTTAATCTCTATATTTTGATAGTGTTTTTATGGATTTAGTTTTTGGGTTGAAATTCTAATAATTATTTTATATTGTATATGGCAGATGAAGCATCTCTATTTTTTGGAGAAAAATCAAAGCTGCAACCTATGTCTTCCAGCCCAAGGTGTGGTAAATTTTTATATGTTCTTACTTTATTGAGAATTTTTATTTGGGTTCATGTGATTTTTTGTTTTTTTATTAAAGTTTTCATTTTTGGTTGATTAATTATTTGTTTGGATTAATTTCAATTAATTATTTGTTTGAATTCAACGTAAAAGGTAATGGAATTAGATATTATAAATTTGATAATGTTCCATGTTTTGAATTGTTTATATTGTTATTAATACAACTAAATAAGATTTGTTTTTATCTTTGTAGTTTATATCAGTTTTGAGTGTGTGTATATATATAACTTTTGGGAATTTTGCTTTATTAATTTAAGAATTGTAAATTACTTTGTAGGTTTCAGTAATTATGTACCTGCAGTGAGACATTGACAATATAAGCATATACATATGGTATTAACATTTTATAAAAATCTTTCTTACAACCCAATAACATTCTACGTTAGACAACACTTTTAAACTAATGAAAAACATAAAAGTTAAATATTTATTCCCATTGTATTTTATTTAATTAAGACAGATCCATTTTTTTTTTAAACGCTAACTAGCAAAATGTCTATAATATGCATATTATTAACCTAATTTTCTATTTCTAAATTTTTTAGATTTTATTATATCAATCTTTTTTTCTTTTAAATTCTTAGTGGACAAATCAGTCTCTCACTAATTCTTTTACCTTAACGTGATGTTAGTTAATTGTCCTTTTATTTAACTATCCCGTGCATCGCACGGGTTAGCGACTAGTTTCTTCCAAATGGACGTTCCAATATCTTTTTGTCATTTATTTATCCACACTTCCTTTCATTCTTTGTTTTTGTTTTTTGTTTATATAAAAAAAGGAGAGAGAGAGACGAGATGCCCTAAAGTAGAAATAAATAATTTTTTTTATGGAACCTGAAAGCTCGAATTTGTGTTAAAATACAAGAGTGCGCTTGTTCAAACTCCCAAAAAAAATTATGGCTAGATTGCTTTTACTCTAACTTAGACTAAGTGCAAAACAAGAGTAAATGAGCGCAATGAATCGATAACTTTACCCTAAGCCATATTCATCCATCATCAACAATAAAATGAAAGTTTAAAGAGTAGGGAAGAGAGATGCAAATACAAGATAACACGTCTCAGTGAAGTTAAGTTTAGGGTTTTGAGATGGTAATTGCTAGGGTTTTGAGGAGAGAAGAGAGAGTCCTACCAGGAGTCTAAATAATATAAACAATTCAAAACATAGAACATTATCAAATTTATAACAGCTAATTCCATTATCTTTTACGTTGAATCCAAACAAATAATTAATTGAAATTAATCCAAACAAATAATTAATCAACCGAAAATCAAAACTTTAATAAAAAAACAAAAAATCACATGAACCCAAATAAAAATTCTCAATAAAGCAAAAACATATAAAAATTTACCACAGCTTGGGCTGGAAGACATAGATTGCAGTTTTGATTTTTCTCCAAAAAATAGAGATGCTTCATCTACCATATACAATATACAATAATTATTAGAATTTCAACCCAAAAACTAAACCCATAAAAACACTATCAAAATATAGAGATTAACCCAAATACTTATAAGAAAATCAATTCTAAACATAATAAAACAATAAGATAGAATGAAAATTTTAGGCACATATGAAAGCAAATAAAAAAAAACAAAACCTACATTTTTTTTTTTTTTTTTTATTTACGTGAGTCACTTTCCTTCTTATTTTTTTAATCTTAAAATGAAGTTGAGTTTCGGGTTTTGAGATGGTAATTGTTAGGGTTTTAAGGAGAGAAGAGATTTTGGTATTTTTATGCAAAAAAAAACGTTATTTTAGGTATAGGTGATTTATTTCCTTGTTTTTAGGCTCTTTTAATGTGTTTT
Organism: Quercus glauca; assembly: GCA_023736055.1. Classification (NCBI taxonomy): domain Eukaryota; kingdom Viridiplantae; phylum Streptophyta; class Magnoliopsida; order Fagales; family Fagaceae; genus Quercus; species Quercus glauca. Next base: position 105,504,499 of record CM043318.1, read on the forward strand.
TAGGTCAAATTTGGTTCCTATTATGGTTAGGTATTAATTAGGGTTTATTTTAGAATATATTTTCTTGTCCATCAAGTTTTATGAAGCCCTTAAATAGGCCTCCAAGTTTGTATACGTTTTTTAATATTATTGTTATAAGATATAAAACCTAAAATAAAAAGAATCAAAAATAAAAATAAAAATAAAATAGTGATGATGTGGAAAATTGTGAGAGCTTCAAAAGCTTCGGTTTTATATATATATAGATGATAATATCCACTTTCTTCTTTGGGGAAAGAGTTTGCACCTGAGTTTTCCACACTTATTGTTTTTGTAGAACCAAGATAATTGACTCATGGCAGTTTTGAGTTTTCACATTTTAACACAGTTTTGCATATCATTTTGTTTACTAATAATACCTTTGTTTATCAAATTAAGATGAATATGTGCACTAAATTTGGCTTGCTTATATACACAAATATAATTTCAAAGGAGAGTGATGGAAGACAAAAATCTTACAACAATTTATACATATCTAATGTATTATAAGTTTTTAACGGTGAAAAATTAATTTCATGGATGTCATATTATATCACAAATAAAATTAACAACTTGCTTCCTCAAAAAAAAAAAAAAAAAACTTGTTTTTATCAACCAAAAAAAATAATAATAATAACAACTTGACTTGCCAATACGCTAATAACCCAACTACATTCTATCCTTTTTCTTTTTTTCTTTTTTTTTTTTGATAATTTTATAGTTTGGAGAGGGTGAGAATTTAAATCTTAGATGTATCAATCACAAACATTAGGAATTGCCAACTAATTGAATTGCAAGACATTACATCCTTGTTGATAGCTATTGTTTGCGGATTTGATCCCGTTTGTAGAAGAGTGCAAAGTTAATTAAGGATTAAAAAATATATATATATTGTTGCCAATGAAGTATGGACAATGAAACTAAACTCATCAACAATCCTAAAATAAGTCAATTAAAAGCTTCTTGCTTAAGTTATATGTTGGTGTTAAGGAATGCAAATCCTCTTTACCATCTTTTGAGTTCCACCATTCACAACTTGCTATTTATTTATTTCACTTTTTATATAAAATAATCAAAATATAAAAAAAAATCAAATAATATCAATCAACAATTTTATAATACATTAAACATCTTTGATTACGAATTTACGATTAAAAGGAACAATCTCAAATAAACCAAGATCAAATTTCAGGTAATTTCTTCCAAATTGATATTCCAATATCTTTTTGTCATTTATTTATCCACACTTCCTTTCTTTTCTTTTCTTTTTTTTTTCTTTTTTTTTTAATTTTTATTTATATGTATAAAAAAGAAGAGAGAGACGAGATGCCCTAAAATAGAAAATAAATAATTTATTTTATGGAACCTTCATTTCCCTTTTTTTTTTCACAACTTATTAAAGTGATAGAATGCGATTAGTATAACATCACTTTTACATGTGATTATCACTAATATTATTTTTAGTATACATTAATCATAATCCATCGTCCATAGTTATTAAAAAAAAATTGTAAAATTTGTTGTGTCATTATTAGATATATTGATAAATAGTTCTAAGATCTTGCAAATTGGATCGATTTACCTATTTGATGGAAGTCCTTGTTTATAAAGTTGAACAACAGAGCTTGCCATAAATTCAACCACTTAATGTCAAAAAATAGGACAAACCAAAATTGCATCCAAAAGGTTAATACCTATCAGGCTATCATTATTAGAATCAAATCTTTTTTCTTTTTTCTTTTTTTTTTTGCTGAATAACCAAAAAAAAAAAAAAGCAAACAAACGAACTTTATAAAGAGAGAACAATAGAGGTATCATCTCTTTCCAAAGGTTAGTTAACTTGGCACGATAATTACACCTCTTTCATATGATACATTATTAAACAGTTTGAGAGCAAAACTCCTTTCATAATACATACCAAAATTGTCCTAAAGTAAAAACATACAAATGTCCACAGGGACTGTCAAAAACAATTAAATCCTAGTCAAGATCCGAACCTTTTTCTAGTTAGAGCATCGATGCATTTGTTTGCTTCACGGAAATAGAAATTCATCTTCAATTGAAGAATTTGACTTACAAGAATCTTGCAATCTAAAATAAGAGAATCATGAAAGAAGATATCACACCCAAGGCTTTCCTCTTTTCATATTCATCCAGTGAGCATGGTCCACAAAGTCTACCGGTCCAAACTTTTAGGTTGGTTCAGACATGGGAGCAAGGAATGGTAGTTTTTTAGAATCTTTATTAGGGGTTGGAATCAGAGGTAGTGGGACCCTTCAAAGTTCAAGATAAGGAGAGAGAGATGGGCTCAATTAGAAGCCTTCAAAAGCGCTCTACATCTTCTTGATTCCAACTATATGAATAAAGTTTCTCTCCAAACTAGTTGGGAGAGAAACCCTACAAACTCATCATATATATTTATATTGAGTGTAAATTTTGAAAATCTAACTGTTAGATTACTTGTTCTTATTACATCCTTAATGCTTACAAAATTTCAATAAAATCAAAGATTAATTGCTATGTCCATCAAATAAATGTTATAATTTCAAGTTTTTGTAATCTAAAATTGTATATAAAAAATAAGTTAATTGATCAAATAGTAAATAATATTCGATTTCAACGAAATTTGATATGTATGTTAAGAACATAAGGAACATAAAATTTAACGGTTGGATTTTCAAAATTCACACCCAAAAAAGAAATATACGAGAAGTTTGAAGAGAAACTTTGTTCCAACAATATATAACAGACAAACAAGGCACACCCAAATGCACCTCCCACTCCCATTCCTTAGTCAATCATCCTCTACTAAAAGACAAACATACCCCCGTTATTTTCATCGAAAAAATGTTCTTACATGGACAGCACTGTCTTTTGTTCTTCTTATTCTGAGTCTGAGAGTCCATAACTCAAAGACTCTCACAGCCGGTGACATTGATGACGCACATTTCCCAAAAAAAAAAAAAAAAACACAAACAAGATTGCTTGGACGACAAAAAAGGAATATAGTAGTGTCATATTTATTGGTCTACTTAGATTCAATTATATATATTCACACAGTTGACAAACATAGGTTTCTCTTTTGGGTAACCAACAAAGGTTGTTCTGCAGACGTTTGAGGGGCTCTCGTTGATGGGTTCTGCTTAGCTTATCTCCTGTGTCTGTATGTTCCTTCCGACCCTTTTTCGTTTCTTTCCAGTTATGTAGAATTCGAATTGTATCTGGGTTTTATAGTTTTTTTCTGGTGCTAGGGATGAAGGGCATGTTTAGTTGATGATTATTATTGGTTTTTAAGCTGTTGAAGTTGTAAATTTAATAGCTTTCCGCTTTGGGTGTTATAAGGGTACAGTCAGTTTTTCTTTTGCTTATTAGACTGTTGAATTTTACATGAGGATTTTTATGTGGGTAATGCTTCTTTTCCTGAATTGGGGTTGGATGAGGCTCAGAGGGTTGCATAGTTAGGATTTAAACAACACTATACTTTAAAAGGTTTTGTCTTTTGGGGCTGTCCAATATAGTCTGGACTCTGGAGGGAAGGGGGTTACTTTGATGGCACTATGAAAGTTATTCAGAAAGTTTCCTAGGTTCTTCACTGGATATGATTAAGCTATTAGCGTATATGAGAAACGTTATATGAATGTAACAAGTAAAAGCCTTGTTAAATTTGAGAACCCTGTGTTCACCAAATTCAATAGAAATGGTTCCTTCATTGTTTTCAATTTTTCTAAATTTGATATTTCAGATTTTGTGAAAAATTATGCATTTGAGTACTTGAGCTTCCTGTCCTATATGTAAATCATGCAAAAAGAAAGTAAAATTATTCATCTGTTAGCTAGGCTGGACAACAGGGTAATTTCTTTGATTTGCCAAAAGACTTGCCCAACATTACATCAATGTATCAATTTTACTAATTTGAGTTGTTAGCAAAATGAAGGGCAGGTTGTTAGCAAATTGAAGACCAAGTAAATGACTTTTATTTTGGGCATAGATTAGGAACAAGATTGCGTGTCTTGTTTTATTAAACAAATGAGATGGGATGTGGCTGAATTTGAGGAGAGGAATGCTGGAAAAGAGAGGAACAGGATTCGGTCCCTTTGTTAAGATTATTTTAATTTTGTCCGCTCTTGTGATTCATTAGTCTCAAATGATATCAACAATATTTCTTATAGTTGGTAACAGAGCATCATTGTTAGTATGTTGAATTGGCAAGAGTGTCCTGAAAGATATAGAGGCTTGAACATGAGCCATGAGGGGGATGACTTGTTGGCGTTCACATGTAACTGTTGAGTTTGAGAGATTGATATAATAGTTAATCCCCAAAACAAATTGCCTAAGATTTTGAATTGAAGTTGTATCCAATGTGCATATCAAGGCGTCATTGAAAGGCTATCCAAAGTGTCAATCTTCCCATATCTCTTGCAATGCTAGTACTTAATGCAGGACTATGTGGCATTCACATACTTGAATGGTCTAGATTTATGCTATTTCTGCATCATGCTTAGCATCTTGTATGTTAGGAAGACCATTCCCCTAAAGAAAGGCCAAAACATTTATTCCCACCCCCTCCCCCCAAAAAAAGAAAAAGAAAAAGTTAAACTGCAATGATATGAAGGGCGCTTCACTAATTCCGATGTAGCCCTTGCTCCAGCACTGCTACCCTTAAAGGGTAGGGGTGGTTAGTGACTCCTTGGGTCTGCAAGCATGTATACTTTCATTACCCCTTGAGTCTGCTATCCTTGTATGTTGGCATGTTTTTTGATTATGTTACCTTCAACTTGGCTTAGCAACAACTATGTTTGGAAATATTTAGGGCATTTAAGAATTTTGCTGGGTGTGGTAAAATTCTCATAAACTCATTGCATGGATGATGAAGTATAATCATCAGTAAACCTAGTTCTGATTTGTTGGAAATAAAGGAGAGATATTACTTGAGTTTTCTTAAAATTCGCACAAAATGAAATTACCAATAAACCATTATTAATGAAATAAACTTTAAAGATAAATTCTCTTTTTATTGCTTATACTAGTGAGATCTCTAATAAGAAAGAAGTCTAACAAATAGCAACATTATTTGCTTGCTTAAAAAAGTACCTTTTATATTTTTAAATTTCCTTTAGGCAGCTGGACATGTAAATGTTATAGACATATTATGGATCCAGTAAAACATTGAATTATATAAATGGAAATATTATAGTTTGTTTAATTGTTAAATTTGTTTAAAGACATTAACTTCAGCCAATTAGGGTAATGGTTAAAAGCAATGAATTAAGATTGAACAATAGAAATGCATCACTAAAGCTCAGTAAGTAGCTAAGCCTGTCAACTTATATGAGAAAGTCAAATGACAATTAAATTATGAATATATTATTTCTATAGTTGATGTGAATGATCATTTATTTTAAATTAGAATAAAATTAATAAATTTTTTATAAAAAAAATACTCCAACATGATTACTCTGCTAAATTGCTATTTATGCTTGTTCTCTCAATCTTCAGTTCATAGTTTGCAGGTTCCCATTTGTTAAAAAAGTATCATGATGGGAAATAGTATTGAAGATGATGATGATGATTCGTTCACTAAGCCCCTTGGAAAATGGTCCATCATTTATTATGGCATGGGTCACATGCTCAATGATATCACTGCTGCCTGTTGGTTCGCTTACCTCTTATTTTTTTTGATAGATATTGGACTTTCTCCAAGGTGTATATCTTATTACCTGGCCAGCGGTTTATGAAATCACATTACAGTTGTTAAAGATGTTTTCTATTGAAATTTAGTTCACATTATGTTGAAAAAGAACGATACATGAAAGGAAAGTGGTGTTTATCCTGGGTAATGTTGAATCTGGTAATAAGGGATTTATCAAGTACAAGTTTCATATGTTATTTGGGAAAAGTAAATCTAGTGATATTCTACCAGACTCAAACTCTCATTCTTTGCAGCATGATGAGATTTTAGTTTTGAGATATAGTGAAGTCAGCAAACAATTTATATCAAGAACACACTAAGGACACTACCTAGAACTTCTTATTTCCTTATGTTTTCATCAAAATTGTTCTTGAATAAAGTTTTTTTTTTTTTTTTTTTTTTTTTTTTTTTTTTTTTTTTTTTTTTTTTTTTTTTTTTTTTTTCTGTTGCTGCATTGAGTTCTGTTTACCTCATGGTATAAATGAATGAATTGTTGAACTCCTATAATTTCATTTTTTGCCATTGTTGTTTCATTTTATAGGGATGGTTATGCTTTCAGGTCAAGTAGCTGATGGATTTACAACCATATTGGCTGGTGAACTGGTACATATTTATATTTTTTCCTGTTTTTTTTTTACTCTCAAATTGATATGCTAAACATACATAACTAGATACTGTAAAATTAAACAGTGGAATATTATATCTATCTGGTCCATTTTTTGTTTTGTTTGGTTTGAATGCTTTTTAATATCCATCATTTTTTTTTTCTTTCTTCAATTCTTCTTTTTGTTATTTAATTCTTTGGAGCCTTCACAATGGTGCTCTAGTTTGAGTCTAGTGACAAGTTAACATGTGTTTCTTATACTTCTTACATGTGAGTGTTTGATTCATTTTGCATTGCTTGCTTCTAGTACAAGAATAAAATGAAGAAAAAAAAAAAGGAAATAGCAAGCACTTTCTCTAATTTGAGATTGGGTTTACAAGAGGGTTTTACACATGTTAAACCTTTTTTTTTTTTTTTTAAATGTCTAATATACACTAACAATATTGAACAAAGGAATTAAATTCTATCTGTTCTTCAAATCAGTTTTTTTAAACCTCATTTACTAGCTCAATATAGGCAAATGGTTTCAGAAGAAAGTACAAATGTAGATGTCACGTCTGATTGTTATGTTTTCATGTCCTACACAAGATTGTATGCACATATTATGATTGCCTAGGGCTAGGTTTTAATATCCAGTTATTCTGTCTCCTAAATGATTGAAATTCATATATTTTTACAAAATTTTTGTTAAATACATAAGCTCCTTTTTTTGGTTGTTTGGGTGATTTTGAGGGGGGGTGGGGGTGGGAATTGTGACCTTTGCTTGCTGGAAATAATTCTGCTTCCTATTGTTTCCATGATAGATTGACAGGTTTGGACATTTCAAAATATGGCATGCTGCAGGCTCTGTTCTGGTTGCCGTTTCATTTTCTTCTATTTTTGGTGGTTGCGTACCTTGTAAGATCTTTGGTACTTCTTCATCAACATTGGAAACTGTTGGCTACAGCTTGTTTGCAGCAATCTTCAATGTTGGTTGGGCTGCTACTCAGGTTTCACACATGTAATAACCTTCTCAATATTCAATTTCCAGTTGAAATGTGCAAATCATCATTTCTATATTTTATCCTATATAAGAACAAGGGAAAAGGCATTGCTGCCACTCCTTTAAGTGGTTATTATTCTGTGAACACTCATAATTTTTTGGGCATTTAATTGAAGCCTAAAAAACTAATTGGTAACAAATGGCTATTATGTTTTATTTCTGAATTTTTGTCTATGCGGAGGGACTAGCCTGAAAGTTTGTTAATTTAACAAAAGGATGATCACATAAAACAGGGGGACCTTATGGAAATTCCTTAAAGCATGGGGCACTGGTGAACCCCTTCACCTGGCCCTTCCACATTGATGGAAAAGATAAAAGGAAGAAACACGTGTCATTGGCTTTGGAAGTATTTTTCACTTATGCTACGAACCTTAACTGTTTTGCTGAAGGTCTATGGTGAATTGCATTACACTGAATTCAACAAGTAGAGTAGCGCTGACTAGCTGTCGAAATGCATTTACAATGGTCAGCTTCGAACTGAATTCTATTTGGTTATACTTGTCTGTATGCTTCACCTGGCCCCTCCACATTGATGGAAAAGATAAAAGGAAGAAACACGTGTCATTAGCTTTGGAAGTATTTTTCACTTATGCTATGAACCTTAACTGTTTTGTTGAAGGTCTATGGTGAATTGCATTACACTGAATTCAACGAGTAGAGTAGTGCTGACTAGCTGTCGAAATGCATTTACAATGGTCAGCTTCGAACTGAATTCTATTTGGTTGTACTTGTCTGTATGTTGTAACATGGTACCAATGAAGGGTTTTTTTTGGTAATTTTTTTTATAGATTGCCAACCTCATCCTATATGCAGTTGCTCTAATAGTCTTTGCTGTCACCAAAGAAAACACATATGCTGATGTTGAAAATCGGGTATGTCCAAAGAATTTTTGATCTATTATTAAGAGTTTTCCTTCTGGATTTTAATCACTGTATTCTACCGAGCAGTATCGATGGATTGCATATTCATCAATTTTTGTTGGATGCTGCTTCGTGGGCATATTCCTTTTTGGAACCAAAGGGCCAAGGTGACATAAATAGTCTTAATCTTTGAAGTTTCTAGGAAATGTTTTTATAATGCATCACTAAAGCTCAATAAATAGTGCCAAAAATTGCAGTAGGATTGAACAAAAGAAATGCATCACTGAAGCTCAGTAAGTAGCTAAGCCTGTCAACTTATATGAGAAAGTCAAATGGCAATTAATTCATGAATATATTATTTCTATAGTTGATGTGAATGATCATTCATTCAAAATTAGAATAAAATTAGAAATTTTTATTAAAAAAATACTCCAACTTGATTACTCTGCTAAATTGCTATTTGTGCTTGTTCTCTCAAGCTTCAGTTCATATTTTGCAGGTTCCTATTTGTTAAAAAAGTATCATTATGGGAAATAGTATTGGAGATGATGATGATGATTCATTCACTAAGCCCCTTGGAAGATGGTCCATCATTTATTATGGCATGGGTCACATGCTCAATGATATCACTGCTGCCCGTTGGTTCACTTACCTCTTATTGTTCTTGACAGATATTGGACTTTCTCCAAGGTATATATCTTATGACCTGGCCAGCAGTTTATAAAATCACATTACAGTTGTTGTGGATGTTTTCTATTGAAATTTTCTTCACATTATGTTGAAAAAGAATGATACATGGATGGAAAGTGTTGTTTATCCTGGGTAATGTTGAATTTGGTAATAAGGGATTTATCGGGTACAAGTTTTATATGTTATTCGGGAAAAGTAAATCTTGTGATAGTTAACCACTCAAAACTCTTATTCTTTGCAGCATAATGTGATTTTAGTTTTGGGATATGGCGAAGTCAGCAAACAATTTATATCCAGCACACACTAACAACACTACCAAGAACTTTGATTTCCTTACGCTTTCATTAAAATTGTTCTTGAACAAAGTTTTTTGTGTTGCTGTATTGAGTTCTGTTTAACTGGTATAAATGAATCATTCAGCTCCTATAATTTTTTTTTTTTTTTTGGACATTGTTGTATCACATTTCATAGGGATGCTGCTACAGTTATGCTTTCAGGTCAAATGGCTGATGGATTTACAACCATATTTGCTGGTGAACTGGTATTTCCTTTTTCTTTTTGATATGCTAAAACATACATAACTAGTTACTGTACAATTAAACAACAATTCAATATTATATGTCTATCTGGTCCATTTTTGTTTTGTTTTGAATGCTTTTTAAGATCCATCATTGTTTTTTCCGTTCATTGATTTTCCTCTTTTTTATTTAATTCAATGGAACTTTCAAAATAGTGCTCAAGTTTGAGACTAGTGACAAGTTAAGATGTGTTTCTTATACTTCTTACACGTGTTTGTTTGATTCATTTTGCATTGCTTGCTTCTAGTACAAGACTAAAATGTAGAAAAAAAACGGGGAAATAGCAAGCACTTTCTTTAATTGGTGATTGGGTTTGAAGTGGTTCTAAAAATGTGAAACATTTAAAAAATAAAAATAAATCTAATATACACTGCCAATATTGAAGAAAAGGAATTAAATTCTATATGTTCTTCGAATCAGTTCTTTCAAACCTCATTTTCTAGCTTTATATAGGCAAATGGTTTCAAAAGAAAGTACAGATGTAGATGTCATGTCTCATTGTTATGTTTTCATGTCCTACACAAGATCGTATGCACATATTATGATTGCCTAAGGCTAGGTTTTAATATCCAGTTATTCTGTCTACTAAATGATTGAAATTCATATACCTTCTACAATTTTTTTGTTATATACTAATATAATTGTGACCTTAGCTTGCTGGAATTAATTCTGTTTCCTATTGTTTCCATGATAGATTGACAGGTTTGGACATTTCAAAATCCATCCATGGCCCACCCCATGGTGCGGGTTTAAAATTTCGCTCCATCTCCACCCTGCTTAACCCACGTGGGGCAAAGCGGGGAGGGGCGGGTTAAGCGGGATGGAAAAAAATTGCCATTCTCACCTGCAAGTCTCACTTTCAAATGCATTACTCATTAGTAAAAACTTTTTGGAAATTTGTTAAAGTAGTACAAAAAACGAAGATTAAAGACAAAGATGTTAACAAACAGCATGTTGTTTGCCTATATTGCCATTATTTTTGCTTGGATCTTTATCTTTATTCTTGGAGATGGACTGGGCCAACTTAGATGTTTTCCTTCTCATCAATATAGATGCTTATCGAGCAAAAACTGACATGGATCTTACCCATCTTTTTTTAAGGATGAGCTTAATTTTGTGTACGGTTAATACAGGATTTATTATATTGAAAGAAAGTGTAGGCTTTATTCTGTTTAATATAGAAACAGTATAAAAATATAATAAATTTTTAAAGAGTTGTACAAAACCAAATGAACAAAAAAAAGTTGGGCAATAAGTAAAACGAAATGTGGTCCCAAATAAATAGATTGCTTGGAGTGACTGTGTCATACACACTTTTCTCATACACAAGGATGTAGGATTTCCTTGCCAAAAATATAAGTGTTCTGTGTATAATTATCACAATGTATATTTTTCATAGTTTTTAGTGCAAAAATATAATTTGCATTAAACTTCGTTATGTTAATAGTAATTGTTACTTTTATGTGTTTTCAACTTAAACATCTAAAATTCAAATCCTCCATTGCTTTTTGTAAACTATTGAGTTTATAAAAAAAAAAAACATTAAATAAATGCATCAACTTTAAATTGAGATGAACGAAAGTAATTGACAAAAAAGAAGACCCTATAAACACATGCCTAACTCGTCAAAAATAATAAAATATATAAATAAATAAAAATTTTGAGAAGAAAAATATATATAAAATTGAGTTCAAGTTATATCATATGCAAATTATTATGATCCAAATTTTAACAACTTATGATTACAATCTATAAATTAAAGAAGCTAGTTCAATTCTTCTAAAAAAGAGAAGTCGAATTTATTTTTATTAATTGTGCAAAAAATGTAACTATGATTTAAAATATATGATATATATATATATATATATATATATATATATATATATATATATATATATATATATATATATATATATATATATACAAGATAAAAATTTTACTATAGCTTAATCTAAGTGTATATGTAGGGGTGTTCACAAAACCGCAAAAACCGCACCAAAACTGCCCGCAAAATGACATAACCGCATCGCACCGCAAGTAACAGTGCACCGCACCCTTTATATATATATATATATATATATATATATATATATATATATATAATAAGGACAAAAGATCAATACATTAATAATTTAATACCCTAGCCGCCACACTTCAACCTAGAGTCTTAGACTACTCACTGCTAGGGATGGCAATGGGGCGGGGTGGCGCCGAAGGATGAAATCTTCGTCCCCACCTCACATGATTTTGTCTTGCCCTATCCTCGCCTCGCCCCACATTACGGGGAAAACTTTCTCACCCCATTCCCGCCCTTTGGAGCCCCGTGAAGCCCTGCCCCACCTTGTAAAACTCTATTTTTTGTTAATTTGCCCTACAATTAGTACAATTTTTTTTAATGAAACCTATTTCATTAATAAAAATATATTTAAAATTATAACTAAATTTATCTAATCAATTTTTAGAAAAAATTGATTTGTATATCCAAGCGTTTAACAAGACAATCATAAAAAAAATAAAATTAAAAATTTAAAAAAAAAAACTCATAGCTAATATTGATATGTTATTTAAATATTAAGGTTTTAGGGTATAAAAATTTACAATTATAACCCTTAGCAATGCGGGCGGGGCGAGGAGGGGATGGGAAGGGGTGGGGCGGGGTGGGTCTAAAAAGTCTAAACCCGTCCCCGTCCCGCCCCGTGGTGCGGGGCTAAAATCTTGCCCCATCCTCGCCCCATCACCTTTGTGGGGCGGGAAAAACCCGCGCAGGGCGAAGCGGGGGAGGAGCGGGTTAAGCGGGGTGAGGCAAAATTACCATTCCTACTCACTGCCGTACTAGTTGCTTCTACTATTGAGGTATTCACGTGTTCAATTCAAGTTTTCTTTGTTAAAGTTAATCTATTATTAAAGTCAATCTATTGTTAAAGTTTTTCTTTGTTCAATTCACTGCCATTGCACTAGACTATTAGTCGTATCTCATTGTTCTATTGTTAAAGTTTTTCTTTGTTAATTATATTAGTTTTTTTATTGATTGTTGTGTTGCCAGTGGCACTTGGAACTTCCTATGTTAGATATTTAAGTTAGATATATTTTTTTCCGTTAGATATTATTTAAGTTAGAAGCTATAGCTATAGGTTGTGCCATATCTCATTGTTCTATTGTTTAAGTTTTTCTTTGTTAATTATATTATTTTTTTATTGATTGTTGAGTTGCCGTATCTCATTTTTCTTTGTTAAAGTTAGATATTTTTTTCTATGTTAGATACTTAAGTTAGATTTTTATTTTTATTTATTTTTATTTATTTTTATTTTTTTATGTTAGATATTATTTAAGTTAGAAGTTGTAGGTTGTGATCAATTTCCATCTTCAAGAAATTTGTTATTTTATATAAAGTTAGTATTTTTTTTAATTTTATCTTTTTGAAAAGACAAATGTGGCATAATTACTGTGTTCAATTACATTCAATATATATATATATATATATATATATATATATATATATATATATATATATATATTTTGCCTTGACCTCCTGCAAAACTCCTTTTCTAACCTATATATATGTGTGTGTTTGTTTTTTCAATGGCCCTAGATGAATGCTCCCTCAAATCCAAATCCACCAGCACCAAATGGCCCTAATGACCCTTCGATTGTGGATGATGAACCCCTACCAAAAAAAAGTTAAAGTTAATGAGAATCGGTCCACCAAAGAGCCATCTGATGTTTGGGAGCATTTTGTTAAGTTACAAAATCGTGAAAAGTCATAATGCAAATATTGTAAGAAGCAATACAATGCTGCAAGGAGGAATGGAACCTCATCCATTCGGGCTCATTTGCTAAAATGTAAGAAGATTCCGGGTGTCATTGACATGAGCCAAACCACTTTGAGTTTCCAAGCAAAAAAAACTGGCGGTGTTGAGGGAGAGTTTAATAATGAGCTTGTTGTTGCTAAATTTTCTATTGAGAGAATTCGGATGGCACTTGCAAGGATGATTATAGTGGATGAGCTACCTTTTAGATTTGTTGAGCATGATGGTTTTATATACTTTATGGGGGTGGTTGAGCCTAGGTTTCTTATGCCTTCTCGTCTCACGGTGGCAAAGGATTGTATTAAACTTTGGTTTGGGGAAAGGGAGAAGTTGATAAGCTATTTGAAATTGGGCCAAAGGGTGTCTTTGACTACTGACACATGGACTTCCATTCAAAACCTCAACTACATGTGTCTCACTTGCCACTATATTGATGGTGATTGGACTTATCAAAAAAGGATTTTGAATTTTTGTATAGTTCCAAATCATAAAGGGGAGACAATTGGGAAAACTATTGAAAGGTGCTTGAATGATTGGGGTATCAAAATGGTGATAACTGTCACAGTTGATAATGCTAAACCCAATGATGTGGCTCTTGATTATTGGAAAAAGAAGTTGGAGATGAATGATGGTTGTATGTTGGGAGGTCGGTTCTTGCACATGAGATGTGCTGCTCATATATTGAATCTCATTGTGCAAGAGGGATTGAAAGACATTCATAACTCAATTGTTAAGGTGAGGAATGCAGTGCGATATGTTAAATTATCTCCAAAAAGGATGGATAGGTTCAAGGAAGCTGTAGAGGATGAAAAAATCCAATCTAAGAGTTTGTTATCTCTTGATGTCCCTACTAGATGGAATTCCACGTATCTTATGTTAGAGGCAGCCGAGAAATTTGAAACAACCTTTGATAGGATGCATGAAGAGGATGTGGAATTTAGTTCTTACTTTATGGAGGTAGATGGAAATGAGAAACAAAAGCACATAGGTCCTCCCAAGGGTGAGGATATGGTGAATGTCAGAATGTTTTGTAATTTTCTCTGGCTTTTTTATGAGGTAACTCTACGTTTTTCTGGTTCTTTATTTGTCACTTCAAATACTTATTTTTGTGAGCTAGTGGGCATTCAAAATGAATTGCATAGATTGTGTGGCATTGATAGTGATCCTCTCTTAAAAGAAATGGCACAATCTATGAAGGAAAAATATGAGAAGTATTGGGGAGACATTGAAAATATGAATTTGATGATGTTTATAGCCGTGGTTCTTGACCCAAGATATAAGATGAAATATTTGAAATATTGGTTTAATAAGTGGTATTCAAAAGAGAAGGCAAAGTTTGCTTTAAAATTGGTAAGGGATGCTTTAGATGAGTTGTATGCCCACTATGCAAAGGGTACTGAATTATCAAGTGCTAGTGGCAATGGGCAGGCCACTACTGTTGGTCTTCAATAGAATCAAGTGCTAGCTTTCCATATGATCCATGGAAGATTGCTTCACATGAGTTCGATGAACACATAGCTACAGAAGATGATAATGAATGCACTACTGATGTGGACAAATATCTTAATGAAGCTAGTGAAAAAAATAGGGAGGGCTTTGATATTTTGGCTTGGTGGAAGGTGAATTCTACTAGATATGTAATCCTTTCCGAGGTAGCACGAGATGTCATGGCTATTCTTGTGTCCATTGTTGCTTCTGAGTCAGCCTTTAGCATGGGGGGTCATGTTTTGGATCCTTTTAGGAGTTCATTAGCTCCTAAAACTGTGGAGGCCCTTATCTGTGCTCAAAATTGGTTAAAAAACCCAACTAAACCAATCAATCTTCTGGAAGCAATGAATGAAGTGGAAAGTCTTGAGCAAGATGTTGAAGCGGGTAATTTTCTAAAACTATATATTTAAATTGTATATTAGTTTATTGTTCTTTGTTTATTAGTTTACTAACATTTTCTGTATTTATTTTCATAGAATTGATGAAATTGGCAATAGAGAAAGAAGATTAAGTGAAGACTTGGAGTGTGAGCTACAAAATAGAATTGGGAGGGGGAGAACTATAGCATTGGATGGACAGACCTATATTTTTTGTTGCGTTCATGTTCATTTAAACAATTTCTTGTTGGGTTTACAATTAATACTTGTTTTGGATTTGTAATTCATTTCATGCTTTGCTTTAGACTTGTTTACATTATGGTTTTGATAATTGAAACTTGAAATTAGTAGGCATGACTAGAATTGTTTTGAGTATGAATAAATCCTTTTTGCTTTGTACCTGGTGTTTCACATAAACTCTTTACTTCATATTCTTGATCTAAAGTGAAGATTGAAGAGCATTAGATTTTGATAGTTAAAACATTTAAGTTGCTTGCCACTCTACCTTATTCAAAGTACTTGACTTCATTACATGTTTGATGTATACCTGAGAATTTGAGATAATGATATTACTTATACATTTTGAATTGTATGGTGATATATATGTTGAATTTTTATATAGCAGGTGAATTTTTATACACCGCACCGCACCGCACATGTGACCGCAAAAATGAGGTGCAGTGCAGTTATGATTTTGGCTAAATCACAAAGTGCAGTGCTAAAAATGGCCTAAAACCGCACCGCGAATACCCCTATGTATATGTGTGTGAAGCTCCATCCTAAAAAATTGAATTTCGGCTCTTGCCCTCCATACCTCACAAGCACTTATACTTGTGGAGTGACCATCGCGCCAAGGATGCGCAGTGGTAAAATATATGATATGTATATATATATATATATATATATATATTTATATTTATACAAGGTAAAAATTCTTCTACAGTTTAATCTAAGTATATATGTATGTGAAGCTCTCTCCTGAAAAATTAAATCTCGGCTCTTACCCTCCATACCTCATAAGTATTTATACTTGTGGAGTGACCATCGCGCCAAGAATCCGCAGTAGTAAAATATGTGATATTTTTTTTGAAACTAAAATATTTGATATTTTAAAATACTATAAATATGACCTAATAAAGTGAAACAAATAGGTTCTTAAAATAAAATAGAAAGTATTAAAATAACATGAAAAAATAAAATAAAATAAAAATCTCACCAACAAGGCAACAAACCCTACCCCGGATTAAAGTTAAATCTTAAATATTGTCTCTCTCACATTCACACACTCGGAAGACTCAAAAGACTTTCTGTTCCATCGTGAAGATAATATGCAGAAGATATTGCAAATGTACATTGTTGAACTCTTCCTTTCTTTTAAATCAAGACATGAAATTAAAGCGGTTGTATATATATGATTATTATTTTTGATGCAGTAGTAATGGGAGTGAAGAGACCACCAACAGAAACTTGTATGTTTATATCCTGAAATGGTATTCACTATTCTGATGTCAATATGATATTTTTTTTTCATTACATATTATTATTGTATACTTTTTATTTTTATGCTCGTACACCTTTATCTCTTATGTAAGTAATGTAATTTTTCTGTACTTTTTTTTTAAATTTAACTTAATAAATATGTCATCTATATATAATTTTTCTGTACAAATCTCACCACGTACTCTTTTCTAGAAGACATCTTCCAATTTGCTAATTAGTATATCAAAATGCTTATTATTAAGTTACATTGAAGGAAAATAAATATTATATAAAAACCAGAAAAAGTCAATACTCTTATTATGAAAAAATTATGATATAACTTTCACTTTGTTTTCTCTCATATGATAGGTTTTTTAATCCATTGAATATTTATATTATGATGACCTATTATTGTGTGAAAAAATTGAATATCGGCCTATGAGTCTTAATAGCTCAGACTCCAGATAGATGATCCTCACATTATCATTTTTTTGACAATTAATACGTAAGGGTACTATACCAAGCAGGCCATATATATCCTGGATTTTATCATACTATTTGTCTAACTATATTTCCTATATATACATTTCTATGTGTATATTATAATATATATATATATATATATATATATATATATATATATATATATATATATATATATATATATAGTTTAATAATAATGGTCCTAATTCCTTTTGAAATAGATAACCTTGATGAATAAATAATGTGTACTTGCTTTTGATATAGTACTATTGATATCATGATGTTGTGGGGGTGACAATTCTTATATCTTCTTGGTAAAAAAAAAAAAAAAAAAGCCATTGCTGCTTTAAGTTTGAACATCAATAAAATGTTCACTAAACCTATTCTTTCTTCTTACTTTTTTTTTCCCACTTCCAAGCATTCGAATTTTTCTCAAATTTTTCTAAAAGAAAAAAAAAATGAAATCAAATATTAAGGATGGAGAGTTTGGTGAACGGTGAAACATTTTCCCTCTTAACAAGATAAAAAATACAAATTGTGGATGTGAAAGCCCAACGCTACGTATTGGGCCTGGAGCCCAATTTGAATATCACTATGTGTCCGAATAGGGAAAAGGGATTAGAAATGAGTCCGCATGGGGGAAATGCACCTGGAAATGAATGATAGGATATGTCCGAAGACAACTCTATTGGTCCGAAGAGGTCCCTCTCATCGGATCACAAGGAAACTTGATCAAGCAAATATACTGAAGGCCTGAGCAACCTTCCCAACTGACTCCACGATAATAGCAAGCTCTGGGCATGCCTAGAGATGATGAGAACAGAGAAATATCTAAAAGGAAAAGCTGCTACCACCGCATTTAATGCACTGCAGCAACTTTCCTGGCCGCATTTATGTGGAGAAGACCCCTGAACAGTGCAATCTCAGCTACTACCACTCATAGCAGACTAAAGCAGACGTCTAATGTAACATGTACTCAAGTAAATGCTTGGATGAAGAACAAGTGTACGGTGAAAATGAGAAAGAAGAAGGATATATAAGGGGAATATGCCTCTAGATGGAGGGGGGGCGGAAAAATTGGGAGGAGAAAGAGAAGGAGAGAGAGAGAGAGAATTGTATTCACTTTTCCAATAATATTAAGCCTCTTCGGATTTGAGTATCATCCATTCGACAATTGTTTTTACTTCAATTCATTTTTACTAGCATAAGTGAATCGTTGCTAAATCCATAACCAGCCTAGTTTTTTCACCCACTCTCTACAAATTTATTGTTCTGGGTTCATTGGGCTCACAATCCGCAAAGTTTGGGCCTAGCCTACCAAATTTGGACCCTACACAAATAATAAATAAAAAAAAACTTGGGGATTTTTCCAACGGCGTATAAATAAATAGAATTTGTCTTTTGACTCCACATTATTATACTCATTGGCAGAGGGGGTCCCTCCTATATTTTCAATAGAAAAATTATATATATATAATTAAGCTAATTATGGCCCCTAGATTTGAAAATAAAAATATTTATGTAAATGAGTTTTTTTCTTCGTATTATTCTAATGTCATACATAGCTCAAAGTGTATCTAATGTTCATAGAATTTTTTTAAAGTATTTAACAACACCCCCCCCCCCCCCCCCCCCAAAAAAAAAAAAACCCTACTTTTTTCTTTCTTTCATCCCTTTTTTTTTTTTTTTTCATTCGGAGATAGGGTTATTGTGTTTTTTTATTTTATTTTAATATAAGGTGTCCCTTCCCCTTTTCAAGGATTGGTACTTTTTAAAAAACTATAGGTAAAGAAATGGTCTAATTTTTACTGTTGTGACTTTTGATAGAATAAGATATTGAATTAATATGCAATTTTCCAATGTTCAATTTTAGATATTATGCAAAAGGAAATTTTATTTGTTATGTTATTGTTGATGGCTTTCACCTCACAATGTTGCTATCCATTTTCAAGTTAAATTTTATGCTCGAAATTGCTACGTATTAATGAATTTAAAAAAAAAAATCCTCATATGATTTTATATTAAAAAAAAACTATTGGTTTCTATATTTTTCATCATTAGAAATCATTTTGATTCTTTTTACTGTTTATATTAATGTTTTGCATGTGATTATAAATTGTTAAAATTGCAATTAAATAATCCTCATTTGTTTGATTACACCATATATTTCTCTAAATATTGGTATACTTTCTTAGTTTAGAAAAAAAAATATTGAAAATGGTGCTAAGCAATGTAATATAATGTTTTTTTTTTTTAGATATAGGCATATAACAATTGGTTTTTAATGTATAACATAGAATTGTTTTAGAAAATGATTAAAAATATATAATTTGTTTAGGTTGTGATGAATATCACCCAAAATCTCCTAATGGTACTTCTTCATGATTTATTGGTGAATATTTCCAATAAAATTTATTAAAGTTGTTATTGGTTGATGCAATATTATTGATTATTACTAGCTTTTCTCTCTCTCTCTCTCTAATTTCTATGGGCATCTTTGCAAATTCAAGTATTTCAGAAGTGTGTTGACAAAATATTTCGTCATATGAAAGTTGTGAAATTGACAAAATTATGTTGATAGAAATCTTTTTTTTTTCCTAACAAATTTACCATATAAATAAAATTTTACATCTGGTGTGTTTGTATACCGCTTATTTGCTGAAAACTGAAAACTTATTGCTGAAAATATTGTAGCAAAACAATTTTTAAAGGTGTAAATAGTGCTGTGGGACCGAAATTTACCTAGAAACTTGTGTTTTGCTGAGTTTGGTGGTGCGTGAACAGTACCCATGGAATCCACTAAAAAAACGCAAGACGTGCGGATTAAGCAAAACGCACAATCCAAACGCATGCATAGAAGACTATTGACAAAGTTAAGTGGTTCTTTTTTTCAAACGTTTAGTTTCAAAATATTAAATAAGTAAGCTATAGATTAACTTTTTACATTTTATTATATTGCACTGGACACACACACACACATATAAAAGGAGTAGCATAGGTATAAAAAAAAAATGCAATAAAATTCAAACCCTTTGATAATAATTTTTAAATTTCTTAGGAAATACTTATAAAAAGTAATTTAGGTGTCTAAAAGATTAATATTTATAAATTTAAAAATAAAAAAATGTTGGGTCCTATTCGGCCCTATTCAGTTCACCTTGGTCCATTTAGTTCACTTTGGTAATATTCGGTCTACTTCAGTTCTATTCGGTCATATTCGGTCTGTTTTGTCCACCTTGGTTTATTCGGTCCATTTTGGTCTATTCTGTCCATTTCTGCTCTATTCAGTCCATTCTGTTCCAATTCGGTCTTATTCAGTCCATTCTGTCCACTTTGGTCTTATTTGGTCCTATTCAATCCACTTTTGTTCTCTTCAATCCACTTTGCTCCAATTTGGTCTATTTAGGTCTTATTTACTCCATTATGTCTACTTTGGTCTTATTCAGTCCCATTCAATCCACTTAGGTCCATTTAGTCCTATTCAGTCCATTCGGTTCAATTCGGTCCTATTTGGTCCTATTCATTTCATTCGGTCATATTCAGTCCATTCGGTCCTACTCAATCTATTTTGGTCTATTTGGTCCATTCGGTCCACTTCAGTCTTTTTCTGTCCATTCAGTCCATTTGGTCTACTCGGTCCATTTTGATCCTCTGGAGTCCACTTTGGTCCTAATCCGTCTATTTTGGTCATACTTGGTCTATTTAGTCCTACTCAGTCCACTCGGTCTTATTCGGTCTATTTTGCTCCTATTCCGTCCTATTCTGTCCATTTTGGTCATATTTAGTCCAGTTTAGTCCTAATCGGTCCATTCTGTTCTATTTGGTCTTATGCGGTCCATTTTGGTCGTACTCAGTCCATTTTGGTCGTAATAAATACATTCGGTCCATTTTCGTCGTATTATCATCCCAATGTGTATTTTTCGTTGTTTTTAGTGCAAAACTGCAAATATCAAATTTTCATTAAATTTCGTTATGTTAATAGCAATTGTTACTAAAGAAAAAAAAAATATATATATATATATATATATATATATATATATATATATATATATTGGAATGATCAACTAAAGGCATTTTTTTATGACAAATATACATCAACGAAAGGCATTGAGTCATCAATTAGCATAAAGCATTACAATATGTACAATGACCATAATGTATTGAAACTGTGGGTAAGAAAGCCCAGTGTCATATGTTGGGCCAGAGGCCCAATCCAGACAAGGTTCCCTGTCCGAAGAGGATAAAGACATCAATGTTTTGCCATCCTGGTAAGAATACAGCCCGTGAGGGATAAATGATCCGTCCGAAGGCAACCTTTTCGGGCCGAAGAGGCCAACTCCAACGGGCCTACCCAGAACTTGACCAAGAAGCTATGCTGAAGATCTTCCTGCGAGAGCCGAGCCCCGAGCTTGCCTAACTGCGGAGCTATCATGAAATATCCTGCCAATAAAGCTGCCACCGCCACATTTAATGCACTGCAGCAACTTTTCTGGCCGCATTTATGTGGAGAAGACACCTGAACAGTGAATCTTCACCTACCACCACTCACTGCAGGTTAAAGCAAACGGCTGATGTGACCAGTACTCAAGTAGACGCCTAGATGAGGGACAAGTGTGCGGTGAGGATGAGAAAAGGGGATCTATATAAGGATAGCAGGCCTCACAAATGGGGGGGGGGATTTTTTTTGTACAAGTGAAAGCTTTCAAATATAAAGCCTCTTCGGACCAAAGAAATCATCTATAACACACCGGTTTCCCATCGTTTTTATTGTTTCAGCCTGCATGAATCGTTGCTAAATCATAACCCAGCCCAGCTGTTTAACCCATTCTCTACAAATTTATTGTTGGGCATTTGTTGGGCTCACAACACAGAGTTGGTACCAGGCCCAACGAATTCTTACCCTACAATTGGCGCCGTCTATGGGGAGCAGCTCGAGCAAAGGTGGGAGCAACACCTCAAAAGATGGCTGAATCAAGACAACGACCAGCAGAATCCAGGTCATCTCAACACACCGACCCTTTTGTCCATCTGGAACGGGGACACGATCGCGAGGGGGACCCGCACGCCACCCGTGGCGACCAAAACCAATCACATGGAGAGAGCCACATGTCCCATGCAGAGGAAAACCAGGCCATGCAGTTAGAGATTCAGAGGCTGAGAAAAGAGTTGCGCCACGCAAAAAGAAAGCGTGGTTCCTCGTACTCTGATGAGGGTTCTGAGGACGAACGGGACAACAATTACAGGCGGAGGTCTCGAACACCAGTCAGTGAGCCCCCCCTCTATGAGGAAGCGTACGACCGTGAGAGAAACCCTCAGAGCTCCTTTCCAAGGGGTACGGGGAACGATGCTATGAGCAAAGCTCTGGATCAGATCTCCAGGTCTCCTTTTACACGTAATATCGAGCGAGCCAAACTTCCCAGGCGTTTCCACCAGCCCACATTCACCATCTACAACGGCCGGACCGACCCAGTGGAGCACGTAAGTCATTTTAATCAGCGGATGGCAGTACACTCTAGGGACGAGGCCCTAATGTGCAAGGTTTTTCCATCCAGCCTAGGACCAATAGCCATGAGATGGTTCGACGGTCTAAAAGCGAACACCATTAGCTCCTTCCAAGGGCTGACTCAGGCTTTTGGATCCCGTTTCGTCACCTGCCGAAGAGTTCCCCAATCCGTGGCCTCCTTGTTGTCCATCAGTATGAAAGGGGGTGAGACTTTGAAGTCCCATTCAAATAGATTCTGGGAAACGTACAATGAGGTGGAGGAAGATTGCGAGTTGGTGGCCATAAGCTCTTTCAAGCTGGGCCTCCCCACCGAACATCCTTTGAGAACGTCCTTGACGCGCAACCCTGTCACCAGTATACGCCAGTTGATGGATAGGATTGATAAATACAAAAGAGTTGAAGAGGACCAACAGCAGAGTAGGGGAAAGGAGAAGGTTATCCCTCATGAGGGGAGGGATTTCAGGTCGGACCGGCAGAATCACAACAGGCCGAGGAAGGACTGGGCCAGCCAAAGCACAGCGAACTCCCAGACGGTCAACGCAGTTTTTCGCGAACCAGTGCACCAAGTCCTGGATAAGATAAAAAACGAACCATTCTTCAAAAGGCCGAACAAGATGGTGGGAAACCCTGAGAGGCGCAACCACAATCTTTACTGTCAGTATCACCTGGATCATGGGCATACCACTGAGGACTGCAGGAGCCTGTGGGATCACTTGGATCAGCTGGTCGGCGAAGGCAGGCTAAAACACCTTTTGCACCACTCGTATGGTCAGGGAAGTCAAACTAGTACGGGGCCCAGGAGGGATGATTTCGTGAAACCCCCCTTGGGAACAATCAATGTTATTTTTGCTGCGCCAGGGAGGACGGGATCTTGCCCATCCAGGATATTGTCAGTCGCTCGGGTGCCCCCTGATAGCGGTAACAGAGGGCCGAAGAAACCTAGGACAGACATCCCAGTTTTGGGATTTTCGGAAGAGGACAAAATAGGAACTGTACAACCGCACGACGACGCCCTGGTAGTCACTCTGAGAATAGGCGGATATGACGTGAGAAGGGTGATGGTGGATCAGGGCAGCGCAGCAGAGATAATGTACCCAGACCTATATAAGGGGCTGAACTTGTCCCCCGAAGACTTAACTCCATACAGTTCCCCTTTAGTCAGCTTTGACGGCAAGGTGATCATTCCGAAGGGCCAGATCAGACTGCCTGTGCAGACCGGCACGGAGATTGTGGAGGTGGATTTCATAGTGGTGGACGCTTACTCACCTTATACAGCTATCGTAGGCAGACCCTGGCTTCATACCCTTGGGGCTGTATCCTCCACTCTCCACCAGAAGATTAAGTATCCCTCGGAGGGAGTAGTTAAAGAAGTCCGGGGGGACCAGGCTATGTCCAGGCATTGTCTAGTGGCAGCCATCCAGCGTGAGCAGCATGCCGAGCCCTCGAACTGTGAGAAGGAGAGTTTATAGCAATTAAGACCTTCGGCGCTGGACGCCGGGGCCTCGGCCGAAGAGGCAGTGTGCGAAAACTTAACGAGGGTTGTTGTTGGTGATGATCCAGAGAAGTTTTTTCAAGTTGGATCCATGCTTCCCCCTCAGGAAAGGGAGGGGTTGATAGAGTTCCTCAGAGCCAACGTTGACGTGTTTGCCTGGGACCCCGCGGATGCCCCAGGAGTAAGTCCAGAATTTATCTGCCACCACCTAAACGTTAATCCCACCACCATCCCTAAAAAACAGCCACTCCGACGACCGTCGAGAGAACACGCTGACGCGGTTAGGGATGAAGTGATGAAACTCAAGCAGGCAGGAGCCATTAAAGAGATCTTCTACCCCGAATGGCTGGCTAACACGGTGGTAGTGAAAAAGAAAAGCGGGAAATGGCGGGTGTGTGTGGACTTCACCGACCTTAATAGAGCTTGTCCGAAGGATCCATTTCCAATGCCGAAGATAGACCAATTAGTTGACGCTACTGTCGGGCATCCTCGGATGAGTTTCTTAGATGCTTTTCAAGGTTACCATCAGATACCCCTGGCTCTCGCCGACCAAGAGAAAACATCCTTTGTAACTCCTGTAGGAAATTACCACTACAAGGTAATGCCGTTCGGCTTGAAAAACGCAGGGGCTACCTATCAGAGGATGATGACGAGGATGTTTGAGCCACAGCTGGGCAAAAGCATGGAGGTTTATATTGACGACATGGTGGTTAAAAGCAAGATTGCTGCCGAACACATTGGGGATCTCAGTAATATATTCGAAATTCTGAGGGGACACAGATTGCGCTTGAATGCTTCTAAATGTTCCTTCGGTGTTGGATCAGGCAAATTCTTGGGGTACATGGTCACGCACAGGGGAATCGAAGTTAACCCCGATCAAATAAGGGCCATCAACGACTTGCGAGCTCCTCGGAATCCCAAGGAGATTCAGAAGCTGACTGGGATGACCGCTGCCCTTAATCGGTTCATTTCCAGATCAGCAGACAGGTGCAGGCCTTTCTTCTCGTTAATCAATAAGTGGAAGGATTTTGAATGGACACAGGAATGTGCTATTGCCTTCCAGCAACTTAAAGACTACCTGGCTAAGCCCCCCATCATGTCCAGTCCACAGCCAGACGAAGTCTTGTTTGCTTACATTGCCGTGGCCCCTAATGCTGTAAGCTTGGTGCTGATCCGAACGGACTGTGGAGTGCAAAAGCCAGTTTACTACGTGAGCAAGTCGCTATAAGAGGCTGAAATCCGCTATTTGCCATTGGAGAAAGCCATTCTGGCCGTTGTGCTGGGTACTAAGAAGTTGCCCCATTATTTTCAAGCTCACACCGTTATAGTCCTTACTCAGCTCCCACTCAGAGCCGTACTCCGAAGCGCCGACTGCACTGGTAGAATTGCTAAATGGGGGACGATGCTAGGGGCTTTTGACATCAAGTACATGCCGCGCACATCAGTGAAGGGCCAGGTCCTTGCGGACCTGGTCGCCGAGTTCACAGAACCACATTTAGAGGAAGCAGCGCAATCTCTAGGCGCGGTAGGAAGGCAAGTCAGCACGATCGCGTCACAAAGCACATTGCCCTGGCAAGTGTATGTAGACGGCGCATCGAATCAGAGGGGCTCAGGCGTAGGGCTAGTGTTGATATCCCCCGAGAGAATCATCATCGAAAAAGCCTTAAGGCTAGACTTCTCAGCAACGAATAACGAGGCAGAGTATGAGGCTCTACTGATGGGGATGAAGATGGTACGAAGGATGGGAGGAATATCCGTCGAGATATCCTCAGACTCAAGGTTGGTTGTCGACCAGGTGCTGGGAGAGTTTGAAGCGAAAGATGAGAGGATGCAGGGATATCTAAACCTAGTCAAGTCCCTACAGTCGGAGTTTGAATGTTTTACCCTACGGCACATCCCTAGGAGTGGCAACACGCATGCTGACTCCTTAGCTACGCTCGCCACCTCTTCGGCGCAGGAATTACCAAGGGTTATTCTGATTGAGGACGTGCAGAGACCCACGGAGTTAAGAAAAAAGCCACCCCAAGTCCACTGTATCGGAGCCAACCCATGCTGGATGGACCCCATCATCAAGTTTTTGAGGGATGATGTGTTGCCCGAAGAGACGGGCGAAGCGGACAAAATACGGAGAAAAGCTGCAAGGTTCTGGCTGTCCGAAGATCACAAACTGTAAAAACGATCCTATTCTGGCCCGTATTTGATGTGCATGTGCCCCGAGGCGGCTGAATCACTGTTGGAAGAACTGCATAAAGGAATCTGTGGAAGCCATACTGGTGGAAGATCCTTAGCTCACCGAGCCATTACTCAAGGCTATTGGTGGCCAAATATGCAAAGAGAGGCACATGAGTACGCTAAGAAGTGTGACCAGTGCCA
Source organism: Quercus glauca (assembly GCA_023736055.1). Lineage (NCBI taxonomy): Eukaryota > Viridiplantae > Streptophyta > Magnoliopsida > Fagales > Fagaceae > Quercus > Quercus glauca. Next base: position 105,530,981 of record CM043318.1, read on the forward strand.
ACGTTTTGCGCCGAGCATACATCAACCTGGTGGTACCCTTAATCCGCTATCCAGCCCATGGCCTTTTGCTCAGTGGGGGTTGGATATCGTAGGTCCTTTCCCTAAGGCAGCAGGAAACAGGAAATTCTTATTGGTCGGAACGGACTATTTCACCAAGTGGGTGGAAGCTGAGCCTCTAGCAAATATCAAGGACGTAGACGTGAAGAAATTCGTTTGGAAAAACATCGTCACCAGATTTGGAGTTCCACATACCCTCATCTCGGATAACGGGCTTCAATTCGATAGCAAAGCTTTCAGAAGCTATTGCAACGAGCTAGGAATCACAAATAGATACTCCACCCCCGCCTATCCCCAAGGGAATGGGCAGGCCGAAGCCACCAATAAAGTCATAGTTAACGGGCTGAAGAAGAGGCTAGACGATGCGAAGGGTAAGTGGGTGGAAGAACTACCCCACGTGTTGTGGGCATATAGAACCACGCCTCGCAGGTCCACCGGTGAAACCCCTTTTTCAATGACCTATGGAGCTGAAGCCGTTATACCTCTCGAGACTGCATTCCCAACCTACAGAACTAGCTCTTTTGACCCAACCAACAACGACAGGCAGCTAGAAAAGGGTTTGGATCTGGTTGAGGAACGAAGGGAAAACGCAATGGTCCGATTGGCGCACTACCAGCAGAAGCTGAGACAGGGCTATGACACCAATGTGAGGTTGAGACCCCTTGAGCCTGGTGATCTGGTCCTAAGGAAGGTGGTAGGTAATGCAAAGAACCCGGCATGGGGAAAACTGGGGCCGAACTGGGAAGGTCCATATCGTATCACTTCGAGGGCCGGCGTGGGAGCATACTTCCTGGAAGACCTGGATAATCATGTAGTGCCCCGGCCATGGAATGTAAATAACCTCAAAAGGTACTACTATTAAAAGAATTCTTCTTTCAGTTGTGAGTACATTTCTGCTATACTAATCTGTTTCAAGTGTTTAAACTTAAATTCAATCATGCCTGTAGTCCTCGGACCAGATGATTTGGGTTAGTTAACACTCCATCACGATCTGTTTCAAGTGTTTAAACTTAAATTCAATCATGCCTGTAGTCCTCGGACCAGATGATTTGGGTTAGTTAACACTCCATTACTAATCTGTTTCAAGTGTTTAAACTTAAATTCAATCATGCCTGTAGTCCTCGGACCAGATGATTTGGGTTAGTTAACACTCCATCACGATCTGTTTCAAGTGTTTAAACTTAAATTCAATCATGCCTGTAGTCCTCGGACCAGATGATTTGGGTTAGTTAACACTCCATTACTAATCTGTTTCAAGTGTTTAAACTTAAATTCAATCATGCCTGTAGTCCTCGGACCAGATGATTTGGGTTAGTTAACACTCCATTACTAATCTGTTTCAAGTGTTTAAACTTAAATTCAATCATGCCTGTAGTCCTCGGACCAGATGATTTGGGTTAGTTAACACTCCATCACGATCTGTTTCAAGTGTTTAAACTTAAATTCAATCATGCCTGTAGTCCTCGGACCAGATGATTTGGGTTAGTTAACACTCCATTACTAATCATTTTCAAGTGTTTAAACTTAAATTCAATCATGCCTGTAGTCCTCGGACCAGATGATTTGGGTTAGTTAACACTCCATTACTAATCATTTTCAAGTGTTTAAACTTAAATTCAATCATGCCTGTAGTCCTCGGACCAGATGATTTGGGTTAGTTAACACTCCATTACGATCTCTTACAAATGTTTAAAACTTAAATTCAATCATGCCTACATTCCGTTGGGTTAGTTTACATTCCGTTCACAGGCGTTTAAACTTAAGCCGAATCACTTTAACTTTTATTACTTCGAGGCCTTGTTTAGCAGCGCTTAAATGGTCACTCTGGTTTTAGTTATTAGTCTATCATTGTTAGCCATGATGACAACTTAATAAACACCGCAGAATCAACAAGGAGCAAAAAAAAAAAAAGAATCTATTCCATTCCTTAAATAGATAATCTAGTTACAAAATGGACGACAAAAGGTCCTAGCCGTTACATAAATTAAGCATCCTGAATTTTGTCTTGAGGCACTAGATTATTCTTTGGCAAATCACCCACATCTTCGGCCTGAAGAGGGGCCTGACTCGTTTCGGCTGCTGCTGGAGGATTCTGATCCGCTGAGGGCGCCTCTGAGGTTTCAGGCGGATCACATAGGTCAGGATCATAATAAATGCTGCCAGGCTGCCTTAAGGCTGATTCCGCAGGGACTCCAGCTGCGTCGAGGCACTTGTTCCATGTAACGGCACAGTAGTCCCTGCAGACCTTGGTGAACTCCTCGGTCAGCCTTGCTTGGGTCTCCTCCACACCCAGCAGATGGGCAGCTTTCTTCTCGGCCTCAACTGCCTCCTTGGCCAATTGCGCATCTTCCTTGGCCAACTTAGCAGCGTCCCTGGCCATTTGCAGCTCAAGCCGAAGCTCTTTTACCAACGCCTTCTCCGTCTCCAAATTGATTTCAGTCGTATACAGCTTCTGACGTTGGTCTTCGGCTTGCTTCTCTGCGGTTTTAAGGCCCGCATCTGCATTCCTTCTTGCCTTTACCTCCTCCTTCAGTTGATCGGAGAGACGGGCGTTTTCATCCCTGGCCTTGCCCAGTGCTCTTTCAACGTCCTCCCTGGACCGGATCTCAGCTTGCACGTCAACCTCCTTCTTCTGAACCCACTCTTCAGCCACGTAGATTTGCTGGGCAATCTGCATGGCAACCAAAGAATGTTACGAAAAATATGAATATACGGGCTACGAAAGAGCTGCAAAAGGGCACCAGTTGTCTTACCATGCCTAAATCTCGTTTAAGGGACAGGAAGAGCTCCTTTTCACTAAAACGCCGATAGGACTCCATATCCTTCGGAAGAAGAAGGGGCTGCTCTAGCGCTTCTGCTATGTATCCGGCCTTCCCTCCAGCATAGTTTCTGAGGGAGGCGTCGAAAGGGATGGCTGCGCCATCCAGAGTAAGCTTTGGGGACCAGTCATGGGTCCCTCGCCGCACTTCGGCAGTCAGATTTTCCTCCCTACTCTCAGTAGAAGAAGCCCGTTTGTTCCTGGTATCATGGGTCTTCTTCTGCTGCTTAGGTCCCTTTGGAGGAACCACTTCTCCCTCCTCGATGTCAGCCACGTCTGTCACTACCCTCTTTTTCTTCAAATCAGGCATCGCTTTGAAAGCTGGATCTTTTGGGGCCGGAGGAGGGGGAGGCGGTGGTGGGAGATTGGCCGTGGGCTGGGACGTGCCAGTGCCCTTAGCCGCAGTCGTCGTCCTCCTGTTCTTCATCAACTGACCAAGAGTTTGCATGTCCTCCTCGTCAGTGTCTTCTGGCAAAGCTATATTCAGGAGTGGGGCAGTCGAATGTCCGTCGAGGGCCTCTTCGGCGGACAAAATTTGAACCTCCTCCGAGTCTTCCTCTTCGAACTTGAACTGATCGATCTGTTCGTCAAGCGAAGGGGTAGAAGAGGCGACTCTTTCTTCGGCTACTGATTGAAATGGCACTTGTTGAATGGGTTGAATTAGTGGTGGAATGCCCTGCGGATGGGGATGGGGCACCGGGGCGAGATCAAAAGGGGCCAAAAAGGTTTTCCTGGCCACGTCAATACGGCTTAGGCGGCGATCCCTAAGTGTTATGGCGTTGCCTCTCGGCTGGAGTTCAGTCTTTGGGGTATAGCCGAGGATAAGGGGAACGAACCTAAGCTGTCCGTCTTCGCTGGCAAAGATCTCCGACCGAAGAAGGTAGTTCAAGGCCGCAGTATTTGTGAGGCTCAGCCGAGGATTTACGTACCTCCTATCTGCAAAGAGGGCGATGAGACTGTCAATGTATTGTAACATAACAAAAAGAAGTCCGAATAGCTAGAAACTAGAGAGTCAGAAAAGCTCAAGGGGGAGTGTCCCACCTGGCGTTCCTGGCGTGGTTGGGCAATGAACCCCATCATGCCAGGCACCCGAGACGATAAGAAAATCGTCCTTCATCCCTTTGTTGGACTTGGGAAGACCGGAGAGAAGTCTGACGACATCGGATCGGGACCTCAAATAGTATCCCGCCCCTTTTTTGGTACGACATTCGTACATATGTGCCACGTCGTGCCAGGTTAACCCCAAGCCTAAGTGACGGTTTAGGTCATCGACTGCACCTAAGATTCTAAAGGTATTAGGTGCGCACTGGTCAGGACTAAGCCTATGGGCGGTAAGATAACTCCTGGTGACTGGACCCATGGGAATGGTCATTCCCCCCTCCAAGAAGGCGATAATGGGGATAATGACTTCGCCCTCTTCCCTGTTCAGTAGCAACCCCTCTGTGGAGCAATACCTTAAGCCCACTTCCTGAGGAATGCGATATGTCGCCCTAAACTCTTCTATCTGGAGGGGGCTGTTCACTAGATACTCAAATCTACCCATGGTTAGCAAAGTCAGAGGAAGGGAAACACGAAACGGCGACTGGGATAAGCTACCACGGGCCGAAGAGGCAATCTCAATGTAATACGAAAATCTCAGGGAGAGAACTTACGAAGAATGAAATCGGCGGATGAGCTTTGGTATCGCAGGGAGATCGTGGCGGATTCTGGAACTGGTTGAAGCGGATTATAGGAAGAGCTTTGAGAGTCTGAGCGCTTGAGTTCGCCGGGAGTTCTGAAGTTTGCAAAGTGAGAAGACAATCCCATCTGGAACTTTATATAGTGGTAGGCGAAGTGGTGAAACTTCGCCCGCCCAAAAATTTCGAGGAGAATCTCGCCCGTTGATTTGAAATGGACCGCTAGATTTCAGGGACAAGACGCCGCCTGGAGTAATTAATGACGCCTCGGAAATGGCGCGACAGCAGCGGTTATAAAGAAGGCGCCCAAACTCACGCGCGCACACGCGCGGAGTCAAAGTTCTGTGCCCACATTTGTCAAAAGGTCAAAACCCCACTTTTTCTCTTCGGATGCGAGGTAAAAAGTGAAATTTTGAGGGGCTATTGTGGGTAAGAAAGCCCAGTGTCATATGTTGGGCCAGAGGCCCAATCCAGACAAGGTTCCCTGTCCGAAGAGGATAAAGACATCAATGTTTTGCCATCCTGGTAAGAATACAGCCCGTGAGGGATAAATGATCCGTCCGAAGGCAACCTTTTCGGGCCGAAGAGGCCAACTCCAACGGGCCTGCCCAGAACTTGACCAAGAAGCTATGCTGAAGATCTTCCAGCGAGAGCCGAGCCCCGAGCTTGCCTAACTGCGGAGCTATCATGAAATATCCTGCCAATAAAGCTGCCACCGCCACATTTAATACACTGCAGCAACTTTTCTGGCCGCATTTATGTGGAGAAGACACCTGAACAGTGAATCTTCACCTACCACCACTCACTGCAGGTTAAAGCAAACGGCTGATGTGACCAGTACTCAAGTAGACGCCTAGATGAGGGACAAGTGTGCGGTGAGGATGAGAAAAGGGGATCTATATAAGGATAGCAGGCCTCACAAATGGGGGGGGGATTTTTTTTGTACAAGTGAAAACTTTCAAATATAAAGCCTCTTCGGACCAAAGAAATCATCTATAACACACCGGTTTCCCATCGTTTTTATTGTTTCAGCCTGCATGAATCGTTGCTAAATCATAACCCAGCCCAGCTGTTTAACCCATTCTCTACAAATTTATTGTTGGGCTCACAACACAGAGTTGGTACCAGGCCCAACGAATTCTTACCCTACAGAAACATTTTGCTATTTGGTTGGTTGTAATTTTCTACATACATAAATTATAAATACACGTATATAAATAATTTTAATAGATGGGTATAAATTAAGCATGTGTGTGCTGATTTATCTTGACTCTTGTCCAATATTTGAGTACCGCAATTTGGCCCCCTCAAACAAAAATTCTTGGCTCCGCCACCATTGCGTCTTGGTATTTTTAATGGAGACATTAAAAGTTCAAATTCACCCTTGTTATAAACTATTGAATTTATCAAAAAAAAAAAAAAAAAAAAACACTCATTAAATAAATGTATCTGATGGTGAACTAAAAGTTTATTAAAAAGTTGATGAACTCCAATCTTGTCCATAAGAGCTGTCCAGGCCAGGAAGACAAGAGTGGCCATGCTTAACGAAACAGTCGTTCATAAGTTTGTGGGTCGTCCATGGGCCTATGGTCGTCTATGAGGATTGTACCAAGACGATCCCCAACACTTCGAAAAATTCCAAGAGAAGTTTATCTACGCAAACTAATAAATTGGGCCACGTGTTATTATTCTAAAGACATAAATAAGGCTCCGCTTCATCATTACATCCTCCTTCTGAATACTTAACTGACATTAATGGTTATAGAAGATGAATATATGATAACTCCCATAGCGGTTGTGGAAGTTATCCAAGAACCCTCTGACTTTCTCAAATGCAGGGAAAGTTACATGTCAAATAACCACTCCAAGAGCGTACTATATAAACACTCATTTACGACAAGGAAAGATAAGTGTGAAACATTTCCCAAAAAGTTGGAACTCTAAAATTCAAGAGAGAAACTAACTTAAGCATCGGAGGGTTTTTGCCCGGCCCACGCCGGTCACCTTTGATTGCGTGTTTCCTTTTCAGGCTTTCCAAGTGACTACCAGATCAGTTGACGCTCGAACCATTTAGCCTACTGATTTCCTATGCATCATATCATCAGTATCAAACTTAAATTGCGATGAATGAAAATAATTGACAAAAGAGAGGACCCTATAAACACATGCCTAAATTGTTAAAAAAAAAAATTAAAATATATATAGAATTGAGTTCAAGCTATATCATATGCAAATTATTATGATCCAAATTTTAACAACTTATGGTTACAATCTATAAATTAAAGAAGCTAGTTCAATTCTTTTCAAAAAAAAAAGTAAATTGAATTTATTTTATTAATTTCGTTGATAAATATGCCATCTATATATAATTTTTCTGTACAAATCTCACCTCTCTTTTCTAGTAGATATCTTCTCATTTGCTAATTAGTACATCAAAATGCTTAGGGTACGTTTGGTACATTGAATGAAGATTATATTAGGAATAGTAATCTTTATTACTGGGAGTAGAAAATAATGTAATAGAATAACTATTACTATCCATAAGTTTGGTTGTTACATATGGAAAGCTTGTAAAAAATGATGTACAAGGAAAATTTACATTTTTGGAAATATATTAATTTTTCCTATATATACATTTCTATGTGTATATTATAATATACTGGTGTTTAACCCGCGCAATGCACGGGATTATTTTCATATTAATGATCTTTGCATCCAACATAAACTTAATTCTCATACTTCTACTACATACATTCAAATCTAGATAATTTAGTATATTTAAGCATATAGTATCCAATAGACCACTTGGAGGAACATATAAAATGAGCAACCACCACTTTTATTACTATCCAATATCTTCAAAGCAATTAAAACTTGGCTTACTTTGACATCATAACTTACTTAGAAATATGGGGAAACAAATAATAACAATTTATTACAGTGGAAATCATTTAGAAAATAGTGCAAATATATCCAAATGAGTTGGTATAACATCGTTGTCTAAACATTTGGGACTAATCTTCAAAGTCGAGTCAGTACATTGAGGAGGATATTCACCAAGGATTTGTTGTAAATAATATTATGATGGGACATTTGTTCTTAATCTTTGGGGGCCTATTTCTAATAAGCCACTTGAAAATTAAGCAAATCCAAAATATCACTGTAAGAAACAGTTACAGCACTGAATTTGTCAGGAGTTTGATGAAACCTAATACAAAAAATGAACACAATAATTACATTATGGCAAGATAATAGGTCTGTAATTTAGATAATGTATAAACCATCAAGAAAATATATTAAAAGGCAACCTTTATAAAGAATAGTCCCTTTTGACTCATCTCTATTTAGTATTAATAGTATTATTACAAACTCATATAATGTGTCCTCTCCTGTAATTTCAATTCACATGAAAATTGTTCTAGGTATTATAATTTCTATTGCAATTTTGTTACAAACTGATTTGGAAGCTGAATTATGATGCGATGCATAACCGGTCAATAAGTCCACATCAATTCACAACAAAAATGTACTTAATGTCTAGTAGCATAGATCATTGTGAATTAAGTTCAATGCATAATTAACCATTATTCCTCACTAAAACAACCACAATAAACAGGACCCAAAAAGATCTAACCTTGGCAACTAAATCCAATACAATTTACACAAAAAAGTGTAGATAACATTAGATATCCATGCCCATCATTGTAAATTCAGTTCAATATATAATTAATCAAACACCCATTAACCATTATTCCTCACATAAACAAACCCAATAAAATACCAAAAAAAAAGAAACCACATTTATAAAATTTATACCTGGACTATGGCTTGCATAGTACACTCTACAGTGGAGTGCTCTACAATTTTGGCTTTCAATAATCTGCCCTGTACTAATCTCACTAACAATCTGCAAAGTTCTTTTTTTTTTTTTTTAAAGCAGTTACTAATTTGTTCCAAGCAAGAACCTACAAAAAATGATACACAGAAACAAACTAACCTAAGGCAAAAAAAATTTAAAAATCACATAAAATTTTGAAACACACATCTAAAACTTATATGACAATTTCAAACATCATATCTGCTATTCCTAGGAACCACAATGAATCACACCAAACTAAAACTTATATGACAATATTAGTTAGAGCCTTTGAGGTATGTATCATAATTTGTGTGAGGGTATGAAGGAGCATATAAAAAGTTAAAATAAAAGAAATATCTCTTATTGTTTCTGTAGATTAAACCCAATTTATCACCACTTTTAACCCCATTCCTCCCCTTTTCTCTATTAGGTATTACAAAAAGTATTGGAAAACTTTAGCCTACAACATTCTCATAAACTAAATATAATTTCACAAATGATGATTTAAAAAATGAAATATTATCAGGAACTCCTTATATTGCCTAATTGTGCTAAGTGCTAACATATCCTGGATAGTACGATAACTTAAAACAATATATTAAAGCAATCACAATATAATGCATGCACAATGAAAATGACAAATCAACTCTAACATTTGTGAAATCACCCAACAGGAAAAACTCTCAGATTTGTGTAAAATCAAGTCTTGATAGTTGCAAATTTACAATCAATATTGTGGTATCCAAAACCATTGTCGCTATCCCATATGCTAACACATACAAAACAGTAAGAGCTTCTGTGTCCACATGGTCTTTTCTGCATTAAGTAACATGGTCTTTCATTTTTCATCCTCTCATGACTAACAATTTAAAATAATGAAAATTTTCTTCAATTCTCACCCAATTATGACTACTAAGCCTTAGTAAATGATTTGTAAATTATTCAAATGATGAATTAATATGCAAATATTTTCTACATTGGATACCATATCCATGTACTGTACTTAAATTTAGAAATACCCTTTCCCTGAATATATACACACATTTTGATGGTTGATTGTTGCTTGTTGTTGATGGCTTAAGTGGGTGAAGGCTGATACAAACTTGAAATGGTTGGCACCTTAGAAAAACTTATTCCATATCATGCAATATCAAATTACGTGGAAATAAATAACATTTGCATTACATTTGTTTCTCAAAAAAAAAAAAAAAAATTTGGTTCTAATAATGTTTGGCTCTAATTTTTCTTTTCCCAGAATTCTTGAAGGTAGATTATACTTGGAAATAACCGTTAATTTGAATCAGCTTCAGCCACAAAGTCTTATACTGCATTACTTTTAAAGTAATAACAATTTCCACTTCAATTCTTGACAATGAACCACCAAGGAACTAATTCCAAATTTTCATTCACATTACAGTAATCCTTCCTAAAAACCAAATTAAGACAAATATATATGTCCCATGGAACTCCTTTTTAAGTTTTAACTTAGCAAAAACAATGGAACCTTTCTAGAAAGTGAGAATATATATATATATATATATCAAATATATTATATATACGTCATCTCCTTTGCTTAAATAAACTAAAAGCACCTCTGGATTTCTTATATACATATTATTATTTTAAAAAATAAAGATGCATATTAAAATTTCTACCCAATTAGTTATATATTACTAAAGGTTACTTTTATATTTTCTTCGAGATTCAGAAAGACCAAAAAATATCCGAGTGAACTAAACGGACTGCAGTGGACCAAATTAGACCGAACGGACCAAAGGAGACTAAATGGGTGGACCGAAGTAGATTATTTGGACCAAAAAGACCGATATAGACCGAAGTGGACCATTTGGACCGAATGGACCAAAATAGACCAAAATGTTATGTTGATGTGGCTCAACAAAAATCTAATAGCAGTGCTAAGTTTCATTTTGAATCAAAGGCCAAACATAAATATGAATAAGGATTTCCTAAACTCTACACCACAAAACGCAATACCACTTCCAAAATGATAGTAAAATGTGACATGCAGGTTAGGAATTTAAAAAAAAACTGACTTTTCTAAGTTTTTTCTATTAATATGTACACGTGTCAGAATTTTAAGCATGATTTTTTCCTAACTTGGCAGCACCTCCTCCTATTACCTGTGCTATGCACAGGGGTACCCTTCTATTCAAAGAAACCATCTCTAGATAGATGCTAAGATTTGAAAATATTTGACCCAATACACTAACATATTTCATAATGTATCAATTCCTATGAAAATCAAATGCCTTTATCTAAAATCTGGAATTCCCAGGAAGAGAGAGAGAGAGAGAGAGGATAGATACAGCCAGTTTATGATATATTAATAAATGTCCAATTCCATGCAAACCAAAAAAAAGAAAACATACTGGACTTCAATCAAAAAGTTCTCTCCATTACGCTAAGCAGGAAAAGAAATGATAAAAAACAGCTATTCACATGTATTTAATCATGACATATTTAGTAATCATGTGCCTTGTGTAGATGATTTAATGAATAATACGATTTAATAGATGCGGGTGGTCATCTAAATCGCTATGTAATGTAATTGATTGGCAGAGATACCTTCAAACAAATTTGGCAGAAAAGTTGTCCAAGAAATAAGGCAGCATATTCTAGCAAATACAATTGCAAAAAGAGCACCAAAACAGATGAAAAGCTTTGCAGTTCTCCATTGTTGAAAAACTGAAGCACCACTTTAAAAACCAACAAAAACTTTTTAATATCTTAAAGCTTTTCTAATCAATCTAAGGAATCACAAAGTCAAGCAAAAAACAAAAGTTAGCATCTTTTAAATTTTTAATAGCAATTGAAAGATTACAAATGCCTACTTTTGGATCAGCACAGCAACAATGTAAGAAAAGGAAAAATGAAAAGCTTGAAGGGAGGATTTTCAGGCTTGTCATGATTCTTCTCATATAGCAATTAGTTTTTAAAGGATCAAATGTGTTAGTCCAACTCAAAGACGGCATGACTTCAAGTTCAATAATATGATGGTCATTTTATTACCAATAAGAACTGCCTTAAACATTAAGAACTTCCAAACAAAGTCAATGGTATTGGACATCCTTCAAAATGACCACATCCTTCAAATGACCCATATTTCAATCGTCCATCTAAAACATGCATGGCAAGAAAAATACAAATTTTCTCCCATTTCCATCGAAAAATCAATACATAAAAACTAAAAAAAGAGGGTTAAAAAATTGAACGAATCTCACCTAGATTCTTCAGTTGGGATATGATTCCAATATCTTCAATCACCTATCCTGGTGATCGCTAACCCTTTTGAAGCAGTGGACAAACAAACACCACATGTTCTTTTATGCAGCCAAACTCTCTGCATAAAGCCAAATTTTCAACAAATCCATCAGAAACAGATCCATATCAAAAAAATCATATAAAATGAATAATCCAAACAGGAAATAAGCCAAAGAACCATATCAGGGAGATACCAAAACTTTATTACAACAAAACCAAATAATTGTATTCCCCTCTCAAATTAATTAAAATAAAATCTAAGATTTCTAAATTAAAATTTATTTTCTTCACCTCATTTTCTCAAAAACCTAATAAACAAAAAACCCCATCACAGGGCTGTATTTATTTCCTAATAAACGAAAACCCCATCACAACCAATCAAAAACCATATCCAAAAACTCGAAACTTTTAATTTTCACACACTTTCTCAACACCCAAACAGAAAACAAACACACACAGAGAAATAGAGAGAGCAATACCTTAGTACAATGATCGAACACTTTCTGAAGAAGAACTTCATAATTCGAGGGCAACTTCAACTCCAAATATCTACCAAAACTGAAAACCCAAAGAGTGAGAGAGAAAAACCTTAATGGCTAGTGCTCCAAAGAGAGAAAAAAGAGGTGAATCAATAGCAAAATCGGTTTTCCAAATCAAAACCCCAGAGAGTAAAAAAAAAAAAAAAACCGGAAAAGGCTTATTGATTTCTGTAATCCAAAATTAGGGAAAAAAAATATCGAAAAATTGAGAAATCAAACATTTTCATGGAGAACCCAAAAACCCGAAACAGAAAGGAAACAAAACCAAAATCAAATCTAAACCTATCCAACAAAAAAACTCAATTAAAAGTAATATTTCATACCCAAATCTAAAAAAATGGAGAAAAACGTACCGGAGCCAGTTCCAACGATCTAATGGTGGTGGATATATAGCCTAACGGTGTTGATGCCCATAGATTTTTCTCTCTCTCTATGTGCTTGCAGCGGTGCTCTAAGTCTGGAGAGGGAACGGTTGACGGCTTACGAACTCTCTCGTTCTCTATCTGGGTGGCGCCCTTACGGTGATAGGAGAAGATATGGGTGGTGCCTCTCTCTATCTCTGTCTCTCTTTTCTCTCTGTCTCTCTTTCTCCTTTCTCCGTGTTTCTTTCTTTTCTTTGTTTTTTTTCTTAAGCGGTTAGTTTTCTTTCCTTTTATACCTAGAGGGCTCCAAACAGTGTTTTGACAGCATGAAACAATATCATTTTTTCCTTTTAAACAGTGTTTTAGCGTTACCAAATAACGTAACGTATCGCTTTTTTAAGTTATACGTGTCAGCACCTCCTTAAAAGGCTTCTGCATATAAATATAGATATAGATATAGCTTAATAATAAAGATATATATTGTCCAGGTTTTATGCCATATATGTATGTGCCAAAGCCAAACTTCGTTAATTCTCCTTAAAAAAAAAATGTATTTGAACATTCTAAATTACAAACAAATAAAATTATACATTTTTGCTATGGCATGTGATACACCAGTACAAGTCTTGACGGCAGAGTTTAGTGATCAGATTAGATAAGAAAGGTTTCACATCTCAAATCATAGGTGTGGGGGTAAAAGCTCAACATGACGTGTTGGGCCAAGGGCCCTATTTGAATATTATTATGTCTGGAGAGAAGAAAGTGGTTGGGAAGAAGTCTAGGTAGAAGAAATATACCTGGAAACAAATGAGAAGTATAGTCCGAAGAGAGCCCCAATGGTCCGAAGAGGTCATTCTCCTCGAATACCAAGGGGACCTGATCAAGCAAATATATGGAAAGTCCAAGTGATCTTTCTAACAACTTCAACAATAAGGACAAGCTTTGGGCATGCCTGGAAGTGATAAGAATGGAGAAATATCTAAAAGGAAAAGCTGCTACCACCGCATTTAATGCGCTGCAGCAACTTTCCTGGCCACATTTATGTGAAGAAAACCCCTGAACAGTGCAATCTCAGCTACCACCACTCACGAAAAACTAAAGCAGATATTTGATGTGACATGTACTCGAGTGAATGCTTAGATGAAGAACAGGTATACGGTGAAGATGAGGGAGAAGAAGAATATATAAATGTAATAGGCCTCTAAAGAAAAGGGGGGGATTTTTTGGAAGAAAGAAAAACTGTATGAATCGTATCGACCTTTTAATTAAGAAAAGACTTCTTCGGACTTCTGTCTGATCTTTTTTATATGTTTTTACGTTGGTTCATCCCTGTATACCATAGCTATCTGTCGCTAATCTTATCACTAGCCCAGCTCTTTCACCCACTCTCTACAAATTCATTTTTTCAAGGTTCATTGGGCTCATAATCCAAACCTTTTGGGCTTGGGCTACAAAATTTGACCCTACAATAGGTTTTCAAAGTGAATTTTTTAGAAAGTCTAAGCAATCGATGTGACATAAATAAATTCAAAGAGAAAAAATGTCGTTCACAGTATTGTAGGAGTTCACATTGTTCATGAGTAGCAGTATTGCTTGTGCAAGTATAGTTAGGGATTTTTAGGCTGTTTTGGTCTCTTTATCTTTTTTTTTTTTTTTTTGAAAGATGATATGTGTGATTATGATTATATTTAATTAAGGACATCTATGGTTTAATATTATTAGGAGTTAGGATTCAACACTTTTTGAATAGGATGTTTCCTATTTATAAATGATTTCTTCAATTTGTAATTTAATTGTAGTAGAGTCCATGGTACCCCTAATATCATTTTTTCGGATTTCCTTTATGATGATCAAAAATCATAGTATGCATAAGATACAAGGAAGTCAATTCCGTATCGTACCGGCCGTACTGGCCAGAATATTTCGTACCGGCAAGCATACCGGTACATAAACCCTCCTGTTTCGTACCGGAAAAAATACCGGGCGTACCGGCCAATTTCGGGCAATACCGGCCGGTACCGGGAGTACCGGCCCATACCGGAAAAAAGTTTTTTTTTTTTTTTTTAAATTTTGTAATTTTTGAATTTTTGTTAGGGCAAAATGGTAACTTATTTACATTAACTTATTAGTATTATTTGTTTTCTTAGTATGCAATGGTAGCTTTTAAGCTTTCTATATTTTATATTGTGTTTTTTTTTCTTCTTTTAATTGATACTAAAGTCTAAAACCATGAATAATTAGTTCTGAATTGAGGAAATGTTTTAAGGTAAACTTTTATATTTATTATAATACACACACACACACATACATACATATATATATATATATATATATATATATATATATATATATATATATATATATATAAAAATATAAAAAATAGCGGTAAACCCGAAACGGTACACTGGTATTGACCGGTATCCGAAATATATCGTACCGCTGGCCAAACCGGTATAGCCTCCGGTACGGTATTGACTCCCTTGATAAGATATATGTCGAATTAGATTTATAAATCTAATCATACACATTATGAGGAGGCTGATCAAATATCATTGAACAATGCTTGGAAGATATAGCATTGGTGCATATCATCGCTTGAGAGTACTTTAAATCTTCTGGTTGTTTGAAGCCACAATTTAGTGGTACCTGCCTTTATGTTATCTTACTCAATAAATCATTCCTTTTGTTACAATAAAGGGAAAAGTGCGAAATGAATTATTTATATAAGCTGCGGGATTCTGTGTTATGTGTTTTTTTTTTTTTTTTTGATAGGTCTGTGTTATGTGTTAATTCCATGCTTATTGATAATTTATGACCGCTTCTCTGCTAATTTACCTTCAACCAGTACAAAAGGTACCGATTTGTGATCCTTCTTATGGTTTTCATTTAATTTGCACTGAATTTCTAACCCAAAAGCTTTAATTTTGTGAGTGTCTTTGTGACTAGTTTGCCATCTCATGACTCATGGGTTTTGTTTTGTTTTGTTTTTTAAAAGGCTGATTAACCATAAATTTGCACTGTTTATAGTTTTCATTGTTATTATTACTAGTCGCTAACCCATGCGATGCATAGAAAAATTCCAAAAATAAAATATTAATGAAACATCCTAAATAGTTTTTTTTTTAATAAAAAAAATTCAAAAGAGAGAACTCTAACACTTACACTTACTTATTACACAATCTAGAAATTTTCCTATATGATATATGTCCTACCTATTTCACAAAAAGCATGAGTTTGTTCTAACACATCCGAAATCTCCTTCAAGCATGGTTCCTACAACCCAATTGATGCCAGCAACTGAGTTGGCAAACTCTGCAATCAAATTCCTGATCCACAGTTCGTGACAGGAGTGTAACACTCAATAGAGCATGGCAGCCATCCACAATGGGTTTCCTTGGCAATGAATTAATTATGGACTACAGGAGAACCGTGACTATCTCTAAATATAATGCCCAAACCCGCATAATAGATGGCTTCGAAAAAAGGCCAGTGCCACGTCTAGTTTTGAGATGAGGAGAAATAGGAGCTGCAATTGTTGGGCTCACTTAATATTTTAGCTTATGTTTTTTAGCACAGTAAAGTTTAAAGATATTTTGGGTTGGTAAAAAATTAAAGTTATTTTGGTAATATGTGGGATAAGAATAAGTTGTCATTGGGAAAAAAAGAGTATTAGTATTGTATTTATCCTTATTTGTGAGTATTAAATATTTATTCTTATCAATTCCTTTTGAATGGTTCAACAATCTTCTCTTGCTCAAGGCCACATTTCGTCTTTCCTTGACTGGCTCCTCATTCACCTCCTTAAAGAGAAGTTCTAATTTCATACAACATAGGAAATTTCAAGTAGAAAAATAGCAAGCATATCTTTGGAAGTCTATATTCAATATCTAAAAAGGCTAGTGTTCATTGATTTTTAAAATAGAATTACAAAACCTTATACGAAAAACATATTAGTCCAACAACAAATGACAATGCACACTTCAATGCAATGTGCATTCCTTGTATGGCCAAAATAAAATAAACAAACAGCTACTAAAAAACAAAGCAGGATTGCAATAGCATATTTACTACACTTCTTCTTTTTTCTTTTTTCTTTTTCTTTTTTTTTTGCACAAAGCTATAATTGAGACATGTTTTTTTGTTTGGATAAAATTGCCCACCTATAATTTAAATATATACAATATCATAAGCCCTCTGTTTGTTCTTTGTATAGTACTTTAATTATTAAAAGAAATACATAATTTTTCACTGGGATAAGTTAAAAATTAAATCTATAGAATTCGGGACCTTATCTCTTACAATTGGTGAATATATGCAATACTTACAACGTAACAACTGTTCCAATAACAAAGTGTGAAATAATTAAAAAAAAAAAAAAAAATACACACACAAGCACCAACTGACAACTAACTTGTCAAACCCTAAAAACATTTATGACCCATTCCTAAAAACATTCATGCATTTATCGTCAACAACGAAACAACTCTAACTCTCAATAATCATGACCAACCACAGCCTACCAAATTTGGAGAAAAAAAACCATTTTCCCATATACTTTTTTCATGAGAAACAAAGAAAAGAAAAGTTGTGATCTCTCTCCATAATTTGCTCTCCAATTTGTTATACCAATAACATATATTCAAGCAAAGATAATGTCTTGAGGGATCAAATAGGATCTGTGACACCAGGTGGGTATAGATTGTTTATGACCTTGTCATTTATAAACATAGTTTTGAAATCCGGACCATTTAAAGAACCGTAAAAATATAAAAATTGACTAAAATAATTCAAATAAATATAAATATCTATGTTTCAAAAAAAAAAAAATTTATATCATAACTTTCATAAGACAAATAAGTAATATTAAATCAAAAGCAAACATAAATAAATATTGAGTATTTCAATCAATGGATATATATATAAAATTAATATACTTAAACTTTTTGTTAGAGTTTAATATTCTACTACTTTTTATGCAAGCCTTTATTTAAATTATCTTACATCATGTCTAGCCCATTTGATTACCCAATATTTTTTTTATTATGCCCAACCCCATTGATCACGTATGAAATTAAAAAAAAAATACAAAAACTGAAGAGGGGCGGACATTAGTTTGTCCACCCATTAAAAAACCAATTAAGTAAAAACACAAGCCCAATGCAATTTACGAAAGAAATAAGTGGTTGACAGCTTGCAAGCAGTTGACAGCTTGCAAGCGGTTGACACACCATAAAGTGGCTGACAGCTAAGCTTGCCTAAGCATTTAGTGGGTTAAGCACAACCAGTCCATCTTCTGGGCCAAAATAGCTAACTAATTTTTTTTCTCTAACTATCTAGTTAGTAATTTCAGTTTTGAAACTATATTTTTTTTTAGCATTTCGAGTCTAAAAAGCTCGATTTTAGTCTATAAATCGAGTTTCTGGGACTCGATTTTGATGAATTGTTCACGTCTGATGTGGCATCTTATCCATGTGGCGTCTACATGGAAATCGAGTCTCTCATACTCGATTTACAACAAAAATAATTACAAAATATAAACCCAAAACTCAAAATACAGAAACGCGGAAAGAAAGAAAGAAAAAGAAAGAAAGAAAGAGAGAGAGAGAGAGAGAGGAGAAGACGAAGAAGAAGACGAGATCTGCCCAGCCGCGCGCGCCTGAAGAAGAAGAAGACCAGATCCGCGCTGCCCAGTCGCACGCGCCCAGGCCGCGCTGGCCCAGGCCGCACGCGCCCAGGCCGCGCTGGCCCAGGCCGCGCGCGCCCAGGCAGATCTGGGTCTTTTTCTCTCTGATCTGATGGGTTTTTGGGTTTTTTTTTTTTTTTTTTAATCTGGATTTTAGGTGGTTGTTGGGTAGATTTGGTTGGATGATTTGTATTGGCTGATCTGATTGTTCAGTTCTTGGATTTTTTCTTTTTTTTTTGTATTTCTGGGAATGGCTGTGTGAGATTTGAGACTTAATTTTTTTTTTTCTTTTGCTTTGTAAATCGAGTTTTAGAAACTCGATTTCTATGTAGCTGCCACGTGGATAAAATGCCACTTCAGATAGTGTCAAGCATGAAAATCGAGTCTCAAATACTCGATTTACAGCCTCAAAATCGAGTTTTTGAAGCTCGAGATGCTAGTAATGTATATTCTTTCTAACTATTGCCAACTAACTACATAGTTAGGATTTTATGGGTAAATTCCCATTTCGTCCCATCTTCTGCAGCAGCCAAAACCTTCACCGTGATAGTCAAGCCAAGAAGACCTGTAGAAATGGAGAAAACATAGGGAGAGCGAGAGAGATAGAGACAATCTCATGGTTTGATAGCATCTCATGACGGTTGAAGCTTCAACAATGGCTGTAAGTACCCAAAATAATATATATATATATATATATATGTATGTATGATCTGAAACTGTGAGAACCGAATTACAAATTGTTCAAGCACTTCTTTAACATTGACAACGTTTTGGTTTGGGGGTTGAAGGGATTTGATTCTAAAAGCTTTTGGTTTTATTTTGTTTGTTTTTGTTTTGGTCTATTTGTTTGCTGAGAACCCCACAACAAATATCCATGGCTTTAAATATGATAATTTCGTGGGGGCTTATTAGTGGGAAGGATTGGATTCTGCATTGGTATAGGTTAGGCTGATAGGCTCTTTATCTATGGAGGCAAAGAGATTGCAGATATATATAGAAAAATAAAGCAGTGGGGGTTCTATTTCCAATAGGCAACAATTGAACGTTTTGAAAAACCTCTTGATTGGGAATAGGAAGAATCACCATTAATCAAGAGACAAATTTGAAGAAGGTCTGAATTAATGCTCAATTAGTTGAAAGAATAGCAAAATGTTAATTACAAAAGGAAGAGATAATGCATACCTAGGAGATGAACAGGTATGAAGAAGTGATTTTTTTAGCAAAATGGCAATTGAACAGGTATGAAGAAGTGATTCAGAGGAGATGAAGAGACCAAGGAGGGAAGAGAGAGAGTTTGGCGTTAGAAAGGTGAATTATGAAGTTTTGAAAGTGTGAAAGAGAAGAAGAGCAAAAGGAGGAGGGGAGACAGAGGGGTTAGCATTAAAGACAACATTAACGTAAGATTGGCTTTATGGTGCAGATAGTGTTGAAAATCATTTCTTTTTAACAGTATTTTAAAATTATGAGAAATATTTAGAAAAAGTATTTTTAAATTATGGGAAAATTTTAGAAAAAAGAAGGGTAGTGACATGGTTGCTGATGTGGATCAACGGGAGTGTAGCAACATTAAATGCTACGCTTTAGCTTTTAGTAATATATAGAATATAGATTATTTGACTTATGATGCGTTTGCAAGAGTTTGTAGCATGACACTGTTATTTTTTTGGTTTCTCTCTAAAAATTGAAAAATATATTAATTGATTAATTAGTAACATGAAAACAATAAAATACCAAAATTATCAACTAATAGATGATCTACAGTAAAATTAATATAATTTGGGTCTTAATACATATCCACTTGGCTCAAGCTCTACCAATCAAAATTATGATTACAATGACTCAATTACAACACAGTTATACTCAAGTAACTACATCAGCAGCAACTCCACTAGTCTAAAGCAGCAATAACAGCTCCACACAGCAGCAGTAACAGCTTCATAATCCACACAGCAGCAATAGTCTCCACAATAGGTAACTCTTTATGATGATCTTAACATTTACACAATGTTTTATGACTTTCTTAACTTGTTACACATTTTTGCTGCATGTCTTTATTTACACAATGTTAGTTGTAAATGAATGTGCCTAACTGAAAAAACATTGCATCTATGGGTTTCTAATTTGAAAGGTGTTGTAGTCCAGAGCCGTGAAGGTGTTTGTGTTTTATATTTGTTATTTTTTAAGCATAAATCTGGGAAAGGATACTTCTGAGTATAGAATTTATTTGACAAATTTACTTGTAGCCAAAATGGTTGAAATGAAAGAGAGTCATGCAGATTGGAAAGATCCAATAGAGACGCAAGTCTTTTGTGAGTTGTCTGGTGCTTTAGTCCTACATGGCAATAGGAAACGATTGTATTTGAGAGCGGAAGGGTGTGAAGAATTTCAAAAGGGGTTGATGCCTTGTAAAAGGGTGATAACTAATTTACAACTTAACAACAAATGAGATCATTTGAGAAAGATATGAAAGCAGCTTCTTGAGTGTGAGACTAGGTATTTGCTACAGATTCTACATTTTTTCCTTGAGCTTTCAAAGTATGTCCAACTCTACATACACACAGAATGGTGATCACTTATTTGATCACCGGACTAGCCGTTCATGTGCTATTTTAGAAAATTTTTGATATTATTTTCATGGGAAGTATAAAAAGTTGTCAAAAAAATAAATAATTTTTTAGTTCTTTTCCTATAAAAAGTTTCTAAAAATATTTTCTAAACCAATACCCTTGGGCATATGTTAACTTTTCCCAACTTAAAAAGATGAGTTAAAAAAAAAAAAAAAGATTTTTGTTTCTATTGGTAGAGTATTACACCACCAGCTGTATAGTAAACTACAATGTCATACATGTATAAAATGAGAAGCTAAGTCCTAGACCCGGCTTTGTACCTTCATACTATGATAAATTCAGTTGAAGGAAGTTCGATGATGATATTGATTATAGACAAGTTATGGATCATTATTTGGGTTTGGGCTAAGGCTAACAACAGATTTATGGTGTAGCTCAAATCTCAAAGCCTCAAACCTCGTCCTTGGCTATCCTTCCTCTTGTTTTCTCTTGGGTACATGTTAGTCCAACTAAAGAACACTATGGCCCAAATATGAACTCAAGCCTAAAGGAATTGTGGCCCAAACAGAAGATAGATATTACTGGCCCAATATGTGCAAGAGAAAATAAAAATGAAGTGCATGGGTTTATGATTTTGATGTCATTAAGGACGGTAAATGATACCATGATTTCAAAGCCATGGGCATCATCATTGTCACTGACTTGTTGCCTTTTGCATTCAATGGCAGATGCAGCTAAAGACAGAGAGGAGTGTGCACAGCAATTAGTAGGACTGGCTAAATGTCTTTTTTTTTCATTTTCATTTAATTACTGTTATTTTGATATTGTAGAAACTATTTAAATTTGTGGACAATTTCTCTGGCTTCTAGTGGAGGGAGTTCCACGAATGCCAAAAATTATGTTTTTGGCAGGGCCTTACCATGGTGTTTCATCAGTTCACACTTGTTCATGTAAGCACTTAGACTCTCACTTTTCAGTAACTTAAGCCTTGACTGCCGTTTTGTAATTGTTAATACTCATATTACGTTCTTTTCATTTATTAATACCCCCTGCCTTTATTTATCCCAAAATAACAACGAAAACCTTTCAACTCTCCCTTTGTCTCATCTTTTCCACAAAGGGTGTCATTTGAACTATGTTTTTCTTATAAATCTTTCCAAGGAAAAACTGATGATAAAGTATACATATCTTAGTATGAGAATAAAAAAAGTAACAGTTAAAAATTGAATTCTAATCACAATCCTTGAAGTGAAACTCTGAGAATGTTGCAAAAACAAAAAGTAACTTTCTCAATTGTCTACAAGAGAAATTTCTCAAAGTTTGGTAGATATCATTATCTTATCCTTGATTAGATTGGGTGGGAAAAAACTTCTATGAGAATTTCTCAAATTTCTACAGATTCCATTTTTTTTTCCTTGAGCTTTCAAGGTATTCATTGAGTTAGAATCATATTAAACATTCTGCATCACACTATCACATCGAAAGCTAACTTGTGCCCAAATAATCATTTCTGTATACAATCTTCTCAATAGAATGAAACTTCTGTGCACATATACTCAATTCCAGGATTCACTAATTCAAGGATCCTACCTAAGACAAAACATAACTAGCAAGAAAAAAAAAATGAAAAGCATAAAGATTCAATTATCCAATCTGTGCCAAAACCATATCTACATATTTATTTGGAACCCAAACTTTAGGAAAATATAATTACCTGATATTTTACAGATTTCCTATCTCAAAATGTGTCTATAACTTCATGGTATGTTAAGCAACCTTGAGAAATTAGAGCTAAGATGAAATCAAATGTCTTGTTTATGATTTTACAACATTCACCAAACAATCCTTTTGTTCACGGAACTCATCAAGTTAAGTAGTCCAGAATCATCTACCTGGATTTCAGCGAACTCTCCAAGTGCCAACGGTCTTCACTTATGAGAACCTATTAGAACAACGTTAAAGAAATAAATTAAGACAATAAGTGAGAAAGTAACAAATTTTCTACCAATCCATGCACATTGCCAAAAAAAATGAAGAAGAGAAAGTAGAAAGTATTACTTTTTCTACCATATTTAAGGGAAAAAGAAAAGAAAAGGAAAAATTCAAAAATTGAAACCTTATACATGAGGAGAGATTTAATTAGGTTAGGAAAGAGATAATTACCATTCTTTTTCTTAGTTTCTGCATACTTTTCATTCCATGTAGGTTTAGAAAAACATGCACTATTAAACTATCATCTGATGTATTATCAATTATCCTCAGCTTTCGGATATAGAACCCAATAACTAATAAACTCTCCATACCTGAAACCAAAGGGAAAAGCTAAGAGAGAAGTAATCTGGTATTTGATAAATTTGAAGGGAACAGAGAATGGAGATGTATGCACCTGTAGACACACGGGTCAAATACTTCTGAAATAAACTTCGAATCCTGGGATGTGAAAAGCTTAGTCTACTCTTGACATATTTCCACCTGGATTTTTTTACAAAATAAGTGAGAAAAGATGTATAATAAATATCCAACAAATGCTTCACATTATTTTGGTTCATGAAAATTATATTCCTCTTTTCAAATGTGAATTCATCAGGAACATTTATTCTCTACCAAAAATAGATTTTTCTTCCCCACCCCTTTCCAATTCAATATATATGAAGTAAAACTATCTTCAAACAACAATTTTGATGCATGCATAATAATACTTAGAAACAGATACAAACATGACAAATGAAAATTGCAAACTTATTGAACTGGAAAACAAAAGCAACTGTTTTTTTTTTTTTTTTTGGGTAGAAGACAAAAGCAACTGTTAAACCATTACTATTTCAGATACGTAGGCTCACCTCTCGCTGAAGTCATGAGGTTATTTACACACTTTGTCAAAGCAATTATCCATGTATCTCAATTTAAGTTTAGAATTAGAAGCACTAAATCACCTTATACATGGGCTATCATTACTCTACACTTCTCATCATATTAGCATGTGACATGGAACAAATCAAGAAACGTTTAAATTTGCACTGTTTATGGTTTTATTATTATTATTATTATTATTATTATTTTACTTATGATGTGTTTGCAAGAGTTTGTAGCATAACACTGTTATTTTTTTTGGTTCCTCTCTAAACATTTAAAAATATATTAATTGATTAATTAGTAACTTGGAAACAATAAAATACCAAATATATCAACTAATAGACGATCTACAGTAAAATCAATATAATTTAGATCTTAATACATCCACGTGGTTTAAGCTCTACTAATCAAAATTACATTTACAGTGACTCAAGTACAACACAGTTATACTCTAGTAACTACATCAGCAACAACTCTACTTGTCTACAGTTTCATAACTGCTCCACACAGCAGTAGTAACAGCTCCACAATCCATACAGCAGCAATAGCAGCTCCACAATAGGTAACTCTTCATGATGATCTTAACAATTACACAATGTTTTACGACTTTCTAAACTTGTTACACTTGTTTGCTGCATGTCTTTATTTACACAATGTTAGTTGTCTTTTTTTTTAAATGAATGTGAATAACTGAAAATCATTGCATCTGTGGGTTTCTAATTGGAAAGGTGTTATAGTCCATAGCTTGGAAGATGTTTGTGTTTAACATTTATAATTTTTTAAGCATAGGATTTATGGGAAAGGATGGTTCTAAGTATAGAATTTATTTGACAAATTTACTTGTAGCCAAAATAGTTTATTCGAAAGAGGGTTGTGCAGATTGGAAAGATCCAATAGAGAATGCTGTGGATCATTATTTGGGTTTGGGCTAAGGCTAACACCAGGTATTTGTGGTAGCTCAAATCTCAAAGCCTCAAACCTCATCCTTCCTGGAGAATGCTGTGGCCCAAATATGAACTCTAGCCTAAAGGAATTGGGGCCCAAACAGAAGATAGAGAAAGAAAGAAAAGGTGCTTTAGTAGATTACATCATGTGCATTTGCCATTTAGAGGAATGGAATTTTAGTTACTTTTATTGCATCCTGCTGTAATCATAGAATGCCACATCTAGCAAGATAGCAATTGTTGAGCTATTCTTAAGAGTGCACTACATATCATTCGATGTGGAATGTCATCAACAAGGAATAATTCAAAAGTACCAGTTGGTGGCACTATACTTGGTGATTGTAATAATAAAAGTAGTGACAACCGAGGACAAAGCAAATGAAATGATAGACTCCACTACCACCTAGCTCTTTTTAAATAGCCTAAGTATAAATTGAGTTTGGATCCCCTCTTTGTGTGTGTAAACAAAATGGCAATAGCCTAACACTTGAGCACTTTCATACTTCCATTCCTATTAGTGCTAATGTCAGCTATGGTTAACTATGCAATGGCAGATGCAGCCAAAGACAGAGAAGAGTGTGCACGGTAACTGGTAGAACTGCTACATGTCTGCCTTATGTTGGTGGACAAGCAAAACTACCTACACCAAACTTTTGCACTGGTCTTAAACAAGTCCTAAAGGACAACAAGAAGTGCTTGTGTGTCATCATCAGAGATTGTAATGATCCTGAATTAGGACTACAGATTAATGTTGCACTTGCTTTGGGTCTGCCTTCTGTTTTCCATGCCCCTGCTATGTCTCCCAGTGTCCTGGTATGCATTCAGCTGTAAGAGTTGTTTTGCTCTAGCTAATTGTTTTTTATGAAATTCAATGTAAGAAGTGAATGGTGAGTGCTATAGACCTGTTTTGGTTTTACACTTCTTTAAAAAGGACAAATATCACTAGAAGTGGCTAATATTTAACACACTGATTTGATTTGTTTGCATGGTCATGGATGCAGCTCTTCTACACTTGGATCCTAATTCACCAGAAGCTCAAGTTTTCTACCAATTGGGAAGGAGTTCTAATCAAAGTGATGTTAGTCCTGCCCCTAGTCCAAGTGGTAATGTAACCAACATACATGAGTCTTCTTTTTAATTTCAATTTCTTTTGATATTGTAGAAAACTACTTAAATTTGTGGGTAATTTCTCTAGCTATAGGTGGAGGGACTTCCATGAGTGCCAAAAGTGAGGGGACTAATGGTCAGGACAAGAATGAAAGTTGTTATGGTCCAAAGAGATGGTTTGGAATGGAGATTGTTATTGGTGGAGCCTTAACATGGTGTTTCATTAAATCACGCTTGTTCATATAGGCACTTGGACTGTCACTCTTCAGTAACTTTGGCCTTTGACTACTGTTCTGTAATTGTTATCCTCATGTTATGTTCATTTTATTTGTCAATACTCCCTACCTCTATTTATCCCAGAATAATAATGAAAACCTTCTAACTCGTCATTGTCTCTACTTTTCCACAAGGGGTGTCTTTTGAAATATGCCTTCCTTATAAATTTTCTAAAAGAAAAAAAAAAGAGTCGAAGGATAAAGTATATGTATCTAGTATGAGAATAAAAAAGTAACAGATAAAATTGAAATTTAATCACTATCCTTGAAGTGAAACTGTAAGGATGTTGCAAAGACAAAAAGTAACTTTCTCAATTGTCTACAAGAGAAATTTCTCAAATATTTGTAGATACTACACCGCTTTGGGAGTGTCATAGTGTATGAGGACATGCAGAGTACTTACAGGGCACAAGTCACACACAAGGCAGCAATACAAATACGCCAGCAAGCCTGAACCTTTCTGACAGAGTATTAAACAAAAAATTCCAACAAGGTGTTAGATTCATGTGATATTTCACAGGTGCCATATCTCTAATATAACTCCATGGTATGCTAAGCAACCTTAAGAAACTAATCCAAAGATGATAGAAAGGAAAAAAGTTTGAGAAATAAAAAGGTGAATAAGTGAGTGAATAAGTTTTCCACCATATTTCGAAAAAGGAAAAAAGTTTTGAGAGGAAATGAAGATCCATAGCTAACCTCAAAACTTGGGAATAACACTTTGTTGCTGATGTTGCCTATCATATTGCCAGAAAAAAAATTAAAAAATTAAAAAAAAATTAAAAACTCAAAAATTGAAGCCAAACCTATGAGGGTAAGGAATGAGATAGTTACCATTATTTTCTCCTTGTTTCTGTGTAAACTTTGCATAGTCTAGTTTGGAAAAAAAGCATGCACTTTTAAATTCCAGCCTGCTTTAGTATTCAATTCTCAAATACAACAGCAAGTCTGAAGCAGCAGACAGAGCACTAAGACAATTACAACTCAGGACAACAAAAGAATGACTATTTACAGCAGCAATACAAACACACCAGCAAGCCTGAACCTATCTGACAGAGCACTAAACAAAAAATTCCAACAAGGTGTTAGATTCATGTGATATTTCACAAGTGCCATATCTCTAATATAACTTCATGGTATGCTAAGCAACCTTAAGAAATTAATCCAAAGATGAAAGAAATGCCTTCTTTATTAAGTAACGGAACTCTCCAAGCAACCCTTGTTTAACAAAGTCTTACTAGTTGAGAAGTCCAAAAATCATTCACCATGAAATTAAGCTATCCTTAAAAGTAGGTAATACTTTGAGTGCTAACACCAAGCTATAGCTTTCATCCATGGTAACCCATTAGACCAAAGTTTGAGAAATAAAAAGGTTAATAAGTGAGTGAATTAAGTTTTCCACCATATTTCAAAAAAAGAAAAAGTTTTGAGAGGAAATGAGGATCCATAGCTAACCTCAAAACTTGGGAATAACGCTTTGTTGATGATGTTGCCTATCATATTGCCAAAAAAAATAAAAAATAAAAAACTCAAAAATTGAAGCCATACCTATGAGGAAAGATTTAATGTGGTAAGGAATGAGATAGTTACCATTATTTTCTCCTTGTTTCTGTGTAAACTTCACATAGTCTAGTTTGGAAAAAAACATGCACTTTTAAATTCTTGCCTACTTTAGTATTCAAAGCTCCACAGGTTTTTCCATATAGAGCCCAATAAATGATAAACTCATCAACCTGAAACCAAAGGGTAAATTTAAGAGTGAACGAGATTAGTATCTGAGAAATTTGGTTCTGTAGTATACTAACTGTATATTTGGACGTTGTCTTTTTGTTTGATAAAATACTTACTTATATACTGATAAAAAAAAAGTACTTGAGAAATTTGGAGGGAAATGAGAAACCTGTATGCACACTGGAGCTAAATCCTTCCAAAATAAATTTCAATCTCTGGGATGTGAGCAGCTTAACGCACTAATGACCTATTTCCTCCTGCATTTTTCAAATAAATTCACATTATTTTGGTTCACAGGAATCAAATTCCTCCTCTTCCTCTTCCTTTCCCATTCAATAGATAAAGCTAAAATGTCTCAAAAAAAAGCACTATGATGCAAACACATCTTGTTTGCTATACAAACTGGTGAAACAGCTCCCACATTACTAGGGGAAGTATCATTGGATATTTAGAGGGGGAAAAAAAAAGGACATACAAAAATTATACCTAGAAACAGAATTAGATAGGATAAGTAAAAGTTGCAAATATAAAATACTAAAATATACAAAAGCAGTAGTTAAACCATTACGATTTTAGATAAGTAGGCTTACCTTTCACAGGAGTCTTGAGGCTATATGCTGATTATGAAAACAAACATCCCTGTATCTCAATGTTCTTTGAGATTAAAAGCACTATATCACTTATACATGGGGCCCTATATTTACTCTCCACTTCTTGTCTTGTGCTGATATATGTGAAATACAGTAAAACAAGAATTGATGTTAGTATCTGAAGATGCAAGGATGCAAAAGAAGATGCAAAAGATGAAACAAAAGAAATAAGGACAAAGGACACTTAAGAGGGAGGTTAGGATACTGTATATGAGTTACCTCCATTGATGAATCACTTGAGAAAGCCACATATTGTTGTTGAAAGTTGGCTATATAAATGTACATGATAAAAGCCTGTAGCACTCGTATTAAAATGATGCATCAGGTTCTACTGTTACTATCAGTAGAAGAACTCGCTTTTTTTTTTTTTTTTTTTATAAAAAAAAAAAAAAAAAAAAAAAACAAAGATTTGTCTTGACTGTAGTATATAGTCTGTAATGACAATAAAAATAATGAATCGGTGCTTGATCTCTACAAAGTATATTTGGTGTTATAATTTATAAAACAGGTCAATGGAAGAATTCATGTTTTTTTTATCTCAAACCAGCCAACAATTTTAAAATCAACAAACTGAGAAAACTTATAGATAGTTCGATGTTTCGGTAGCATATAGTAACATTTTCCTTGTAAATATCAACTTATCAAGCTACATTTCAAAATAAAACCATGATGCTTGACAATTATATTTTGCTACAAAGCATGATCCCAAAGTGATTTAACTTAGATAACAAATTGTGATAAATGGCATTATCTGTAGATATAACAGAAAATAGGAAGCTTATATATTTAAAAAGGAATTGAATACCTGTACAATGAGCTGAATCCTATGTCACGGTTGCCCAGTTCAATTGTCCTAGTAATATTGACTTTGTTTACACAATGGGTAATGAAGCACATCAAATAAAAATATGGAATTATTTGAAATGTAAGAAATTAGATGAAAGAAAGTTCACATTAATTTTTTTTTTCCAAAACATAATTTGAAAAATAAGAATATTATGAGCAGATAAAGGGAGAAAAGGAAAAGAAAAGAAAGGAGATAGTACCAGTGAGTGAGTTGTTGAGTTGTTGAACAATTGCAGCACCCAAAAGCTTTAATTTAGTCCCAATTCTGACAAGCAGGTTCCTTTACTTCTTCATTTGGTTCTTCTTCATCTGAAATTTAATCACCAAGAAATACAGACGTTGAGAGAGAGAGAACAATGGAGAAGAAGAATTGGGCTTTTGGATTTCTTTTAAGCAAAGGTAGGGAGTAAAATGGTGACTTCTACATACCTGGCTCTTCTTTCTTGCCGAGACAGATCTCCTTCCAAATTGGGAATGTGAGAAATTTTATGCCAATCTTCCCCGATTTGCTTCTTGCATCTTTTCAGTAAGATGGGACATCCTTCAATTTCTAGTGTTTGCAAAGAGGTAAGGGCACCGAATCCTTCCGGCAATGATTCCAAATTAGGGCAACTCGAAATACTAAGTGATTGAAGATATATAAGTTTGCAAATCCACTCCGGTATAGCTATCAAACTAGGACATTCCGAAATTTGGAGATTTTGTAGAGAGCTGACATATTGAAGTCCCATCGGGAGAGAGACGAACTTCGGAAGACGAGAGAACTTCAAAGAGAGAAGGGTCCTTAAGTCCTAAGTCCTTGCCATTCCATCTCATCCCGATCATTGGATAAATCAACCACCTCAGACTTCCAAACACTCAGATTTTGAAGTGCCGTAAGATATCGCATGCCTTGAGGAAGAGGACATTTGACTAGATATAGAGTATGGAAAGAAATGAGATTTCGTAGCCACTCCTCTGGCAAAGCTCTTTCGAATAACCACATGTAACTTAATTTGGAGAGAGGGGCAACAATTGTAGAAGAAGAAGAAGCGATTGATGGTAGATTCCCTGAAGAAGTCTTGTTGTTTATCATCATCCTCTCCAATGACTGCTTCAAGTTCAAGCTGCAATCATTTAGCCTCAAACTTTCGAGATATGGAAACAAAGGAAAGGAAGTCAGCTGAGGGCAATCCACAATACCTAAATCAGAAAGACGAGGAAATGAAGGAAGAGAATCCCTCCTTCCCCGCCACCATCCCTTTAAATTAGGGCAATACTCAATTAGGATTCTCTCCAGAGATGGGTAGAATAAAGAATCACTGTTATCTCTCTCTGAATCTGATATGTGTTCTAAAGACTTCAATCTGGCCAAATGGATATTTTTGAGAGAAGGAAATAGATCCAACGGTGGAAGATATTGGCATTTTATACAACAATCTAATTTAAATTGGACAAGATCTGTGAGCGACACAAGCCAATGTGGAAATATCACTCCCCCGTACCACACTAAACTCAATGCTTTGAGATTTATACGTGGTTGCAAGGCTTTCAATGACATGTCATCATATCCAGCACCCATCTCATTAATGTCTTCTTTTACCCACTGTAAGTCCAACCTATCAAGGCGTTGTTTCTCTTTCAAATTTGCATCCTTATACTCTAAAGGGGCATCTTTTACTTGTTTGAGATTTTCGATTGACAGGTTTCCTCTTAGCTTATTTAGCCTATTAAGTTCATTCAATTCATCATAACTCCTAGGCATTGAATCAATCCTACCCTTACTCATCACAAATCTTGACAATGTTTGCAAATTAGTCAATTGGCCCAGTCCACTTGGCATATGAGTCAAACCCGAACACCCATCAATCTCAAGAAACCTTAGGTTGACTAATTTGTTAATATCTCTTGGCAATTCTTTAAGATTAGAACACTCAGAGAGTTTAAGTGTTTGCAAATTGTACAACTTGACCATAGAATTAGGAAGCATCTCAATTTTGTAATTGTCAGAAATGTCAAGATATCTTAGATGTTTCAACTTTTTTATAGAACTTGGAATTGTTTCAATCCCCATTTTATGCAAATCCAACAAGCGGATGAACTTAAAACTAGCCACAATTGCACTATAAGTTGAACTATCCAAATTTGAAGTAACATACCCTTGTTGACATGGCAAAAAAAAATGTCTTTATCCTTCTTGCTCTATATAATGAGATCAGAATTTCTGATGATGAGTACAATACATCCCCAAATGACACATGGTGAGTTTTCTCATTAATGACTTTGTTGTTTGAATAAATGGTGGTGCTTTCTAATCCCGTTACTTGTATTGCTAAATCATGCATGAGATCATGTATTTTGAATTTTGAAATATTGCCAAGTCCATCTTCTTCAACATCTTGAAAGAATGATCTTCAAAGCAAATCCATAAAATACTCATGCCCAACATCTTCTGGACATTGCTTTTCGTTATACAATTTGATGAATCCTTGCGCCATCCACATATAAATCAAACTCTCCTTTTCAATCTCGTAATCCTTTGGAAATAGACTACAATAAGCAAAGCATTGCTTCAAGTGTGACGGGAGATAATTGTAACTCAACTTTAGTGTTGGTAAAATGTCATTTTCATTCTGAGGTATTTTGGAAAGTTCATTGTCTTTGAATGATAACCGCTCTCTTTCAGATTTTTTAAAGTACAATAAACCTCCTATTGTTCTAATTGCAAGCGGAACCCCTACACACATTTTTAAAATATCCTTCCCAATATTTACAAAACTTGCTTCCTTCGGTTCTTCCCCCTCTTCAAACGCCATCTTCTTAAATAAAGACCAAGCAGGTTGTTCATCTAAACCCTGTAACACATGTGGTTGACTAGGTTGTGAAATCTTTGCCACTTTTTGACTACGTGTAGTCATCACTATTCTACTGCCTCTAGCACCAGCCATCAAAAATTTTTTCAAGCTAAACCATTTTTCACAATCCTCATTCCACACATCATCCAACACAATCAAGTATCTTTTTCCATTAATTTCTTTATGAACATCATTGACTAACGTGTTCATTTCAAGGTCTTTTGCTGGTTTCTCATTTTTTAAACACTCCAAGATTTTCTGAACAATTATTTTCACATCAAAATTCTCAGAGACACACACCCACACTTTTGGCTCAAAATGGTCTTTAAGTTCTTTATCATTGAAGACAAGTTGAGCAACTGTGGTCTTTCCTAGTCCTCCGATACCAACTATCGCAAGGGCAGAAACATTCTCCTCAACATTGGGATCCAACAGAGATCCAATAATGGCCTTCTTATCCTCCTCCCTCCCAATAACATCTTCAGCACTTACAAAGTAATGAGTCTGCCGTCTTGACTCATTCCCGACTTGTATATCCTTACAACGTTCATCCAAGTGAAACTGCCTGTCCGCAGCTATAGCAACTAGCCTGTCCCTCATCTCCTTAACCTTATGACCCATTCTAACACCATATGCAAGCTGGTTAGATTTGGAAAAGAAGATGCGTACCTTTTTGGCCTTCTTGTCACGGGTCATCACTTCCCGTCGCAGGGCCTCAGTGGAGATTTCATCCAGCAAGTCATCTGCATCACACATGGCATCCTTAAGCCTTTTCAGCCACTCTTTGATCACTTCACTACCGTGTTGCTTCGCCTCTGCATCCAAAATCACAGCACTGATTTTGGAAACTGTCTCCTTGAGTTTGTTGATCTCGTCTTTGACACCCCAAATGAGCGCAACCTCATTGAGTGCTAGGTTGCCCGCCTTCCCAATGATTTCCTTAGCAATGTCGAACAGAACTCCTTCCGCCATTTCTTGAATTAGAGAGAATTGAATGAATGCTAATTCTGTCTTTGTGAGAACAGAGAACTGGACGGTAAGAGTGAAACCAGAACAATCAGTGACAGTGGGTGGGAATGGACTACTCAGGTGGAATAAAAGACAAAGACCATACTTTTTGAGTGCTTCGATGAAAGTAAAACGCGTAGTCGTGGGGTACAAAGATGCGAAGAAAACAAGCATAGTTCCCCAACTTGCCATTATTAAAGAAAACCGTGTGGACCACGAGTGTTTCCTTTCCCCTCTTCGCCATTATTAAAGCATTTGTCAATTGTCATATACACATGCACTACTACTGTAGTTTTTGACTTCTATCTTTCTTTTTAAACCTTTTCTGAGTTCACACAGAAATTATCTGCTGTTCTTGTTGATACGTACTAGCTAGGTTGTCCGAAATTTCAAGGCCCACTAATGGGAGTTGATTCGGGAAGGGTAAAAGCTTAGTCTAAAACGTATCTTGATGGGCCTCAGTGAGGCCTATGACTTTTTTAAGGGTTAAGTAAGGCCCATGGCTGAATTGGGGATGGGGAAGATGATCCATGATAGCCTTTTTCACATAATGATAATATCCACTTCCTTCTTTGGGGAATGAGTTTGCACCTGAAGTTTCCACACTACTTGTTTTTATAGAACCAAGATAACTGACTCAAGGCAGTTTTGAGTTTTCACATTTTAACATAGTTTTGCATATCATTTTGTTTACTACTAATAACTTTGTTTATCAAATTAGATAGATGAATATGTGTACTAAATTTGGCTTGCTTATATATATAAATATAATAATTTATACATATCTAATGTATTATAAGTTTTTAACGTTGAAAAATTAATTTCATAGATATAATATCACAAATAAATTTAACAACTTGTTTTTATCAACCAAAAAAAAAATTAACAACTTGACTTGCCAATACACTAATAACCCAATGATATTCTACCCTTTTTTTTTTCTTTTTTCTTTTTTTTTGCTGTTGATAATTTTATAATTTGGAGAGCGTGAGAATTTAAATCTTGGATATATCAATCAGAAACATTAGGAATTGCCAACTAATTGAATTACAAAACATTACATCCTTTTTGATAGCTATTGTTTGTGGATTTGATCCCGTTTGTAGAAGAGTACGTAGTTAATTAAGGATTAAAAAAATATATATTGTTGCCAATGAAGTATGGACAATAAAAGTAGTCTTTGTGCTGTGCTGAGTTTATTTTCCAATTTATTTACTTTATTTTTTAAGCAAAATAAGTTAATCCAATGAAACTAAACTCATCAACAATCCTAAAATAAGTTAATTAAAAGCTTTTTGCTTAAGTTATATGTTGGTTTTAAGGAATACAAATCCTCTTTACCACCTTTTGAGTTCCGCTATTCGCAACTTGCCATTTATTTTTTCACTTTTTATATAAAATAATCAAAATTAAATATTAAAAAAAAAAAGTCAAAACTCATGGCATGCATACCATGATTGGTGGAAAAAAAATGGAATACAAAAAGTGATACAAAATATTTTTATTCAATTTCAAATAATATCAATCAACAATTTTATAATGCATTAAACATCTTTGATTACGAATTTACGATTAAAAGGAACTGTAAGGGCATATTTTGTAATGGACCCTCGACAATAAAACTTGTAGAGACGTGGGTATACGGACTAGGCCTTAACAATACGAACAACCAATGATCTCCAGTCAACATGGCTTTGGCTAGGTATCAGTAATGACCTCTGTGGTGACTTTGGATAAATATTTGTGAGGATCTTGATGGTTTTGGCTAGGTGTTTATGAAATATGTTCATCCTCGGCCTTGCCCGAGGATCTGTTTTTCTTGTAATTGATGTATGCCTTTCCCTGTTTTTCTCCCGGGCCCTTTATGTTGGGAGATCCCTTAGTTATATAGTGTTTTCTTTAGTTAATCTTAGCCGTCCATTTGTAAATTATCTGAGCCTTGTGTACAGGGATCTGTCCCATCCTCTGCGATTGCAGGCTTTATGTTAGGTCCAAGCCGCCTTTACAGGCTTTATAATGGTTGAAGTGACTGATGCTTTAGGTTTTCAGGTCACCTCACCATTAAGGCGGTCAGAATGTTGGTGAGATATATTCAACGGGTGAGGGATATTTTCCCTTTAGTGAAATCGGTGTGCCGAGGACGTGTCGTCCTCGGCGCGGCTTTTGGATGACCTGGGCTCTTTCCCATTGTCCTCGGCCTTAGCATTATCCTCGGCGCGGGCCTTGGGCCGCACGTAGTGGGCCAGCGTGGTTAGTGCAGTAGGGCCCCACAGGAACAATCTCAAATAAACCAAGATCAAATTTCGGGTAATTTCTTCCAAGCGGATGTTCCAATATCTTTTTGTCATTTATTTATCCACACTTCCTTTCTTTCTTTGTTTTTGTTTTTTGTTTATATAAAAAAAGGAGAGAGAGACGAGATGCCCTAAAATAGAAATAAATAATTTTTTTTATGGAACTTGAAAGCTCAGATTTGTGTTAAAACACAAGAGCACGCTTGTTTAGACCCAAAAAAAAAATTATGACTAGATTGCTTTTACTCTAACTTAGACTAAGTGCGGAACAAGAGTAAATGAGCGCAATGAATCAATAACTCTACCCTAAGCCATATTCATCCATCATAAACAATAAAATGAAAGCTTAAAGAGTAAAGAAAAGCGATGCAAACACAAGATAATACCGAGTCGTGTTATCGAAGAGGAAACTGAGGAACTCAGCAAAAAACCTCTCTGCGACCTTCCAAGTCGAAATCGATCCACTAGAGAATAAA
Organism: Quercus glauca; assembly: GCA_023736055.1. Lineage (NCBI taxonomy): Eukaryota > Viridiplantae > Streptophyta > Magnoliopsida > Fagales > Fagaceae > Quercus > Quercus glauca. Next base: position 105,566,842 of record CM043318.1, read on the forward strand.
GTTAGAGCACACGAATAACAAAAGGCACTCTAAGCCTAGTTTACCCATGTACTTGAGCCCTCCAAGTTTCTGCTACCAACTGACTTCTCAGAGCCTTATTTTCTCTAGCTTTCCAGATCCCGCAATTTAGTTTGATTGCATCCGCCAATGAATAGCTCCTTCCAATGCTTCCCAGCAGCACCAAAATCTTACTTTACACTCAATATGGGTGTGATAAGTGTTTGAGCTAGTAACCTCTCAAAGATCTAAAGATGGAGAGGTAGGAGTAGAAGAAAACTACAAGAAAATGTCTAGATAATTGTGGGTATAACAATCTCTAACTTTCAAGTGAATTTTCTAGGGTTTTCTCTCTGAACACACTCCTTACAATTTGTGGGTTTATGAGGGTATATATAGTGTGGGTAAAGATTTGGTAAAGCAAAACACAACATTTTGCCAAACAGAGACTTTTGCGAGTCCTTTGCAGGTTGGCCTTTCTAGTGAGACAGTCGTGAAAATGACAGCTTGGCACGACTTTTCATCTTCTAGTCATGTGCTCTACATGTGGCTCTTTTGCGGGTTGCTTCTCGTGATACAGTCACGAGCCAGTCGCAAAATCCACTTGTTCGACTTTTGAAGCTTGATTCTTCACCGATCTCTCACACTCATCCCTTACAATTAAACCCACATACATACAGGGAAAAATAATTGAAGAAATTATAATCAAATTTGTCACGGAATTAAAGCCAACACAATATAGTTGAAAATCACAACTTTAGAACCTTCGTTTCCCTTTTTTTTTCAAGACTTATTAAAGTGATAGAATGCGATTAGTATAACATCGCTTTTACATGTGATTATCACTAATATTACTTTTAGTGTACATTAATCATAATCCATCGTCTATAGTTATAAAAAAAATTGTGAAATTTATTGTGTCATTATTAGATATATTGATAAATAGTTCTAAGATCTCGCAAATTGGATTGATTTACCTATTTGATGGATCTCCTTATTTATAAAGTTGAACAACAAAGCCTGCCATAAATTCAACCACTTAATGTCAAGCAAAGTTCCCCAACTTGCATCAATGATTCAAAGCAAAGAAAACACCCATTGGACCTCAGCACCGAAAGAAAACCGTGTGGATCACAAGTGTTTCCTTTCCACTCTTTGCCATTATTAAAGCAACCTTTGTCAATTGTCATATACACATGCACTACTGACTACTGTAGTTTTTAACTTCCATCTTTCTTTTTAAACCTTTTCTAGGTTGACATAGAAATTACATATTGTTCTATGACTTTTTAAGGGTTAAGTAAGGCCCATGGCTGAATTGGGGATGGGGATGATGATTTCATGATAGCCTTTTTCACATAATAATAATATCCACTTTCTTCTTTGGGGAAAGAGTTGCACTAGAGTTTTCCACACTTCTTGTTTTTGTAGAACCAAGATAATTGACTCAAGGCAGTTTTGAGTTTTCACATTTTAACACAGTTTTGCATATCATTTCGTTTACTAATAATACCTTTGTCTATCAAATTAGATAAGATGAATATGTGCACTAAATTTGGCTTGCTTATATACACAAATATAGTTTCCAAGGAAAGTGATGGAAGACAAAAATCTTACAACAATTTATACATATGTAATGTTTTATAAGTTTTTGACGGTGAAAAATTAATTTCATAGATATCATATTATATCACTGGTGTGCTGTCGCAAGCAAC